>CAHIKZ030001813.1:3130000-3650000 GCA_903632075.3 Acanthosepion pharaonis
TTACACACTTTATGCCCAGAAAAGAAATCACTTATAAAAACACAAGAAAAAGTGAATAATAATAATAATGATAATAATAATAATTATTATAATTATTATGAATGCGGCTTATTTTGCTAGTGAATATATCAGAGAAGCTTTCCAACAGAAGAAATAATTTCTTAATACATAAAAATATGAACCTATTCAATTGTTATATAAGATTGGCACTGGCCAAGATAAACCGAGAGAAAGAGAGCATCGAGAATTGTCATAGAAATACTGTCAGCCTTAGACGATATCGAGATCACTGATATAATAAAGAAATTTTTTATACTAATTTTCACCTAATACAAATCCTAAGAGTTACTCAAGGTCGAGTATTGTAGGCACCTAAGAAAGGGCAAGAAGTAAAGTTCATGGATTATGCAGCAAAGATAACTGTTAACCTTAGACTTGAAAAGGTCAAGATTGTAGTGATTGGGAAAACATTCTGCTGGGAGTCTGTTCTACAAAACCGAGGTTCTTAGGAAGAAGCTGCCTGAATTAAACTTACTTCTTCCTATAATGATACAAAGGGAAAGTGGATGATTCATTCTTATGTGCGTAGCATGGCGGATACCAGTTGTAGAGGTTGGGGTGGTGGAACTAAAGATGCAACTCGTCATAACACATGCAGTGGAAGTAGCTCACATTTCATCTGTAGGGTGGAAAGTAATTAATCACCCACAAGGCAGCATAGGCACTTTTTCACTCTATCAAGACAAGGCTCATATAATGGCAAAATTGTTTAATAAGGTTCAAGGTGTAAAATATTCTTTTTCTTTTTTTTTGTACTAACGTTCACTCAATACAAGGCCCAAGAGCCACTCAAGGTAGTAAGTTACTGTGTGATATTGTAGGCACCTAAGAAAGGGCAAGAAGTGAAGTTCATGGGGTTATTGTTGTGGAGTGAATTCACAGTGGAGGCTTGTATTTGTACTAAGTCGGTCCTAAAATAGGTTCGACGTACAAACGTTAGGAACTTGATATAATAGGTATAACGCAGAGTAATCTAGTTGTGGTCGCTGATGCTTTAGTCTTCGACTAACTGTCGTCCGACATCGACTCACTGACTGACTGACTGGCCGATCGACTCGTTAGTCTTACTTGTTATAGGTGGGAGAGTCTATTAACTATAGAATAGGTGTGTTCCACTATAACAGTTATGCAGGAAAGATGACTGTTAATCCTAGACTTGAAGAGTTCATGATTGCAGTGATTGGGAAAACATCCTGCTGGGAGTCTGTTCTACAAAGCTGCAGTTCTTAGGAAGAAACTGCCCGAGTGGAACTGACTTCTTACCAATGGAATACGAAGTGATTCATACTTGTGTGTGTGACATGGCGGGTTGCAACGGTCAGGGCTGGTGGAAACAAGGAATACACGATGGGGGTAACATACCAGAACATTTCAGCAAATATATCTTCATAGCAAAGAAACCAGGTGCAAATGAATATGAGCTCCTTCGGACAATAAGCTTAATGACTAATAGAATTAAGCTTATAATTAGAATTCTAATGAACAAAGCTTATATTAGATCGTTGCAAATGTTTGTGCCCGATTAGAAAATGAAAAAGCAAACTTTTACATACACGATAAAACATTTATTACTAAGTGCATAATCTTTATTGTTTTTTAACAAGTCTCCCAACAAACTTGTTGATGTCATCTTCCTAGAAAAACGTCTTTTTGTTGGAAGAAGATTGCGTAGTAGTTTTCAACTGTCTGTAGAGAGTCAATTTTTTGTGTTGTTGACTACACAAAAATATATGGTAAAGTACAGTGGCCTAAGCCAGGAGAAATAAAATACATCCAATTCGAAAATTTAATTACGTAATCCCTATTCAACATAAACAGTATTTGGAACTAATATGGAGTAGGTCCTTCATTTTCTAATTTCAGTGCTTGTATTCGATTTTTCACGGATTCGATCACGGATTCGAGCCATATTTTGCTACTCCTTTAGCAATGTTTCTTTAAGGGTTGCCACTGACGTGATTTTGGTTGCACGCTCTCGAAGTTTCCGGTGAAAGTGCTCCCAAACGTGCTCTATTGGATTCATGTCAGGAATTTGGGCTACTCATGGAACTGACTTGATTCATTGTAATTCCTTCCAGGCTTTTGCTACTTTTCTCGTATGACATGGTGATCCATCTTCTTGAAAAAGATAGGCATTCTTGTCGATCTGATTGGTTTCTCTAATATTTGACAGTATTTTGGACCATTCAACCGCTCGTCAACAAGAATCAGCTCAGATTTCCCTCTAAACCAGACACACCATTACTCCAATCCCTCCATGTTTCACGGTGGCCTGCAGACATTCAGTGTTTCAAATCTCATTCTGATTTATCCAAACATAAACCTGTCTCAAATTCGAATATTGCAGAATTTACTTTCATCTTACCAAATTACAGACTACCAAAATTCATAATCTTTGCTCTCGAATTCTCTCGTCCAGTCCATACACCTGTTCCTATTAAACTCTGAAATCAAGGGCTTTTCTTGTAACTCTTCTTTGATAGCCTAGCACTTTCAGAGTCTTCTCGCCGCATATGGCGACATTTCCATGCTGTTGGTGACATCTTTGACGCTCTGACGACGGTTACCGATGACTTCCCTGTTCAGTGCCATTTTCGTTCACTCAGACACGATGCTTGGTCTTCCTGAACATTGTTCCATACGACAATGGCTTTCTTCATTAAATTTCTAGACAATATTATCAACCGTTTGATGATTAACTTGGAAAAACCTAGCAATTTCTCTACTTGACTTGCCACACTGATGCCATCCTATTATTTGCCCTTGTTGAAATTCACTAATTTCTTTACATCTACGAACTTTCATTGCAAGATATAAATCAACTATTGTTCATAGATGAGAGTAGCTTGATATTAACACGGTATTGTCTGAAAAAAAGAAGAGACGTTTTTAAACAAGCCAAAATTGCTGTAATCAAGGGGGGCTAAAAACTTATCATAGCTTACTGTACAACACGAAACATGTTTGACCTACTAGGTAAGCTCATCTTGGGAGTAATGTTAGGATAATCTGCAACCGTTATTCTGAACAAACCTTCGGCATGTGAATAGGAAATTAAGCATGCACACAAAAATAAAAGGAGTGATAAGACAAGAATACAACGAGAATATTCTAAGAGAACTAGAAGATCTATAAGATACGTGAATGACACTGTGTTGATATCGGGCTCAGAAAGAAAGCTACAAAATCTCCTAGAGAAGGCAGCGAAGGAAAGCAAGAAAAGATTAATCATTAGCAATAAGAAGGCAGAATACATGGTCGTCAGAAAGAGTGAGCATTTATCGTCAAATGAGATGACTCGGTTGGGTTCTCGTTCATTTTCAAGATTAACCGTAATTTGATAGCGGGTTTTGATACTTGTAAACAGATTTCGATTCTAGATTTCTTCTGTGTACCGTGTGGGTGATCATGGCTCTCCACAATTTCCTATCCTTTGCGGCTCTTAGTAAACTTTGTCTTTTTGCTATCTCTCTTTATTACTTTTCTGCCAACCATATACACAAACTCGTTAGGTTAGTTGTGCGCTGTTTTTTCCTCTTGCCTTCAATATCCCCTGTGAGTGTCAAATTATCTAAGCTCTCTTTCCTTATTATGAACCCTAAAATTTTTTCGGGTCCAAATTATAAGTCTCCTTTTTGTTTCGTTTTTCTCTAAAACTCCATCTTTGCTCACATGTTCAATCTATGGTTTTCTCCACATCCATCTGTAGAACTAGATTTCTGTTGCCTTAAGTCTTTTCTTCATTTGTGATGAGATTGTTCAGCATTCACTACCATTTAGAACTTATATTACTTAACTGTCCAGTACTCATTTGTTTGTTTCTTCCTAGATATTTAATTTTTTTACTTGCTTGATTTTAGTATCTCCAGTTTATAATTCGCATGTTAGGTTGTTTCTTTGGCTGATAATCATGCATTCTGCCTTTTTACAATTGACGTTTAGTCTTTTATTTTCCTTTTCTACCTTCTATAGGAATATTTCTAGTTTTCTTTCTGTGTTTGCTATTAACACTGAGTCATCTGTATATCTTATGTTGTTAAAATTGTGGCCGCCAGTAATGAATCCTGGTAGGACTTCTAATTCTGTCAGGATTGCTTCACTCTAATAGTGGAATCAATCTGTTTCTTTCTATTTTTGTGCATTTACTGAATTAATTTTCTATGCTCATGGATTCTTCCAGTATAAGTTTTGGATAATTCTAATATCCTTCCCAAATAAATCAATCTTTCCTTGCATTTCCCACAGTTCTTTGTGACGTACTTTATCAAATGCCTTTGCATAATCCATAAAACATAGCTAGACTACAATCTTGTTATTCTATAAAGATTTCCTATAGCAGAAAAAATAGAAAGAAGGAAATGTTATGAAAATAACATATTTAAGAGCAACATGTGAGAGTGAGACTTTTATTTACGAGGCCAGTAAGCTATCTGTTGCAATGAAGTAGATAAACAAAGAGTTGGCATTTTTATTGAACCAGTTACACCTTTCTCTTGCGTTTTGTTTCGCAAATTCATGTTTTTTTTTTAATTACTGTGAGATCAACATGCTTTTCATAGCATTGGTGGTGGGATATTTCAGTCTTTTTTACAATTTATTTGCTTTGTCACCGTATCTGGCCCATGCACATGAGAGGACAAATTCAACTTATCCCACTACCTGGTACAGCGTCTTGGTGATAAGCGGTGTTCGCTGTGGAATTTCTAGGGAAATTGGAAACGCCACTTTCCTCTGTAGATAACATGCGATGGGTTTCACTAGGTTGCATTCTACCAGAAGAGCTATTAGAAGTTATTCAAACTACCTCACTCCGTATTTACATTGTTCAGACTATTGTTATATTCACGACGTTTCTGCTGTTGTACTCTCCGGCCTTCATCAAGTGATACAGTTTGGAATTTCGAATCAAAACCTTTATTTACTCCACTGGGGTAGATTGTTCTAGTTCAACATGCTATGCCTTTTTTGGATATTTCAGTTTCATTTAATTCTCTTTAGTAACTCAATTCCCCAAGTTTATGTTCACCTCTGCTGTGGCCAAGTATTGAACTCACGACTCTTTAGGTCAAGTCACTGGGTCATGTGTCCTTGAGGACAACAATCCGAACAATGTAAATAGTATAAATAGAACTCTGGTGTCGCATTTTCCACCCTCTGTTACAATTATTCCCAGATATTTAAACTTCTGCACTTGTTTGATATTGACACCTCTTAGTTCAAACCACGCATAATGGAATCTGAGGTTTTCCTCGAAACAGATTTGAAAGACTCTTTTCTGCTTCTTTGTTTTGAAAATTTTATGTCACTTAGGTTTTAATGATCAAAAGAAGTGGAAATTTATAAGTGATTATATCTAGTGAGTATGAAGGATGTGGAAGAACTTTCCCTCCAAACGATCTTATTTTTTTCTTGAATTTATTTTGCAGAATGTGCATTTGTATTGTCGTGCTGCGAAATAACACTTTGTTTAAAAGAGCACGACACTTTCGCCATAATGCTTCGTTTACCAGATCAAGTTGTTGGCAATAAACATTTGCATTGATGGTCCTTCCATGTTCCGAAGGTTCGTTATGGGCGATGCCTTTCATATTCTACCAGAGACAAATCAAGGTCTTCTTTGGATGGTGTTCTGGTTTTGGTGTTTTCACTAGTTTCATATTTTGTGATGACCACTGTTTTTGTTTTATTTGGGGTTTTTTGATTGTTTTTTTTTTTTCTGTTGACATGCAAAACTCATTTTTCATCACCTATAACAATGCGATGCAAAAACGAAAGCCGGGCATTCCTGGTTAAAAGACCGCTGTAAATGATGTAATGTTGCCTTCGTTTCTCTTGAAGAATCCAAATACACTCCTTTTAAGTTTTCCTCATTAAATTATGAAATGCACTAATAAAGGACACACTGTCGAGTAGAAGAAATGATAAATTAATTCTAGATGCAGCTTCCAATCTTCCAAACTTGATGCTGCCTTTGTTGGTTGACATATAATTCATGGTAGTGAAACACGTACTTGTTTTTCGAACACATTAATATATAAATTAACTTTTTTTTCGCGCATACGGAATGTTTTCCATATTATTGATATGTCATTATAGAAGGCGGCAGAAGAAGGAAATTACTGGAAAGTAATTGAAACTCACCTGAAGCGAGCTGAATGTATAATGCTCCTCATGCCAATGACACTTCCACCGAGCTTCTCTACGGCATATGATTTCACTGAATTTCTATTGATGTGTTCCTCTTGAATTTATATTTAAACTGGGGTCATCAGGAGAGAATGTGCACCGTTTCGGGGCCTTCCTCTCAACGGTTTCAGTTGCACACCGGCCCCCTCACTGATGTGAGGCCCCGTTATAACGATATACAAGTGTGTTGTAGATAAACTTGTTCAAATGTCTAACGGCGAAATTAAATTTACGAAAATTCCGAAAAACGGCAAACCTCGCGTTCTGAGAATGCAACGTGAACCTCATTACGCATTCACGATCAGTCATGTCATGCCGTCATGTTCGCTGAAACACTCCACGGAGTATTTCGTTTTTTCCATATCCACATAGAACTATTCTCAGTTCCTTCTATTAGGCGTTTTATACTTTTGGCCCTATTACGCCCTTTGATTCCAATTTGGCCCAGAAATTGGTACAGAGTGCCTGAAACGAAACCCCTTGCTCCAATTTCCACTGCTCTAACAATTGCATTATACCCCTCCTTTATTAGCTCTGATTTTAGATTTTCATATTTATTAGTTTTATAATCGTGGCTTTGTTCCATCCGGCATTCATATGGTACTGTTAATTCAACCAGGGTGATTTTATAGTTCACCCTTGACAGAAGAACAATATCTGGTCGCAGACCTTTACTTGATATTATTTTGGGGTAATCATTACGCCAACCAGGAAGGTCTGCAGATACCTCCCATATGCCACCAGAACTAAGGAGATTTTTTTCCGGGTATAGCTTGACATTTGCTAGTTTGCTTAGAACCGACATATCTTTTTCCTTCTGCAACAAATTTCTGGGTTTCTGCATTTTAATGTCTAGGATGATATTTATTTTCAAGTTTCTGGACATAGAGAGTCTCTTGTGTATTCTTATTAAAATCTTAAACTGAAATGTTAACTACTAATTTTACATTCAGATTTTACTCTCAATAATTTAACCTTTTTTTTTTCATTTCTTTCAATTTTTTGTGCGCAATAAATATTTGCTTTTGCGTAAGCATACAACCACGGCGTACGGTCAGTTTTTCACCGACTGGACAGCTTTACCCAACGATGCGTTTCGATTCCCTGTATGAAAAAAAATCGGAAAGGCTCGATGTACATTCAACAATGGAACGGGGTAACTGTTTCTACATCTCGACAGTTCATGACTTGCCTCTAACAATCTACTATCACCTGCCTCGTCTCTGACCATCTCTACATGACGACGGACGGCTTGTCAAACGCCCATGCTCGAAAACAGCCTGACTATATAGGCCTATGTCTGGAAGTCCCTACCTTCCGACCAAGTGACACTTGATCCCGAATTATTTTTATTTATTTATTTGCTTTATTTCATTTTCCCCTACTTGTAGACTAGAAACGGTTGCTTTGGTCTCACATTTAGATTTTACTGCTGGTTGTCATAAAATACGATTCGCTTCAAGCTCACATAAAATCATTTAAAGGCCTACTTGATAATATGTGTTTTCCAAGCCAATCGAGCGGGGATCCAGTTTTTTTTTTTCTTTGTCGGCTTTTCTAGATTTCACAATAAATATCCTTTCTTTGCATAATATATTCAAAAATCTACTTTTTAATAACAAAATACTATCACATGGAGTCGCTAGTGTAAGGAAGATAACTATTTTATCTCTTGCACTGGGAATAGAAAGTTACAGACGTTGCATACTGTTAAAAACATTACAAAAACATTCATTTTTCTCCATTCTTATTTTTTTAAATCATTTCCACCAAGCAAGGCGAAAAAGCCACTAAGGTGCAAAAGGTTATTGGTTGTGAAAGAAATTGAGAACATGTTACTGAAGACAATAAGAGAACAGGATTCAAAAAGACAGAAGATGGTGATCTAAACTTTTAAAGATCGCAGCTGACAGGAAAGCAAGAAGTTGGAAGAGAGTTCCACAGGTAAAAAGTACGAGAAAAGAAACTGTTAGAATAGAACTTACGGTTTCATCTAGCTGTTTAAACAGTAAAATGATAAGACCTAGTTGTACTACACATAAATTCATGAAGTCGAAGTACCAAAGAGGAAAGCTCATTAGAACAATTGCCATGAAAATATTTCTAGAAAAACTACAGGAAAGATACGTTACGGTGTTGGGGAAGTGGTGTATGCCGAGATGCCAGATCAGGATCAATAACATTACAGACCCTTCTTTGGACTTTTTCAAGAATCTCGAGATATAAGTTTCCTTTCTGCGTCTTCTATCGATATCTATCATCTGCATATCTAATATCTTAATGTTCCTAGGACTGTGACCGCCAATACTGAATCCTGGTAGGACTTCTAATTCTATCACAATTACTTCATTGATTGAATAAGTCTGATGAGAATATACATCCTTGTCTTACGCCCCTTTCTATTTTTGTGCATTTACTGAATTCATTTTCTATCCGTATGCAGACTGTTTGTTCCCAGTATCAGTTCTGGATTATTCTAATATCCTTCCTAAATAAATCATTCTTTCCTTTCATTTCCAACAGTTCTTTGTGACGTACTTTATCAAAGTCACTGGCAGGTTCTCCTTTATCAAGAATCTCGCGATATAAAGCAGGAACACCAGACCACATGTGGTAGCAATATTCAATATTCACAATAAATACAAAAATTCTATAGAAAGATGCACGGAAATGTGATCTTTCGAAATATGTATATGCCATAAATTTAATTCACGTGTGAAACAAAATCACGTGTTCAAACTACACTTTTTGAAAAACGCTTCGTACATTTGTTCCAGCCCAATAAGGGAGAGAATATCTTCTGTAATATATTTCTTCTTAGATAACAGAAAATGTATTTACACATGAAAAAGTAACAGTTATTGACAAGACATTCTGATTCCTATAATAATACAAATAATATAGTCCTTTAGTTTGACAAGTCTTCTGGGTAGACAACATTATTACTTTGCCAATCTTCCTCTACGTGCCATCTCTCCCCAGGACGTACTCGATCGTGTCTCCCCACAACCTCCTGTCCCTTGTAGCTTTTAGCAATGTTTGCCTCTTGGCTAAACCTATATTTAATAATATATTATAAACACTTCCTTATGAAATTTAACTATTTTTATTAAAATTTCTTGTTTGTTTCATCTTCTGTCTGTCACAAAAATAACAGCATGAAATGCTCGCAAAAACGACAGCAAATAGTCCCCGCAGTTTATAAATGGTTTTCTTTTTTCTTCTGACCAAAATCTTTTACCAAATCTATTAAAGCCATAGTAACTAAATCACTGCCGAACAATTTTCTCCAAAAGTAAGAATATCAATATTTAGAAAACGATTATTGCCCACTGTCCTCCGTCACTCAAAGGGATATCGGCATAAAGAAGTTGATCCTTTATACTAAACCAACGTAACAATATACAAGGTGCCTGAATAATTGGGGAACATTTAGCGGTATAGTTCCTGCAATTTAGAAACTTTTGCTGCGATATACTCTATTTGCAGACGCGGGGGAATATGGGTTCGATCTGCTGGTTGTTATAAATATTTTAAAAGTTATACCTAACATTTTGGGTGTCAATAGTCGGAAATAAGTAATAACTGGTAGAAAATCAACTTCTGGACTATGTGAAAAAATATACACACAGATTACAAAGAATATAAAATCTTTCAAATGTAACAGCAAAATATTCTGCCGCTTGTATCGTTTGAAAAAAACGTTTCTAAACTGGAATAAACCCCTGCCAGTAAAGCTATGTGACAAACACCAAAATCCATTTCTAGTCACAATTTTGAACCTCTTTCTTTTCTTTTTTTCTCCCAACCCCGATTCAAACGAAGAATGACAACAGGTAAATGAAAGAATTGGGAAAAACTTGCCAAAATTGTAAATATCTGTCTGCAAATGACTTACCCTAATGTATTGGCGCGAACAAGTCCAGTAAAACTAAAAAGGCCTTTCATTGGTATTGAATAGTGCAACAAAGGCAATGAGTTGCATTGCAAACAAAAACCAGAAAAATTGTAATTGTAAACAGTGAAAATGCTTTAAGTCGGCCACCTAAACTATCGGTCTATAAAAAAAAGAAAAGATCGCACAGTTTATTTTACAGGCATGAAAAATACAACACGTTGTAATAGAAATCAGGATCAAAGTCGTCAAAACTGCGTTGAACAGTGATTTAAAGTAGATTTAAACCAAATAAAGCAGAGTTTATATTACCTGTAAAGAAAAATAAGTAACACCTGATACTAACCACACTTTTATTGATTTTTCTCTTTCTGTAAATATAGTGTCAGTATTGTTTCCCTACTAAAACAAAAAATATTTAACATTTTCTCTGTGGAAAATTTAATACTTTTTAGATTTTTCTATTTGATAAGGCGGATTACATCAAGTTTTATTAAATTTATAGCCAACTTGACACACTTCTAATAGGTCTGATAAGATCCATCAAATATAATTGCATTTCTTTAGGGTAGCTATCACTTGGAAAGCTAGAAGCAGGAAGTTCTGACATTCCGATGGCTATTTTACAGAAAATTCCCGTTGCCTACCTACTCACTGACCACTGTATTAGGGCTTAAGGTAAAAGAAAACTGTCAAACTGGAAGCAAAGACTAGAAAAAAAATGTCACTTGGTGATTTATTTCCATTTTAGAGAAATACTTCATACCTATATGACGAGATTCGTACGATATTTTAGAATGAGATCAAAGACGTATTCATCAGTAAGATAAATAAGCTATGACCAAAAAAATAAAGTTAAATATGACCTACAAAAAGAAATAGGGTATATTTTTGTAGAATATAATTCAGTAGACCTTCCTGAAGCTCCGGCATCTGTCAGAATCGAAAAAACGACTTTTTTTTTCATGTTAGGAACATTTATTTATGGAAATGGGTCAGGGAAGTAACTCTGCTGTGGTTGGAAGGTAAGTGAATCCGAGATTCCAGGTTAGGACTAATAACATTGCAGATTCTTCTTTTAATTTCATCAAGCATCTTTAAATATATAACAGAAACACCAGACTAAAAAGAAACATGTCAAAAACTGTATTTCCCTAGTAAATAAAAGGGGATTTTTTATACATTTGGTAATTTGTGTTAATAATGCAAATATTTAAATAACTGGCAAAGATCAACTCTTTTTTTAATTAATTGATTTTAATATTTTTAATACTGATTGCATGTGCACGTTTTTATGGAATTATCTTAATCATCTTTAATTTTATTGAAACCAACGAGGCTTTGACATGGAAGATTTGCCAAAAGCTTGCGTAACCATACACAGATGCTTTTTTTTTATTGTAAATGTTTAAACTCTTCTAATAATATTATATTTTCTGACTGTACTAACAGCAAAGCCATAGCGTTTTAAATTTTCCATTTATAAATAAGCTACACGAAGTTCTGAAACTAATTAATTTACTAGGATGATTAATGAGAAAAAATAAATTTCTCTACTCCTAAAAAACTATCTGATTCAATTCAATTTCAGATCTCTGTAAATCTGTGTAATTGAAATCCATCTTGATTAATGAGAATTAACGAAATTAATCTTTTCCTTCCTGAAGGAAACTGATGACACGTTTTTCACATTTAGTCACATTTCTTATCATTTGCGATTACAGATATGTTTATGTTAAATCTCACTCAATACAAGGCTCGAAAGACACTCAAGGGAGGGAGTTACTGCACAAAAATGGTTATGATTAATGAGGTTTGTGATATTAACTGAAAGTAGAGGTGGTAGCTGGTAGGTGGTAGGAAATGATGATTATGAGGATGAGGATAGATGACGATTGGCCCTTGACTTGAAAAGGCTAATCAAGAGTGATAATAAGGTTACAAATACAGGACACCCAGTAAGTTAGCTTCAAAGTGGATACACCAGATCGTATGTCAGGGCTACCAGTGAATCCAATAAACATTCATGAGGTATTGCTGGGTAAGGTTAAAAATTGAGCAAACATGGACAAACGTAGCCACAATAAGACGTAGTATAAAAAGGACGGTTTTCCCCTGACACCACTTTTGTAAATAACATCACTCTTCGGCAATGTTGATTGTTTTAAAAAGCGATAATTAGAATTGGAATAAAACCTAAACATATTATCAAAATGAATTTACATATTTTTTTGTTCTTGAGAATTTACGACAGAAGTAGTTTTAAATTATTAGGTTTTAATTATTCTTGTAAATAAACAATCTAATAAATAGTGTTTAATACAAACACTATTTCTTAGATTCTTTATTTACAGGAATAATTAAAAACTAATACATTTAGAACTAATGCAATGCTATATTTATCAATGTATAAAGAAATAAATTTGAAAATAATTTTTAATTCATAAATTTACTAAATTACTAACATATGTGAACCAATCATAAAGAAATATATATTTACCATTTTATAAAGTTTGAATCAATTGGCAATTAGCTGATGTTTTGCAAAGCATTCTAATAAATAATATAATAATAAATATTGTAAAGAAACAATATAAGAAATAAACAGAGTTTATTATTTATTTTTGTCTATTCTCAAGAACAAAGAAAATGTATAAATTCACTTTCATATGTGCAAATTTTGTTCTAATTCTAATTATTCTTTTAAAAACAATAAACATTGTTAAAAGTAGTTTTAAAAAGGCGGTGTCAAGGGAAAAAAACCGTCCTTTCGACACTCCGTCTTATTGCAGGCACGTTTCTCCATGTTTGCCGAACTCACTCTATTAATAGTAATCAAGAAATCTTGTTTTCTAACCATTGCTTCACGGCGAAGCACCCACCCATTCTCAATTATAAACCAAGCATTTTGAGCAAGTCGGACTTGAGTAAGTACTAAAGAATTTCTTTTATCATCCAAAATTTCGTTTTTTGTGTGTGTTGGGAATTTCTATTACGAAATGAAATAAGAAGGTTTGTCTGTTTTTTTTTAACGAGGAAAATATTTTATGGTCAAGTAATAAATATATCGTAAAAACATTTATGAGTGTAAATAATCATATTTTTAGAAATTGAAACAAGTCGTCTTTCATCCTGTACCAATTTCTAAACAAATTTGTTAATCCTATGCAAATTAAAACAATTCTGTGAGATTTTATTAAAGCGCTAATTAGTACATGGAGGTTACTAAAAGCGGTATAAACCCATCACGATAATCAAATGTCATTCACCATCTGATATTGAATTGCTCCAGAAAAAGCCTCTGATATCCTTCCAAACAGTGGCGTAGTGGGTATTAGATGTTAGTTAAGTATGTGTTACTATCATGAATTCAATTCCTGTATCGGGTAGGGAAACAATATGCACTGGTTCCGATGCGAACAAGACTTGACTCTACAGACAAATAACCAACATATACCATGTCAGCCAAACAATTGACACCTGAAGATGACGAGAGGGAACATAGCTGAAACGTTGTGTCTATAATAATATCTATAATAATCAAGAAGAAAACAGTAGTTCAAATAAATTAAAATATACAGTACTTCGACTGTTCAGACTTCAATTATCCGGACGTGAAATAAAGAGAAAAATTGAAATCATTCAAACATTTTTCAATTATCCGACTGAAATCCATTCTAATGTTTCATCTCATACAAGCGTTTTGAGAATTTAGAAAACCATACGTTTGATAAAATCGGATGATAATGATATTTGCCCATGTTAAAGTTCAAATGCCCTAGTGGCCAATTTCTAACATCAAAGCAATAACTATGTTTGATTAATGTTTTAGTTGAGTTTTCAAGAAGAAGCTAGCCTTACAAGTGGAAGTACAGCGGAGCTAACGGCTCGGATTGAGGAATCAGAGGGCAGAGTTCGAATTCCAGTCGAGTTCATTACATTCACTTAGGTGAATTCATACCTTTTCATTGGGAAAAGTATGCATCCATCTCTTCTCTCGCCCCTCTCCCATTCTAAGGGTTAAATAGCAGAACAAACTGAGTTCTATAGCCTTGGGTGGCAACTAGTCTAGAAGGAAACCATGAATTCAAACCGGAACGCACTATCCTAAAAGTGTGTATACATGCGGCTTGGGACCGCTTATGAATCCAAATTCCTACTGACACTTCTACTATAGATGAGCACATCCTAATGAATACGACCTCTTGCTACGCTTGACCAGCTTTCGTTGGTGTGTACCGGGTTCGTTTGACTCTAACCAACTGGCTAAATACCGTATCAGGTACCCTTACAAATACAACTATTTTAATCCATTTCGAGAATTAGCTGCAGGAAAAAAAACACGGACCTCGCCGGAAAAAGATAAATTAAAAATCTTGAACAAAGCGTTTGAAAATGTTATTTGCTGATATAAATATTGAATTTCTTTCAGAAAATTACCTTTTTCCTCCATTCTTTTTCGATACTTTAGATATTCAATTATCCGGAATTTTGAATTATCCGAACATATTTTTTTCAACACCTGTCTCAAGGTGTCCGGATAATCGAAGAAGAAATATAAAAATGTTGAAGTTGATGACGATGACCAGTGCCTTAGTCATGACAGTTTATATCAATGAAGATTTGTCAGAAATGCCGATGTGATTTCCTTAATATGATAATAATTTTATCTATGAAAACAGGGACACATGATAACTGGCACTTATTTTGGTCCTATTGATATTAATTATTGACAAGCATGTCTTTTATTGAGTTGAAAGACAAAAATATACTAATCACACATGTCACCATTAAGCCCTCCCCCCCCCACATATATATACGTGCATTTTAACGCCAAAATCACATCTTCCAGTGACCGAGTATCACAGATAAGAAGCCGTGGACCGAAAACCTGCTTTTGAACTAAAATCTCATGTTAAGAACTTTCGATAATTTGCCCTTGTCTCAAATGATTTCAGTAAAACATACGGCATTACTTTTTAATATTTTCTCACCAAACAAGGCAATAAAGCCACTAAGATGCAAGGAATATGAAAAAAAGAAAAAAATATTATGGAGAGAACACTGAAAGAACAGGAATTAAGAAGACAGAAGATAGCGATTAACATTGTGTTTCATTTTTTGAAGATCAAATTTGACTGGGAAGCAAGAAGCTGAAATGCATTTCTACAAGCGAGAAGTGTGAGAGAAGAAACTGTTAGCAAAGAATTTACGGCTACATCAAGCTATTTTCAGCTGTAAAATGATGAGACTTTTCCGCCAATCTAGTAATGCGTTTGAATTCATAGAGTCTAGATCAGTCAGTTAAGTGCCATACATGATACACGCTTAGACGATCATGAGTCTTTCGATTCATGACTGACTAGGCAAAAGATTTTCCCGCAGTAAGTTGGCGTTTCTTTCTATGGTAGATTCGTTGTCAGTCAAGACTATAGGACTCAGTCTGTCCTGCTATTTAACCCTTAGCTGGGGGAGAAGATATGGATTGACACCGTTCCCAAAAGTAATTGCGCGTAATTCAACGTAACCTAGTACTACGCACACGCTTACATACGCACATGCAAAGGCACACAAACGCATTATATATATATATATATATATATATATATATATATATATATATTACAGCAAAAAAACAAAAATTACCTCAACATATAGATCAACATTTCAAGCAGTTCTGTACACGGCTATCATCGGTCCCTAAGTCCGAACGACTTAAAATAGACTATCTCTATGTTGAGGTAATTTTTGCTGTAAAAATGCATATGGTCTGTTAAAACAAAAACGTGGAGCTCTCTGTGGATCAGTTTTAATAATTAATATTACTAAGATCCATCCGGATTATATACCAACGGATCGATTACCAGTACTATATATAAATATGTGGAAATATTGTCATTATATCAGTGTTGATGCATTCAACTATTTCTTTTGATTTCATGAATCTGTTGTGTACCTTTGTTTGTGAGAGCAGTAATTTTGTTAAGAAAGGTGAAATGGGGAAAAAACCTGGGCGTAGACTAATATTTGGGTAATATTCTATGGTGGCACTCTCTAGAATTTTCCTTCTGAGTGAGTTATTTTCTTTTTTATGACACGTGACAAATACTGACGTTATTTTCAGTTAAAAATATGAAAATAGCGTTTCTCTACATTCCAGTTGCTAGGAACATTCTGTTTTTTGTTTTTATTAGTTACCTTGTTCAGTTAAATTCATTTCATATTTTGCTTTGATAAAGTCCACATTGGACAAAACGCGTCAGCAATTACTAGTTTTCCTATTGTCATTTTTATTCATAAATATTGTCTTCTCTACTGGTTAAATCGGAGAAATTTTCATATATAAATATATACCACTTTAAACGTTAGTGGATACTTATATTTGAGTTTATTTATTAAACAGTATATTTATTTTATTATTTATTTTTACTTACTGACCTGAATATTTGAGAAATTTTATTAAAGAGAGAAAAAAAAAGGATCCACCGTTTAGCCCGGCATGCCTTACCGCTTGGCCACGAAGGATCAAGCGAAGTGAATTTCATGCTTTTCAAGCTAAATTTCTCCTGTCATTGATTTTTCGAAGTTTTTTCATATCTGCGCATAGTTTCGTATCCAAACGTAAACCAAAAGATATTTTAGAATGGATTTTTATTAATACGACGTATTTGTTACGTTTAAAGTGATACAAATATGTCGGATTAATGAAATTCTATTTAATATATGTGTATGTGTGTGTGTGTACGTGCTTGTGTGAGTGCGTATGTGTGTGCGCTCATTTATGATGTAAACAAGTAGTCTGGCAACTAGTTGTGTATGTTTTATTTTCTCTCCATAATTGTCTTGAATTTATAAAATCATATACAGTATTAGATTCATAGAAAATTATTCAGAATTTTTGATAAAATGTTTACTTTGTGTAAATATATATACCATCATCAGCCATTTTCCTTTCTTTTTTTTAAAATTAACGCCACCTTGCATCTAAATTGCGCCTTCCTTCATAAAAGAATAATTTTCGTTTTGGGACGATAGATTATCCGAGGAATCTTTCGAGGGCGATAGCTGGGACTGTTACCGGAATTGTTAACCAGTCCCAATAGGTCTAAAACTGACAGTGCTGAAAAATATACGACATATTGAAGAAATTCCCACTCCAGATCATTGTGATGCATGACATTTATCACTTGACGATGGACATTGTCATACAGCAAATTAAGCGGTCGTCAGTTGCTTCATCCATCTTTTCCATACAATTGTTCACTACGCAATGCTACAATAGCAGTTTGTCCTGATTCCAAAAATTCGCTATGAAGAATTCCATTTGAATCTTGCAACAAACGAAAGGCATGCGTTTAAATGATAACTGTTGCTCTATTTTGTAAGTTCTAACTGTTTTTGTATTTTACTGAATGATTTCTGTTGTTTGTAAACGACAGACGATAATTGACTGATTCGCCTCGAATTCTTTCACGTCTTTAAATGTTCTTTGTGATCTCTCGTCCGTTAAACGTTTTTCTAATTTATCAGTTTTCACATTCTAAAGCTATTCAAAGTGAATTCTTGTCTTTCAATTCGATATCAAAACGTCTCCATAGGTATTGTACTGGGCCGAGAATGAGAACTCGGAGAGCTGGGTTCGAATTCCAGTCGAATTCGTTACATTACCTTCTATGCAAATATTCGCTGGAATCTATCTCTCTCTCTCTCTCTCTCTATATATATATATATATATATATATATATATATATCGATTATGGGTTAAAGAATGGGACTTGCATCTGGAAAAAACCTTGTTATTATTAAAGAATTATTAATTCAATATTCACTCGCCAAAAATAGAATTATTCTTACGATTGAAGATGTTTCGGCTTTAAATAATCCACAAAGGTTTTAAAACCCATAAGAAACAAATTAATCGCTCAATCAAAATCACGATACATTGTCTAACTCTCTCTACATTTTTTTCGCAGATTAAGAGTAAATAGTATTTTATATTCATATTATTTTTCCATAACCAGTTCTAAAAGAATATGCGCAAGATCAATAAACAGCTGAATCAATAGAATTCTACATTTGCATAAAATTCATAAAGTTTTATACGGTTTTTTGATTTCTTAGAATCTACAACTAAATGAAGTTGCTAAGCTCAATTGCATTAATGCACATAATGCAAATGATATGCTGGTAGTCTAGGTGCTATGGAATCGAAAAGAGAAAACAGCGATCCGAGTTCGAATTCCTACCGAGTACGTTGCATTCACTTTCGCAGAAATAGACTTAGGAATGGTATGAATCCATCTCTACCCACCGCTAGTAAGAGCATAGCAGACTAAGTTTTCTGGACGCAATTGGCAGCCACTCTAGAAGTTAGACAATTCTGAACTTCCAAACCGGTTAAGAAGCGTGTTCTATCCAGCCATTGAAGAGTTCACAATCAACTGCGATGTGATGTTGTCGATTCTCTGATGTCAACTTCGGTCGTTTTATCTGAAAGCACCTAAAGTAATTGTTATTTAAAGCCAGAAAATATTGTTTTTCAAATTGTGAGAATTTCTTGGAGATAATAATCATTTAGCAAGTCTTATTAAGTAACCCATATCTGGGGGAGAAGATGTGGATTTTCCAAGGGTATTTGCGCGTAAGTGGATATAACGAACCCAACTGGAATTAGAACTCGGTTCTCCGAAAACGTCTATTCAATTCACGTGAGTAGATCGTGCTCCTTCTGTTTTCCATGCTTCGAGAATAACGATTTACTAAGTGTAGCTTAGATGTGGCACAAGGCCGAATGTATGGAGCAACTCACTACTCAGTAGTAATTGATCTAAAGAGACGAGCTTGCTAACCATTACACGACGTCGAAATGCTCCTGGATTTTCTAAGTGTAGCTTGTTGTCCAAGGCCGAAAGTATGGAGCACCCAGTGAGGATCGAATTCACTATTCAGTCGTAATTGATTTAACCATTACACCACGTCGAATTGCACAGTGGCTTAGTATAATGAAACGCCATGCCAAATTAGTTGTGTCATTTTTTTTCTTTCATTCAATTCGTGCCATTTTACATTATATATATATATATATATATATATATATATATATATATATATATATATAGTGAAGCATTTTATTGAACATCTACTTGGAGAGTTACACTATGAGTCATTTATTGTTAGGGGATTTTTTCATAGTACCTTTGTTAATGTAATCAAATTTTATTCTAAAAATCAAATTAGTTTTAAACGATTTTCCATCTCTTTATTGTTGCTGTTAGTTTTTTATTTATTTATTTTTTTTTTTTTTTGGCGGGGGGGTCAGGTTGGGGTTTGTTTTTGTCTATCAGAACCAAATAAATGGCGTAATTGTAATTATTCTTTATATTTTGTAGATATTGTCCAGTTTTGGGAATGTCTTTAGAGAGGTGGCAAATTATGTGAATGTCTAAGGTGGCAAGCAAAATAGGTACGCTGCTGATTAAGACAAAGAGCTTAATGTTCCTTTGGCGACCAGGTAATTATTAAATCTTGACTGGAAGAGGTTTCACACGTCACAACGAATTTACCAGGTATTGCAGTTTCAGATTTTCTTAATGAAAAAAAAATTAACTTCACTGAAAGACTGCAAAAGGCACTACGATTGGTTATTTGTTCCACATATAAAGTTCTGTGAAGAGATTTATAAAGTTGTCTGTAAGATAAAAGACTTACGGCTATATCATGTTGAAACACCGGTTTCCCTACGGATACAGAAGTTAAGTAACGTCAAACCTGGTCAGTACGTAGATGGGTGATCGCTTGAAAATAGTAGGTGCCGTAAGCTTGGATATGAGAAAGGTATGAATCCACCTCTTCTCGCTTCGGCTATTTGTTAATTTGGAAGACTTGTATCATTAAAGCATTGTTATTTCCACAACCAAAAATTAATTCTTAGAACCTAAAACTATTTTCTGGATTTAAATAACCTGAAATGGGTTGATAAACCGTACAAAATGAATCAATCAATTAAAGAAGTGAGTGTGTGGGATAGAAAATATGTTATTCACTGAAGTTAACTTAGAAAACTTAACAGAAATATCTTTCATTTTTACAGAATGAACTCTGGACAAAACAGTCAATTTTTTTACAAATAAAAATGACTTTTATCAAATTTTTCAATGCATTGCGGGTAAAAATGATTTTTTATTGAAATAAAACTTGGAAAAATGTCGCGAGTTGGAAAGAAAACTATTTTACATATAGACACACTTAGTTAAAATCTTAAAGAAAAACGATTCTAAATCATGATATAATACTGTTTCTTTATTTACACTTCTGTGCTTATATTAAATGTAGACAATGGGATTGCACTCGCGAAGTTGAAAGATGATTATGTTATTTTAATTTAAGATATATACGAAGCGGCTGGCGAAAATTTCTCGCCCCGCTCCACTTTTCAAAATCTGAACAAATCACCAAACATCACATACTTTTTTTAAAATCAATTCTTGGACAGGACGAGAAATTTTTAGGAACTCTGCCTCGCGTGTCTATATATTCGTTTATTCTTTTCTTCTTCTTTTGCTTTAGTCTCTCGGATGCAACTGGGCATAGCCTACTAAATATTCAAAATCTAGCCTTTGTCTGGTTTGAAAATCTCCGTCTTGCCAAGGCACGTTTCTCAGCAATATTCGATTATGTAGAAAGAAAAAAAAACTTATTCAAATTTCTTTTCCAATTGATCATTTTTTTCCTTCTCTTTCTTTTGTACTTTTATTTATTTCATTTGTTTTGATTTTTATGTAATTTTCACAATATGGAGTATAAAAAAGGAGTACTTTTCAATTTGGGAAGTACAATTAAAACAGATTCGAATGGAGACAAAGAAAGAAAGAAATGAACGTGGCAGCGGAGACAGTGAAGAGAAAAAGTGTGAAAGAACAGAATCTGGGAAAAAGCGTTCGACAGTTGACTTGCAACAATCAATAAAATATCCAATGTAGGTCAATGCCAGGCAGTCGAAGTAGAAAGAGGATCAACTGTCGTCACATACGAAGATGGCAACCGTAGCTATGTGCAATAGTGACGTCACTGAACTTGGCTCAAATAACTGTTTCGTGGGTACATGGTTTGTATGAGATAATGTGTGCATATGTGCAAAAATGTGTTCATCAATATATAGATTGTGTGTGTATGTGGCGTTTTTTAGTTGTAATTTTAAAGTAGTTTTTATTTTATTTTATTTTCATGGTGTTTCTCCTGTTTCTTGCAGGAATGATTTATTGTGAATGTTGTTTATTTATTTAGTTGTTTAAAATTTGTTTATTAAGATTAACTTTATAAGTTTTTGCCTGCAAATTTAATCTAGCGATTTGAAATAGAACTCCAAAATTGCGTCATTTGGAGTTCAACACTATTTGAGCATGAGACTTTTCCCTTTCAGTTTGTATTTTACGACCCAACAGAGTAAATGATTGCTTGACGAATATATACTTTTTTTTTCTTCCTTAATTTGTATTCTTTTGCGCTTATAACAATTCTGTTTTACAAAAATGTATAAATGATAACTTGTTATATTAACACGAAATAATTTTAGAAATAAAATATGACTGCTTTCAAAAAACTGACAAGAAATATTTTGGGATTAGCTTGTTGATGTGAGAATTGCTTTTTGACAATTTGAATGCTTCAAATATTTGAATTTCTGTTCATTTTCATTTTTTAATGACTTTGGCAGAATTATTACTCCCTCTCTTCGAGATTTTCCTTTCATTTACATAACTTGTTTGCATTCGTACCGTCGCTTCTATTCGTTCACTCGACATTTTCGAGTGCAAATATATTTCAATCATAACATTTTTAAGTGATGTACAGATTTTGAACTGAAAGGCCACAGTTTGTGTTGCTGTAAATGGCTTCTTTTTTTTTTCAATCTTTGTCAAAGAGTTTTAGTTTTTGTGCTACGCTGAAAAGTCGCAACTATAAATTCACTTTTACGCACAGCTTCAAAATTATAACAAGCAAGGCGCCATAAATATCAGTATGGGGCTAAATTATATATTAATTTTCAAAGATTCCCGATTCTATATTTTTATCTGATCCTCTCATCAAATGAACTTTTCAGATACATTTCCCAACTGTATAACACTTTTTTGTTGTTTTGATTTGAAATACTCGTTTTTTCTTCTTTTTTTTTTTCTTGAACTTATTTTCGGGAATGATTTCAGTAAAACTTTTCCTGCATAATAAACTAATATTTCAAGAAAAAAAAAGGAAAGCTTTTTGAGTTATTTTGGGAATTAATGGCAGCAATGATTTTTAATGAATGATTCAGCTGCTTTCAATAGTATTGCCATAGATCGAAGTCATGAAGACAAATTTAGTCTTCTGTTTAGTTCTTAGTTCTGGTAAAACGCTGAAGAAGTGAAGTATCTCCCTGTAACACCGTAAATGTTTAACCGTTTACCTTTCTCTAATATAACAGTTTATATAAAAAAAAATCATTGCTGATTTCCTTACCTGATATACTAAACTCCATTTTAAATTCTTATCCGTATTTTATAAATAGTCCACTTTTAATTGACGTTTTCTTGAAAATAATACATCAACTGGTATTTTATTTTAAAGATATTATTTGTTCAGATAAAAATGAATTATATTCAGTTAATTTTTACTACCCTCGAAGAAATATAGAGTGTCTTCCAAATCTATTTTTTCTTTTATTATTTTTTCTATTTTATGCAAGAGTTTAATCTGTTTTATAATGAAGCCAAATCTGAAGAATATAAATTGTTTTGATTTCAGAAGTCAATACTTTTTATCAAATAGACAATAAGGATTTGATTGTAAAAATGGCAATTTCAGTTTGGAAAAAACGCACACTGTTAAAATTTGAAAGCTGCAGTAAAAAATTATTCCCAACACTCAAAACTTACAGCAAACTTCACAGTATCAACTGGGAACATTTTACCATATTATTCGATGTATAAGACGCAATTTTATCTCAAAATCTGATGTCAGAATCTGCTTTTGTCTTATACACAGAAAGTATGAAAATATATGTAATGTCATGTGTAAATATTTTTAACAAGTCAATTTCATTCTCTCGAAGTTTGTACTAGCTAATTCGTCAAGACTTTAATGAAGGTGGAACAGAACCACTGGTTGCATGAGGAAATAACTGACGCTTGCTTAGATGTGTATGTAGTTAAAAACTTCGTGTGGAAAAATACGTATTATAGTGATTAACAAATCATGGGTGTAACACGATAGAATTGAGATTCTCTTGGATCATAATATTATATCTGTTGGGGATCTGAATCAATCCACAACAAAGAAAAAGGCGAGAAAATTTTTAAACATAAAATATATTTCGTGTTTTTACAACTAAATTTTTCGTAGCGTGTATGAGTATTAAAGTTCTTTAAGTCCGTGTTTGTAGCTATTAGTTAAGATGAAAAGATCTGATTTCTTCGCGTGTATGCGCGAAATAAAAGTGACAAGAGAGAAAGTGGGGATTACAGTGTAAGTGTCACGTAGCTTGAAGAAAACGGGTGAATGAATAAGGAAATTAATTGCTGCTGTTGTATGTTGCCGTCCTTACTCCCTAATGGCTTATTTGGTCGAGAAATGTTGCTTATATTATCTTCAAAAAGATCACGAACTCGTTAGTTGAAAAATGTTAAATATTTATTTTCAAAGGATTAATTTATTAACCGGAAGGATCTGCGAATCCTCCGACTCAGAAACTTTTTTTTTCTTTTTTTTTTTTTTTTGTCATTTGATGTTTGTCTTGCGGTTTATTTCTGCCTTCGCTCCACAAATATCCAACTCAGATTGAGAGCTGAGAAAGAGATAGTAATATTAATGAGTTTATTATTAAGATGTTATGTTTTGTAATGTTTAGGCCAAGTGACGAAAAAGATGGCTACTGTGACTATCAGTTTTTGATAGTTTACAGCCCCATTAATGTAAAAAACGTGGTTTTCACAGTTCTGTGCTGTCAGTGGCGTAGCTAGAGTAAACGTCACCCGGGGCGGTCCGCTCAAATGTCACCCCAATGACCCCGATTCACCCTATGCTGAATGGTTAGCTGTAGCTAAATTTTCATACATGCTCTACCTCTACTTTACTCTACTGACCGGTACGTTACTGTTTACATGTATGATTCAAGACAAAATCCAATGCCACAAAATAATCAGTTCAAATCAAAAGATTTTTAAAATGCAACTGTTCACTTTCAGAACAACTAAATACAAAAAACCTAAACACGGCAATACACAAAAGAATGACATTCGATACTATGGACTTAGAATGAATGTTTTCTTGTTTTCATTGTGGCAAACTGGTCAATGACATCGTCAAAACCTGTTTGTCTTGTAAGCTCGTTTTCAATGGACAGCACAGCCAGATCCGACAGTCTCGACTGGCTCATGGTTGACGTAATTTCTGTTGCTAATTTTCCGGTGTGCACTTTTCCGTTGCATCATTTTCTGGGTACCATAATTATCAATGATGTTTGAAAGTATTTTTCTTGACAAAAATGTTCTATTTAATTTTTAAGCATTAATCGTCCCAACACTAGTAGATATATTCAAAAGTATATCGCTCACTCAATGGAAAATTGTATCTCAGCGAATTGATACACAGGCAAGACTGAAATTGTTGCACTTTTGGCTTCGTATTTCGCTTTGTCGTTATTAATGATGCAGAGTTAAAACACCATATCATCCGATAAAATGTTACAACAATGTCTCTTGTTAGTAACCAAGATTGTAGCAACTGAAACACATGAAAGCCGAAAACATTGCTATTTTTCCTACTCACAAATTTCCCGACAATTTATTAGAAAATTTCTGACGTGGGGGGGGACAAAACTGGGGATCATGAATTATTTCTGGGGATCATATGCCCGTCTGCGAAACCCTGTGTCTCCACCACTGTTTTCAGACTATTTTTGGCACCTTAGCCTGGTTGAAAAATTTTGTTGGGGGTGACATTGTGTCACCCCTCCTGTTCTGGCACCCGAGGCGGTCCGGCCCCCTCACCCCCCTTAGCTACGCCACTGACTCTGTGTTCAATGTTTTTCTTTCAGCTATTGATTTATTTGTTATTTGTTGTGAATCTCTTATACAGTTTTTATTTGACCTGGTTTGTTGGTTGATCATTTTGTTGTATTGCTTTATCATGTAGTGTAGTATTGTCTGAGAATTGTGTTGCTGAAGGTTGTTGTTCTGTACAAAAAGAGTACTCGTCTTCATGAATATATGCCGCTTTTGTTCTGTTTATAGACACTGTGTCTCTTTTACCGTTTTAAATACTTTTCATGTTTCTCAATGACTTGATGTATCGAGAATTGGGAATAATGATTTCTTTGTCATGTCGTTACGAATAAAATGTATTCACAGGTCTGTAGATTTTGGGGAAATGTCTGATTGTTTGTTGCAACGCCTTGGCGGTGTGAATGGTAACTTATTCATTCTATCTTTAAAAGGTTGAACAAAACTTGTTGTAGTTTGTGATACGTAATCGGCCGCGAAGTATTGGACAGATAAAATCGTGCTAGTACCAAAAATCATTTCTGATGAGATACAGCCTAAGTCTTCTTTAATTGCATTTCTAGCAGCGACAGTAGAAATAGATCAACCCAGTTATATGGTTCGACTTTAATTGCAAGAGCCGTTTTTAGTTGTCTGTGAAAACGCTCTACGATACCATTAGCTCGTGGGTGATATGCAGTAGTTTTTGATGGGTGTTAACAGCCAACAAGTTCAGAAATTCTCGGAACAACACAGATTGAAACTTCTTTTGTCATTTGTAATGACTAAAAGTAGACCATATTTTGTGATTCATTGCTTCAGAATGGTCCTGGCAATTCTGCTGAAATATCCTTGATTGGAAAATGCAGAAGGCCACCTACTAAAAACGATCCACTATTATTAGCAAGTAGCTGAATCCTTTAACATTGGGAAGAGGTCCAACAATGTCAATATTCAATTGAGTAAATCTTCCGTCGGGTTCGTTGAAATATCCCACTAGTGATTTCCTATCTCTATATATCTAATGTTTCTGACATTTATTGCAGTTTTGTGTCCATTACTGAATATCTCTGCACATGTTCGGTAAAACAAAACAATCACTGATAACTCTGGCTGTAGCTCGTCTTCCTGGGTGGGAGAAACTGGGTAAGTGATGGAAGATTTGTCTGCGTAATGATTGTGGTATATAAGGTCGGCGATGACCTTTTACCATATCACAATAAATAGTTTTATCTCCGAAAGGAATCGGTGATTCACGTAACTGGAGTGATGTACCATTCTGAATGTTTAATAAAGTAGAATCTTTGTTCTGTTATCCGGTAATTCTTTCGTAACTTAGTACATTTCAATCAACTATTGCAACTGTTGACCTGTAAAGACTGTCGGCTACAATGTTTTCATTGCCTGTCATATAACGAATGTCTGAAGCGAATTGTGAAATATAATCAAGGTGACGCATCTCGCGTAGTGAATATTTGCCTAAATAACTGTACAAGGCATATGTGAGCCAGTAACTGTTTAAGACGAAAAGAAATGTCGACTTTCTAAGATATGCCGAAAGTGTTTTAGTGACAGGTAAATTGCCAGAAGTTCTCTTGAAAAGGTACTGTATTTCTTTTGCGTTGTATTCAGTTTGACTGAAAAGAAGGAAATGGGTTTAGCTTCACCCATTAATCTGATGTACGACAGCCTCAAAAGATTCTGACAATGTATCTGTTTTGAGTGTGAGTTGAGTGTCTGTTTCTTCACTCAATTTCATAAAATTTGCCCGGGCATTTTTAACATCATTGAAAGCGTCTAGGGTAGGACCTTGTAATATGATTTTCGCATTTTTATTCTTGTTTTTTAATAAATTGATCAAAGAGAGTAACATGTTTGAACATTCCGGTATAAATTGACGATAATAATTAATCAAGTCAATAAATCGATGTACTTGCCTGAGTGATGTCAGCTGTGGAAAATTTTGCATTGTAGTGATTTTCTCTGGTGAAGTAGATATGTCTGTTTTATCTATTTCAGGTCCAAGGAAAGTGAGTTTATTGACTTTAAAGACGCATTTGCCGACGTGTATTTTGAGTCTGAAGTGTTGTCGTCATTCGAAGACTTAGTGTAAAGGAGTCATAATATTCCTGACCCTTTTTATTCGCAATTAAGACATCATCTCTGTATGCGAAGGTAAAAGGTAAAACGTATAACTTCGTCGATTAATTCTTGAAATTGTGCTGCATTGCATAGACCGAATGTCATTCTAACGAACTCAGATAAATCAAAGTAGTCACAGCTGTCTTTGGTATGTCCTCTTCGGCCACTTGAATTTGATAATAGGCCTTTATTAAGTCCAATTTTGTAAAATCCCGTGTTGTTGTCTCCTGGTAAAATCATGGAAGATGTGGGATCGGATACCTATCTGCTGTACTGGCTGCATTAAAACGGCGGAAATCTTCGCATGGGCACCAAGCAGTGACATCTGTTTTTAGCATTGTGTATAGTGGTGATGACCATGAGCTTTTAGATGGACGTATTATACCGCGTTTTAACATATGTTGGAATTCTGCCTAGCCTCGTGGGGTAGTATGAGTTGGCTGTCCGATTGTCTTTATATAATGCTTTGCGGAGTGACGCGTTGTATTTGAAAGGAGTTGTGATATTCGGAAATTTTTTAAGAAGCTTTTAGTATGTTTCTTTCTCAACCAATTTCAGTAGAAATGTATGGAGACTGATGCTGACTTCTGCTCCTGTGTCAACTAAAAATAGATATCCGTGAATTTTGTTACGGATGTGGAATAGACAACCTTGTTTATTTCCAGCAATAGCCGTCATCATTACGGGCTAAAATACACTATAGGTTTGCGTTTTTAAAGTACATGCCTCACCGCACTTTTGTGCATCTTTTTCAAATTTATAGTGATACCAACATAATCTCATAGTGACGTTGCTCATAGGGTCCTTCTCTAGCTACCTCGACGTCGTGACTAAAAGCGGTTTTTATCATGAGAAAAAGAGTGAAGAAATGGCTGACATTTTTTGCTTCGCCAAGTATTAGAGTTGAAATGTCAGCTCAGTCATTTTCTCTTCTATCCAAGATAATCTATTCTGCTTGTCTGGTGGTAGTTCATTTGTGTAGTATGCGTTTGTTATCTCGGTTGTTGTTGTTGTTGTTGTTGTTGTTGTTGTTGTCATGGATCTTATCGGCGATTTCTACTAAGCGATCGAGGTGTAGCTCTTCGGAATATGATCCTAAAATTTGTGTTGTATGAGTATAAAGCACTTTGTCAGACATAGAGTTTTTACCCAACAGCGCTCTCATCTTTCTCAGAAGTTGGGATGGCTTCATGTCAACAAGATTGATATGGCTGAAAAAATCAGGCAGTTTTCTTTCGTTTGATTTCCCTGTGCTACGAATGATGGCATTTTTAAAAGTATCATAGGATGTTTCCTCTGGCACATCTTCTAATAAACCAGCCATCTCAGTTGTCACCTCTGGTGGAAGTTTTTCTACAACATAAGTGTATCTAGATCTATGCGACGTGATTTTCTTAGCATTGAAAACTGTACGGCAGTGGCGTAGCTAGGGAGGGTCGGGGGTCGGACCGCCCCGGGTGCCAGCACAGGAGGGGTGACACAATGTCACCCCCCAACAAATTTTTTCAACCACGCTAAGGTGCCAAAAAATAGTCTGAAAACAGTGGTGGAGTCACAGGGTTTCGCAGGGGGGCATATGACCCCCCAGTTTTGTCCCCCCGTCAGAAATTTTCTAATATTGTCGGGAAATTTGTGAGTAAGAAAAATAGCAATGTTTTCAGCTTTCATGTGTTTCAGTTGCTACAATCTTGGTTACTAACAAGAGACATTGTTGTAACATTTTATCGGATGATATGGTGTTTTAACTCTGCATCATTAATAACAACAAAGCGAAATACGAAGCCAAAAGTGCAACAATTTCAGTCTTGCCTGTGTATCAATTCGCTGAGATACAATTTTCCATTGAGTGAGCGGTATACTTTTGAATATATCTACTATTTTGGGGACGATTAATCGGAATCCGGATCGAGAATCGGAAAAATCAGAACTTTTTGGGGTATCGGAAACGGTATCGGAATCGGAAAAATTTGTGCCTATTTTCCGATTCCAAAAACGATTCTTTTAAATTTTTAACTTAATTTTCCATTATTGGTACTAATGATAAATATTTATTGTTTTTAAATTATCAGTAAAACTAAAATCATAATAACATCAAAATACGATGTAAATTTATTTTACTTGTATAAAGAAAAACAAAAAAATAAACTTTGCATAAATTCTCTAGGCAACCTTTAAAAGAATGCATTTGATTTATAATGTTCCGAAAAATGCTTAAAAATTAAATAGAACATTTTTGTCAAGAAAAATACTTTCAAACATCATTGATAATTATGGTACCCAGAAAATGATGCAACGGAAAATTGGACACCAGAAAATTAGCAACAGAAATTACGTCAAACATGAGCCAATCGAGACTGTCGGATCTGGCTGTGCTGTCCATTGAAAACGAGCTTACAAGACAAACAGGTTTTGACGATGTCATTGACCAGTTTGTTACAATGAAAACAAGAAAACATTCATTCTAAGACCATAGTATCGAATGCCATTCTTTTGTGTATTGTCATGTTTTATATTTAGTTGTTCTGAAAGTGAACAGTTGCATTTTAAAAATCTTTTGATTTGAACTGATTATTTTGTGGTATTGGATTTTGTCTTGGATCATACATGTAAACAGTAACGTACCGGTCAGTAGAGTAAAGTAGAGGTAGAGCATGTATGAAAATTTAGCCACAGCTAACCATTCAGCATAGGGTGAATCGGGGTCATTGGGGTGACATTTGAGCGGACCGCCCCGGGTGACGTTTACTCTAGCTACGCCACTGACAGCACAGAACTGTGAAAACCACGTTTTTACATTAATGGGGCTGTAAACTATCAAAAACTGATAGTCACAGTAGCCATCTTTTTCGTCCGTTATTGAATTTCTCGTGGGTAATGTTGAAAATGCTGTTTCTGTTCTCGCCTTCGTAGTAACAAAAATGTTTTGCTTGTTACGGCGTGTGTGCTCGTTTTTCACGTCGGTTGGTCACAAATTTTGTTGACGATTTGTTTCAATCCAAAGGCGAAAAAGGGTTTTAAATATAAAATATTTTTATGTTTTTACAACTAAACCTTTCGTAGCATTTCGTTCTTTAAGCCCTTGTCTGTTAAGATAAAAAGAAATGTGATTTCTTCGCATGTATGTGTGAGAAAAAAAAGGACAAGGGAGAAAGTGAGGAGGAAAGTGTAAGAGACACGTACCTTGGAGAAAAAGACATCTGAATGAGTAAAGAAATTTCTTTTAAACCGCGACGTCGTGAACTGCTGTCGTATATTTCCTCCCCTCCTCCTTACTAGTTTGTCTGCTATAGAATCTTTACTTATATAATCTTCAAATTGATCACAAAGCATTTTTTTTATTGTCGATGTAAACGCGACCCGTTGATTGAAAAATATTAAATTACTAACCGGAAGTATGAATCCTCCAACTCGAAAATCATTTTTTATCATTTGGTGTTTGATTGTCTTGCTGATTTTTTTTTATTTCTTTTTTTTTTGGGGGGGGGGTCTTTCATCCACAGATCCAATGATGAAATATTCCTTTCCAAGTCACAGTAAAAGCAATGAGGATTTTGTAGGGTTTGTAAAATTAAATACATTTTTTTTTACTTGTGGTATTTCTAATTTTCTAATTTTGACGTTTTAAGCTTTTTTACGCCTAGTACAGTATATAATCATTTTTAAAGTACTAAACTGAATTTTTCTTCAGTGATAAATCTTTCAAGTACGACTGTAGTTTGTTTTTTTTTTTTGTTTTTTCTCCAAAATTTTATCTTCAGAATAAGAGTGCGTCTTATATTACGATAGCCCTGGGTATGACGATAAACTACATCCGATAGGAAGGCCTTTGATCGAGTGATCGAAGGTTTTGAGGAGCGTGGACCCACCTCTTAACTGCCTTTGTTACTGTTGCTGATAAGTACTGACACCAAAAATTAGATTCATAGCTTTTATCAATTTTTGAGCATTTAGTTTTAAATATAGTCTGAAAAAATGTATAGAAATAAATAATACTTCAAATTTTTACTATTTCATAAATAAATTCAAATAAAATAGATATTTTGGGGATTAGATACATTGAATGGAAAATATATTCAAACGAGAATCCTAATTATGAATCATCACAAGAAAAATATACATTTTCTTAGTCTAATGAAATAAGTAAAATCTGTGTAAAAAAAATTGTAAAACATTACAAAAAAACGATAGTCGATAAATAAGATCATTTGTTATATAATTAATAAAAATCAAAAAAAATAAATAAGCGTGAATATAATATCATAATACTGCTAGGCAAAAATTATAAGACAAAATCTTTTAAATTTAGATTGTTTATTAAAAAATGCACCAGAACTACTACACTGTACAGGTAGCGATGAGTAAATTGTCGCCATTTTATTTCTAATTTCGCACCTGCACATAGTTTTTATTTTGTTGACTGCACATTATAGTAGGGTCAGTTGGGACCGACTGTAAGAAAAAGAGCATCATGATGCAATTCACTCCGCCAGAAATTTGGAAACGGCATTCTGTACTGCTTGACATTCGCGGTGGAAGCGCCAATACGAACATTTCAGAGTGTTTGGATATCAATCTGTGGACATTGCAGAGGATTCGGAAAGAGTTGTATGAGTCTAATGGTGATTACGAAGGTATTTGGAGTGATCATAAGTGATGGAGACGTTATGCTTCCATTCATTTTTCCACAGGGCCTAAGACTCAACACGGAGAACTACATAAAAGTGCTTTGAGGAGGTAGTGCTGCTCTGGCTGCTGAAAGACCCTACGTCTAGCAACAGGACACTGCACCATACCACCCAAGCATGAGAACCCAGTCATGGCTGTCAGACAATTTTTGCGACCACATCTCCCCTCACATCTTGCCACCTAACTCCCGAGGGTGCAACCCCGTTGATTATTATGTGTGGGGCGCAGTTGAGTGAGAGACCAACAAAACTCCTTGTAACACCAAAGATAAACTGAAGGCATGGGTTACGGCAGCATTCAACAACTTAAACAAGGATACCGTCCAGAAGAGGCGCAGGAGATTCCGATGTCATCTAGAGGCCATGGTTGAAATAAATAGCGATTTTATTGAATAGATTTAATCTTTAGTATTTCAAAATATTTTTGTGTAATTTTGGTAAATATATCTATTAAAATGAGATGTCAGTGTTATTTTTATTTTTGCGTAATTTGTACGACAATTTTTTCATTGCACCCTATATAATATATTACATCATAATATATCTGAATTGTTCAGTATAATTTCCCTTTGAAGTAAATGAAGTTTTTATTTGATGTCACACTTATTTAGTAATACTCTCTTGTGCTATGCTCTTGTCCATATACATTTTGTAAAGCTTGAGTAAATTAATTCTCCGGGTACTTTTTTTACTTGATCCAGTCTTTCCTATCAAATCGTGAAATAAGAGTTATCCTAAATGCCCACTCACCTAGATCCTTTCATACTAACGCAGGTGTCCTCCAGGGCTCTATCCTTGGTCCAACTCTATTTTTCATTATTGATCATCCTGATGACATCATCTTTCAACTTGGTATTTACGCTGACAACACAACAATTTCCTCTTGCATCGAAAGTAAAGCTTATCAATCTGACAAAGTCAAAATGGCAGCCAATGTCCAAAACGATCTCAGTTTCGTAGTTAACTGAGGCGAAAGATGGCTTGTTAATTTTAACGCTTCCAAAACTAAATTTCTTTCTATTAATCATCTGAGAGACTCCTTGCAGCCTTCCATGAACATGGCTGATGCTATCCTCGAGGAAAGTGACTCATTGCGCCTTCTCTGGCTCACGTTCTCTGCTGTTATGAAATAGAAAGACTATAGTGGATCCATTGTTAGGTCAACTGATAAGAAAATCGGTTCACTATGACAATTTTTCTCTCCAGAGATCTTTTCTATTTCGATCTATTATAAGTCTAGCATTGGTCTATGCTTAGAATATTGCTGCCACATATGGTCCGGGGCCCCTGCTATTTACCTTGAGGTCCTTGATAAGACCCAGAGAAGAATCGGCAATATTATTGGTCCTGATCTGGCGCCTCAGCTCCAGTCACTTTCCCACCGCTGTAAAATTGCCTCTCTATGTCTTTTCTATAAATATTTTTCATGGTCATTGTTCGAATGAGCTCTTCGCTAAGGTATCTATATTTTTTATTTTCATTTAAGCGCAGCATTTGACTGACGTCGAGACCTCATCAATTTACAGTTGAGCTGGCTAAATGTAACCGTAAGTTCTATGCTAGCAGTTCCTTCTTTTGTGTTTTAGTGGCATTACTATCTTGCTTGGGATGATTCCGATTAAAAAAAAAAAATAAAGCTGTGCTCTAAAGCTTTCAGTGGTCACCGGAATGAAATTCCAGCGCTACGATTTTGAATCTAAAGTTAATCTTTAAATTCGTTTCTTTAAAAAAACGGTAGCGATTTGTAAAAAAAATATTTGGTTTCATTATTTATCATGTGAAACCCCAACTTTCAAATTGAATGCAATACCACGATTCCAAAATCGACCTGTCATACTGCCCAGTCTTTGCTTTCCAATCTGGATAAAGTTCAGAAGCGGCTACGTAGCCTTGTGGTTGACTAATTATTTTCCACCATACAATCCTAAAAAATAAAACGTCTGCAGCCTCTCGCTACTCCATATTAAAGATTCTAATGATATATTCATTAGTTCCACCAAGTCAGACCTTTACAGCTAAGACACACTGGGACGAATCCTTTACATTTCCTTTCTATTTCATCAGTAAGAAGGAAGTTTCACTCGAACAGTTTTTTTCACCAAGAACCGCTACTTTGTGGAACAAACTTCCGAGAGAATACTTTTCCGACCACTACATTCTTAACCTCTTCAAGTATATGGTTAACCGTTGTCTTTCTCGCATATCCACATAAACTATACTTTCTTCCTCTTATTCTTCTTACCGCTGATAAAACTTCCTTCAGCAACACTTTATTATGAATAGATCCATACAGGGTCGGCACATGAAATGGTCACTTTGGAGTGACAACTTGCTTGGCAAGGTCGAAAACTGTATATAGAACCAGGGGTATATTTTCATTGAATTTAAAAGATCAAAGAAAACTGTTTAAATTAAGTCTCTATCTTACATGAATAAGATTTTTAACTGCTAAATATATAGGCTTTCATTTATCATATTTTATTTAAAGAACAAAATTACACTATTGTTCCAGATGCGTGATAGATAGATAGATAGATAGATAGATAGATAGATAGATATCAGGTCATCCCATAAGTTCTGTCCGAATTTGAACTTTTTTTAAAATGAACGAAATTTAAAGAGTATTTTATAATGTCTAATAGAGCTGAACATTATTTTTATGTTTAGATGCATTTAAACTGATCAAATTTTATTTCAGAGAACAATAAAATTAAATTTTGTTTGATTAAAACCCTGCTAACATGGAAGTACCCAAGAATCATTTGAGGCACATAATGCTCTATGAGTTCAAGAAAGGAAACTCAGCAGCCGAAGTTGCTAGAAACATTCACTCAATTTATAGAGAGGAATGTGTGAATGAAAGAACTTGCAGAAGATGGTTTGCAAAATTCAGAGGTGGAGATTTCACCCTTGAAGATGAAGATCGAACCGGACGTCCAGTTGAGTTTGATGAAAAGCTTCTTGAAGCGGCCCTTGAAGAAAATCCTACTTTGAGGCAGTGGTTCTCAGTTCAAACCATACAACTGTTCATCGTCATCTTGGAAAAGTTCCTAAACTTGGAAAATGGGTGCCTCATGAATTGTCTGAAAACAACCTCAAATCCCGAGTTGACATCTGCTCTTCTCTCCATTCTTGCCAATTTGTTTCACCTTTTTTGGATAGACTTGTGACTGGCGATGAAAAATGGATCTTTTATCGAAATGTTAAGAGTCGTAGACAGTGGCTTGGTAAAGGTGAAGGACCCCAGCCACAGCCGAGAAGGGAACTTCATAGGCAAAAGGTTCTTCTTTCAATCTGGTGGGATCGCCAAGGAATAATCCACTTTGAATTCTTACCACCTAATGCAACAATTAATGCTCAAATATACTGTCAGCAATTAGAGCGTTTGAACTAAGCTTTGAGGAAAAAAAGACCTGCTCTAGTGAATCGAAAAGAGGTGCAAGAATCACGTCAAAAAAGATCGAAGAACTTGTTTGGGAGAAAATTCCTCATCCACCTTATTTTCCCGATCTTGCTCCTTCAGACTACCATTTGTTTCGTAGCTTACAGAATCATTTGGAAGAAACAGCTTTTGTAACACAGGAAGAGGTTAAAACTGACATTTGTGAGTTCTTCGAATCAAAGCCAAAAGAATTTTACAGTAATGGAATTAGTAAGCTTGTCATAAATAATCAGGGAAAATACATTGTTGATTGAATCTGTAATTAAATGTAACATTTGGTCACTTGTTTTCTTTATTCAAAATTCGGACAGGACTTATGGGATGACCTGATATAATGAAATGGACTAAGTCCGACAATTATTTTAATATATTTTCTGTTTATACCTTATTTTTATGGATACAAATATTTAGGTAAATGCTCTGTTTATAATAAACAGTATTAACGACATTTATCAGCCAGAATGTCCGAGAAACATCGTAAAAAATGATAGTTTCGTGTAGGATAGTTTCGATTTCTGTCACATATTTTCAACGAATATATATATATATATATATATATATATATATATCGAACAGCTTCTTCCGCGAACCACTTCTTTGTGGAACAGACTCCCAAGAGGATATTTCCCCGATCACTACAATCTTAACCTGTTCAGGTCTAGAGTTAACCGTTATTTTACCCTCGTATTCATAAAACTACCCCTTAAAGTACTCTCTACTTCAAATCGCCCCCGGACTTTTTACAGGGTGAACATTACTGTAAAAAAAAATGGAAAGTTGACTCAGTGTCGTGTCAGACGATCTTTCTAGTCCAAATCCATCTAGCTCGTTTACAAATTGTGGATGTTACAACGTGCTAACAAACCACGTTTCAAAATAGATATGTTCCCTTCGCTATAGATAAACATATACAAATCTACATATTCAGTTAAAAATATTTTTTTTTAATTCCTGAAGATGGCTAATAGAATAGTCGAAAGCGCTCGGATATAGAGCATTTGAACGGTTTTTACACACTTTATGTCAAGAAAAGAAAACAATTATACGAATGCAAGAAAATTCGCAGTACTTTGTCAGTCTTCTTTAATGAAACTTCTATATAAATCAGCTAAATGCTTAAGGTAATATGAAGAAAATTGATTATATGTAATAGCATTAAAAAGTAGTTGAGAAAGAACAACGGAACCAGGAAATAGCTTAACAGGAAAATGGAGATTCCTAATTAGACTTTCAAATTTCGTTGCAATTATTCCACATCAACAGAAGAAAATGTCTTGTTAGAAAACACTTCAGTTAATACTAAACAAAAGTAAAAGAATGGGAAATTACACAACAGATGTCATAGAGAATATTTTGAATCTGGCTACTCGTATGTTGCTGTGAACTTTGCGCAAGATCCGTGCTTTGCCTCGAATAGCTCACCTTACGTCTTTCAACCCAACTGGAAAAGGCATACAGTTTTATGGAACGAAACTTATTCGCATTTGAAAAATACGAGTCCTTTTGTAAAACTACATCTCGGTTGGCTCAAGTCTTCTTCGCATCAATAGAAGGAAATTACCCAACATTCACTGTCATATTGGAGGGTTGATATTCAGTACACTTTATTTTTAATGAAATTTCCCTATTTCTTAATGCTTTTACATCTTGGAAGGTATTTTTAGCTATTCAAATGCGCCTTCGGATTTCGGTGTCATATTTTCCGCCGTCTGTTATAACATTTATTAAATATCTATACTTACTTGATTTTTGACATCTTTAATTTGTAGTTCACATCTTGGGTTGTCCATCTTGCCAACGACCATATATTTTCTCTCCTTATAAATGATGGTTACTCCATTATGATACTGTGTTCAAAGCGATTCCGTAATTTATACAAACTGCTTCGAAAGGTTCTCTTTTTCTTTTCTCTTTTTCGGGTTTAACCTATAGTGTTGTCAGCAAGAGAAAAAAAATCACATCGTCTTCACTGGATTAATGTGATTCAAGCAAAAGTTAAATCGGAAAACGTTTGATGAACCGGTCATGAAAGAACGTTCTGCTATTGAATTTAAATACGTTTGTATGCCTAAACGGATTATGATTTATAATACCTAGATAATAACGTTTTTATTTTCCCCGTAAATTGATGCTAACCTTCAGGAGAGCAAATTATTGTGCCTTCTTGTTCTCGGTTTTGGAGCTGAGAAAAACTTATCGGTTTACTAATCGAAGTACATTGTTGGCATCAGAAGTGTCAAAGGTACATCTTTACGTTTCCCCATATTTTCAAGGTTGTGACCTGACCAAGAGAGAACATTGATCAAACAACCAAGTTATCGTCAAGTAAAATCCTTTAAATTTGAGATGGTTCAACATAGCACTCAAATTCGGTAACAATGATGCTGCCTTCAAAGTTTGACTGCCACGATCATTCTTTTAAAACTGACATTATTACGGTGTGCCTTCATGACGTGAGCAATCATGGCTCTCCACAGCTTCATATATTTTTTTATCCTTACCAATGTCTGACTTTTTACTATCCCTCCCAATCTCTGTTTTACCATCTCGTTAGATAGACTATTCACTCTTTCCCTCGATATGCTCTGTGAACATCAAATTTTCCAAGCATTCTTTCATCGTTATGTATCCTAGAAATTTCAACTCTTCTAAATCCTTTTTCAATCCTTTTAATATCCTTTTTGGTTCCATTTTTCTATAACTTCCTCGTTGCTTACATGGTCCGTCTATGATATTCTCGGCATCCTTCTGTAGAACCACATCTTTATTGCTTCAAGTTCCTTCGGCATCTGTGATGAAATTGTTCAGCCTTCATTGCCATATAGGAGGACCGATATTAAATAGCAGTTCATCATTCTTTTCTTTGTCTCTACTAACGAAATATTCTTGTTTCTTAATACTTTGTTAACTTTTTAAAAGCATTTTTTGCTATTCCAATACACCTTCGGATTTCGGTGTCACATTCTCCGTCATCTGTTAAAGCACATCCCAGATATTTAAATTTCTGTATCTGCTTGATCTTGATATCTTCAATTCGTAACTGGTATTTCGGACTCTATCTCTTGCTTACAACTATAATTCTGTTTTCTTACAATGGATGATTAATTCTTTGTTCTTGCATTGTTTTGGTACCTTGTCTAGGAGTTCCTAGTTTCCTTTCCGTATCTGCCATCAACACGATATCATTTGTGTATCTTATGTTCTTCACATTGTGCCTACGATTAATAAATCCTGGTTGGACATCTAGTTTTCTTAATATTACCAAGCTATAAAGGTTGAGTAAATCTGGTAGAATAACACATCCCTGTCTTATGCCCCTTTCTACTTTTGTGTACTTACTCAATTCATTTTCTATTCGTACATAGGCGGTTTGCTCTCAGTATATATTCTGGATTATTTTATCTTTTACAAATAAATAAAAATTTCCCTAGCAGTTCAAATAGATAAAAAGATAAAAGTATTATTTACGTACAATGTACCCATGAAAATTTCACGGTATTCTTATTTGAATTTTCTGATGAATCATAATTTTGAAAATAATTTTTAATCATTTCACCTCAGGCAAGGCGATAATGTCACTAAGATGCAAAGGGTTACAAGAAGTGAAAGAGAATGAGAAGACTTTAATGAGAAGGAATGAGAAAAGGACAATAATGGAACAGGTTTTAGGAAGACAGAAGATGGTGATTGACGTTGCATTTAAATTTTTAGTGATGTTAGGTAGCAAGGAAGCAAGAAATCGGAAGGGAATTCCACAGGTGAGAAGTACAAGAAAAGTAACAGTTAAAATAGAACTGACGGCTGTATCTAACTAATTCAACAGTAAAACGGTGAGACCTAGCTGCCAATCTAGTAGCATGCTTAAATTCATACAGTAAAAGTACTAAGAACAGTTCATCAGAACAGTTGCCATGAGAATATTTCTAGGAAAGACGGAGGTAAGCCACGTGACGTCGGTGAGAAAGCGACTAAAGTCGAGATGCCAAGTCAGGATCGACCACAATACAAACCTTTCTTTGAATTTTGTAAAGAATTTACAGATATACAATAAGCCATTGATAATGTCAGCAATATTCAATGCACGGACGAATGGTAGATTTATAAATATGCAATATGGATTTTAACAAGAAATTATCTGGAAGGACGTAGTAAGTCAACTTTCCTAGCAGTAGACGTAGCAATTGATTGAATATAGTCCCTCCACTTCATGTCGGTGAAAAACGTGAGCCCTAGAAGTTAAATAGTGTTGCTCTCCTGGAGTTTAGTATCAGCCATGTTGATAGAAAGCAGAAAAGGTTCTCTGTGGTGATTAAATGAAAGTATTTTTTTTTTTTTTGGAGGTGGTAATATTTACAGGCCATTTCTTGTTCCGTTTAACCACTGATTGAAGAGCCTTTTCAAGAGTAGGTGCCAGGTTTAGTTTGTCGGACTTGTTACTAAAACAGAAGTAAATAGTTGTGTCATCCGCATAGATATCTAGTTGGAAACAGATAACATCGGGTAGGTCATTGATGAAGATCAGAAACAGCGTAGGTCCAAGAATATAGCCCTGAGGACCCCTACATTAGTATAAAATGATCTGGAAGCGTGTCCTTTCAACACAACCTTCAGTATACGATTTGTTACGAACGATTGCATTAAGCCAAATATTCGTCCCTTGACACCGTAGTCCTTTTTCTTGTTTGAAAAGGCCAGGATGCCAAACTCTGTTCAAAACCTTTGAGATATCTAGAACCACAGCACGAGTTTCACCATTATTATCGAACGCTTGATAGACATGTTCAGTGACGCCCGTTATCACGTTGGCAGTAAACCTGGCGAAACGGAAGCCATATTGATTGTCCGAAAGGAGGCCGTGTGAAGTAAGATGTTTAACCAATTCGGCGTTGATTAGACCCTCAGGTACTTTGCCAAAAAGAGATGAGACGAATAGGGCGATAATTTAACGCGTCAGAGGGTTTCTAAAGAGGAGGACTTTCAACAAGCTAGAAAGCAAGAAGCAGCGTGGCATTTATTGTAAAGTTTGGAGAGAACAGGAGCCAGTTCAAGAACACAGTTCAGAATGACTGCATGCCTTGTAGGGATCTCGTTTAGAAATGATAGCAGAAACCAATGACCGCATATCACTAAGTTGAGCCTCCATTCTAGATAGAAGATACTCCAGATGAGTCGAGAGTGGAGGGGGAAGAGAACTTCCCAGCAAAGCACTCTGCTTTATCTGCGGTTTAACAGCTTTAACGAAATATCTCAAATATAAGCAGGAATTCAGGTCATTATTTTAAGAAGTGAGAGGGTATAAATAAAATGATTCAAAATTAACACGGTTTTGCATTTCACTGAAGCAGACTTTAAACGTATGAGAGTGTTATCGTCTCCACATTTTTAACACAATCAGATTGTAGTATTCCTTCTTCTCTTCACCAATTTTCGTTCTTCGGGTATGATGCCACATTGTGTTTTTGTTTTTTGGTTTTTAACAATTTATGTCATAACACAATATGAGACTGTTCCCAGGGATTCCAGTCCGATAACAGCACCGCCTTCTTGTCATCAAAGGGGCGCACTATTTTATCGCACTCCACGTGAAAACTGACTCTCACAGTGGTGTGAAGTAGGTAGTTAAATAGCATATCAAAATGTTGTTACTCGGCCTTCCAACTGGGATCTAAATGTAATATCTGTTTTATCTCAGTTGTTTTTCCGTCTTCAAGACAAGTAGGATCCTGGAATACCGCTCTAGATCAGCAGCGCCCCATAGATGATCGGAATATCTTAATATTTTCGAGAACGAACAATTTTTGTCCTTGGCCACACGTTATATATCACATTCTCTCTCCATTGAAGGTCGTTAGATATCAGATCAGTCTCTTTTTATATACCATTTCCTTACAGGATGTGAACTAGTATGGCTCTCCACAGCTTCCTATCCTTTGTATCTTTAAGTAATGTTTATCTCCTTATCATTCCTCCCATTCCCTGTTCGGGCATATATTTACACAAATTTGTGAGATACGTTACTCGCTGTCTCCCTCTGCCCTACTTGTCGTCAATCTGTCCTGTGAGTATCAAATTCGCCAAACCCTCTTTCTTCGTATTGTCTCCCAGATATTTAATCTCTTTCTGATCAGATCAGTACTCTCCAGAAAAAATCTTACACACAAAAATATGTATAGGTAAATACTATGTTGTATACATGGGAAAACTTGCTCATATGAAAAAAAGTCTTAGGAAAATACCTGACGAGCAATAAGATGGTGAATATGAAACAAGAAAAATTTGGTTTTAGTTGAAATTTTAAAATGTTTCCACTTTAACAAAGATTACCAATTTGTTTTTGACGGAAAATAGTTATGACATTAGTCATAGATTTAGAATTTGTTTGGTAAAGCTTTTATTTTTTGTATATATATATATATATATATATATATATATATATATATATATATATATATATATATATAACTCATACAAATATATTTTTCTTTTTAACCTTTTCACCCCAAGCAAGGCAATAAAGCCACTTATAAGACACCAGGGTTTACGGAGTCTGAAAAAATATAAGAAAAAGAAAAGGTGCGTGAACAATAAAAGAAGATGAATCAATAAGACAGTAAATAAGGATTTTATTTAAATTTTATTTAAATTTTTGAAAGTTGTCTGGAAAGGAGAAAACCGGAAAAGAATTCCACAAACGAGAAGTGTGAAAGAAGAAACTGTTAGCATAGAACTTACGGTTACATCTAGCTGCCATATCGACTGTACAGAGGGCTATGATAAGTTTTTAGTCACCTTTGATTACAGCAATTTTGACTTGTGTATTAACATCTCTTCTTTTTTTCAGATAATACCGTATTAGTATCAAACTACTCTTATCTATGAACGATAGTTGAATTAAATTTTGCAATGAAAGTTCGCAGAATTAAGGAAATTGGTGAACTTCAACGAGGGAAAATAATAGGATGGCATCAGTGTTGGAAGTCAAATAGAGAAATTGCTAGGTTTTTCCAAGTTAATCATCAGTTAATAATATTGTCAAGAAATTTAATGAAGAAGGCCATTGTTTTGTGGAACAATGTTTAGGAAGACCAAGCATCGAGTCTGAGCGAACGGAAAGTTCGTTGAATAAGGAAGTCATCAGAAACCGTCGTCAGAGCGTCAAAGATGTCGGCAACTGCATGGAAATGTTGCCATATGTGGTGGGAAAGATTCTGAAAGAGCTAGGGTATCAAAGAAGAGTTACAAGAAAGAAGTCATTGATTTCAGAAGTTAACAGGAACAGGCGTATAGACTGGGCGAGAGAATTCGAGAGCAAAGATTATGAATTTTGACAGTCCGTAATTTGAGCAGAAGTAAGTAAATACTGCCACTATTCGAATTCGAGACAGGTTTGTATTTAGAGAAATCAAAATGAGATTTGAAACACTGAATATCTGCAGGCGACCGTGAAACAGGTAGAGATTGGAGTAATGGTGTGGGGCTCTATCTGGTTTAGAGGGAAATCTGAAGGGAATCTCTTGTTCAAGAGCAGTTGAATAGTCCAAAATACTGTCAAATATTAGAGAAAGGACTACTCCCACTATTTGAAACCAATCAGATTGACAAGAATGTCTACCTTTTTCAAGAAAATGGAGTGTCATGTCATACAAGCAAAGTAGCAAAGGCCTGTAAAGAATTGCAAGGAATCAAGTCAGTGCCATGTGTAGTCTAAAGTCCTGACATGAATCCAATAGAGCACGTTTGGGAGCACTTTGACCAAAGACTTCGAGTGCGTGCAACCAAAATCACGTCAGTGGCAACCCTTAAAGAAACATTGCTAAAGGAATGACAAATATGGATAAGACGATTGATGTTAACTTGATCAAATCCATGAAAAATCGAATACAAGCACTGAAATTAGCAAATGGAGGACCTGACTCCATACTAGTTTCAGATACTGTTTATTTATGTTGAGTTGGGATTACGTAATTACATTTTGAAATTGGATGTAGTTTATTTCTCCTGGCTAAAAACTTTTCTTAGGCCACTGTAAAATGATATGGCCTTCTTGCTTAAATTTATAAAATCTAAGTACCATAGAGGAAAGTTCATCAGAACGGTTACCATTAAAATATTTATTGAAAATGCACAGGGAAGCTAACGGTGGTGGAAAAGTGCCTGAAGCTGAGAAAACATGGGAAGGAACAGCAAGGAAAATATTTCCTGCAAAATGACAAATCGAAAAATTATTTTAAATAAAAACTCATCAGTTATTTTTTCCTCAGGCTTCAGAGCTCAATCAAGGACAAAATAATTATAAATTTATGCACAAATATAATCAGAAATAATTGCCAGAAACAGCAATATGAATGAAATAGATAACTTTGTGACAAAATAACAGCTCCTTCTGCTTACAGAGGAAAGGCTGTTTAGATTTTATATGTAAGGTAGCAAGTACTTTCAAATACTCATAAATGTTAGTAACTCGTATTATTGTAACTGGTATTTTATTAATCAGTTTCACCCCAAACAAGGCAGTAAAGCTACTAAGACACAAGGAATTACTGGGTGTAGAAGAATTAGGAACAGGAACATTACTAATGAGCGGGAAGAGAAAAGAGTAATCAGACGGAAAGTAGATAGCGATTAACATTGCATTTAAGTTTCCACAATCGAAAAGTACGAGAAAAGAAACTGTTAACATAGAATTTACGGCCGCATCTAGCCAGCTTAACTGTAAATTGATGAGATCTCGACAACAGTCTAGTACTGCGCTTAAGTTAAAAATGTCTAGGTAGCATAGAGAAGAGCTCATCCGAACAATTATTATGAAAGTATTTATAGAAAAGACACAGAGAGGCAACCTTAAGCCGAGCTGCCAGATAGGATAATATTGCTGATTCTTCTTTGGATTTTATCAAGGAGCTCTATATAAATAGCAGGAACACCAGACCATATGTGGCAGCAATATTTTAAGCATGGATGAATGGTAGACTTATAGATATGTACGATAGATTCTGAACAGAAAAATTGTCTCGCGCGATACAGTGAACAAGCTTTCTTAGAAGCTGACCTAGGAATGGATTTAATATAGTCGTAATATCCACTTCATGTCAACTGAAAACGTTAAGTAATCATATTTTAGTTACATTGCATAAATTTATAATCCTTTTATCCTCGACTGAGCTCTGAATGAAGAGTAAAGAACAATAACCGATTAGCTGCGTCATGGAATTCTTTCCATTTCGCATACTACGGTAAATATTTTTCTTTGTCATTTCTCCCCTTATTTTAATATATTTGTATATGTTATATATTAATGTATATATAATATTATATATTAATATATACTTATAGTTGATTCCAGCGTACTGTATCGTTAGTAAGTGCCTGGAAAATCCATAGTATAATGTGTTGACACAGGCCATTTGAGTGAAATTGGGTAGAAGCCACAAGTCATGGTAACCGGGGATTTGAGCGTAGTTACTGTCTTCAAACTAATGATCACACCTGATTATGCGCTCTCACTCGTTCTATTTCTCTCTCAATGATATCCACTCTACATAGTTGCAGTATAGACGACATGTCGGCTCTATGAATGCTGAACAAATTCAAAATGTACCCGAGAAGGCGTCTTCAGCTGGAATTAGCTCGCTACCCTAGCAGAAATGATTACACAGAAATGCTCAGGCAACCATACATATTGATATTTATTTCTTTTTTAACAGGTTCGTCTTTCAAGCTATAATATTCTGTATGCCTCTATAAATTATTTAAAAAATTGGTTTATGTTATTAATAGTAATTTAAAATATTTGACTATTTTTACATCAAATAGAAAGTGAAAAGCAAAATGATGAAGACAGTGGATTTTTTTTTAATTTTTTTATTTTAAAACCAACAAGAAAAATTTATTCTCCCATGAGAATCTGTTCTCCTCAAATTATTGACTGTGATTTTGCTGGTCACGTGATGCAGTCGAAAGCAAACCTTCAACAGATGTCAAAATCCAAAGAGTCAAACTTCACACCTGCTGCCTTGACTTTCAACAGTTAAATTTGTGGAAAAATGTCAGACAAAACCTTAACTTGTTGAGTGTTTCATTTAAAAGGTCATTTATTTTTTTTACTCCAAAAAAACAATATTTTTTTCGATCAGATGCTCTATTTTATTTTCTCATAATTAAAAGGAAAAATTGATTTTCCTTCAGAATAAAACGTCATTGGAGATAATATAAGAGATTTGCAAAATGTTAGCGAGACAATGAAACTTCACTAAATTAGGTCGTCTATATAAGCTGAAGTGCAATAAGGACTATCAACAAAAGGACTTATTCATTAATATTCACCTGTTTCACTTGCTTATTTATATTAATTAATGTGTATTTCATATGTTAATACATTTGAAAAGAAATGAAGAAATCATATATAACGAATGACTAATTACCAAAATCTGTATTAAAACGTTGAGTAGTATTAATATTTCTTAATTATTATTACAGTGTAACCCGGATATAAGAGACCCGGATATAAGAGATTTTCTCTGGTCCCAAATTAGAGCCTGTGTTAATGTATATAAATTAGACCCGGATATAAGAGACCTGGATATAAGAGAAACCCGGATATAAGAGAGATTTTCTCTGGTCCCGTCCTCCCCGATATAAGAGAGTTCGTTTTGAGTGACAGTGTGATGTCGTAAATCGGTCAAACAGAGGTCAGTTAGAGAGAGAGTGAAGTTCAATGACTTAATCTTGACTAGTCTAGAGACACGGTGTGTCCAATCTGTGTCTGTAGGAGACACCCTCTACCTTATGATTTTGCTTTGTGTCTAAGGGTAGCGCCACCCGCTTTTTTGCCGACTTTGCTTGTCGTTGCATTTACTGGACAGCACTTTAACTTTACCCACTGTTCTGTTGAGTCAGAAGTTTGTCTGTTTATTAATTTTGCCAGTGAAAACCGTTTGCTTGCGATCATTGCGATTAGTGATGTCGGCGTCTCAACGAAAAACTCTGAGCATTTCTGAACAGTTGGAGCTCATCGACGATGTCAAAGTGAAGAAACTAAAACTGGCCGCTGCAGCCAAAAGTACGGAATCGGTTATTCAACAGCAGCAAAATTCTCAAGAAAGAAGACGATCTCAGATCTTGCATGCAAATGAACGGAAACACTAATCGCAAACGAAAGCGCCAATCCGTGCACAAGGACGTTAACGAAGCGCTTATACAATGGTTTACGCAAGCATGTGCTCATGGAGCTACCGTCACCGATCACGTCATCAGGCAGAAAGCATCACAACTGGCCGTAAATCTTGAAGTTGATTTTGAACCGAGCAATGGCTGGCTCATGCGCTGGAAGCAGGCCAATAACGTTTCGTTCAAAAATTTCACGGCGAATCAACGTCAGCAGATCACGGTTCTGCCAACGAATGGGTGATAAACGTTTTGCCGCAACTTTTTCGTGGATATGATCCAAAAGATGTTTGGAACTGTGATGAAACGGGATTTTTCTACAAAGCCATGCCGTCTGGATCTTTGCAATTTGCCGGCGACGAACAGTCAAATGGGACAAAAGTTCCCAAAGACAGACTCACGATGCTTCAGTTCACAAACATGGACGGCAGTGAAAAGCAATCTGTAGTTGTTGGTAAATCGGCAAAACCACGCTGCTTTAAAAATGTCAAAACTCTGCCGTTTTCTTACTTCGCTAATCGTAAAGCCTGGATGACTAGTCAGCTGTTTACTGACGTTATGAAAACGCTTGATCGAAAAATGATTGCTCAAAATCGAAAGATTATTCTGTTTTTGGACAATGCAACTTGTCATAACTTACTGCCGGGTACAAATCTGTCAAACATCAAATTGTCATTCATGCCACCAAACACCACCAGTCTCATTCAACCTTTGGATCAAGGCATCACTCGTTCATTCAAAGCGTATTATCGTCGGGAACTTGTTCGAATGCAAATCGCAGCGATCGATGCTACACCGCCAGTGCCGCTGTCCGAGGTGGCCAAGCAGATAACTGTTTTGAAGGCCATGCACATGCTGAAGCGAGCACTTTTCATGGTAAAACCGTCAACAATTCAAAATTGTTTTAAAAAGGCCGGCTTTGTCATTGAATCACAGGCTGAAGTGGAAGAAATACTCGACGAAAATGATCAAGATTCTCCACCATCGGGCATGGAGCAAACAGATTTTGACGAATTTATCAGCTTCGACGATCGTATGCTTTATGGAGAACTGACTGACACGGACATCACACGTGGTATAAAATCGGATGATCAAGATTTTGACGAAGATGATGATGCCGAAAGCGTAAGTTCTGAAGTTTCTGAAAGTGACAAACCATCGCCAAATTCTCTGGCTGCATTGAATGCGCTTGAAACTCTGACAGACTACTTTGAAGCAAAAAGCAGTAATCCTGATGGCGCATTGAAAATGTATGAAAGTGTTTATGATGTTAACTAACAAAGAGATTTCTGTACAATCAAAAATGACTGACTTTTTTAAGAAAAAGTAATTTTTGATTGAATTATTTTGAAAACTGATTGAAAATGTATTTTTGTCTGTGTTTTTTATGTCTATAACTGTTAAATAAACTAGTGTTCTGTACGTAAAAAGCGTTATATGAAGTGTTCCCATACTTACCTAAACAAAATAGACCAAACCCGGATATAAAAGAAACCCGGATATAAGAGACTTCTTCTCCGGTCCCGACAACTCTCTTATATCCGGGTTACCCTGTATTAATATTTTGAGCATATTTGTTACAAAAATTATTTATTATATTTTTTGTGAGTGCCACCTTTCCCTATCATATTTGTCCTCAAGATGCCCCGTTAGGGTTAAGTTTTCCAAGCTCACCTTCCATAATTTTAAAGTACAGAAACCTCTAGTCGACGAGAGTCTCAATTCGTGATTTTAGTTTGGGATAAGATTCAGTTTGGTTTTGGAGAATCAAAATAATTCAACCTTTGTCCTGAAATTTCAGTCTTGTATATATCTTTCAGAAAAAAAAAAAGTCGAATTTTGCAGTTTTGCCCGAAGAGGCTAAAGCTGTCAAAAGTTTGAAATTAAAAAAAAAAAAGCAATAGGGATTATTATTTTGGTATTTTCTTTCTCATTGGAGATAATATAAATTTACCACATAGAAAAATAATCATAACAAGTGGCAATTTATATTTGAAGATTATTTTGTTAGTCACCAAGACCAAGGTAAAGGTGTAGGGCTTTTTGTTCTGGGGACTATCGAAAAAAAGTCGAGCATTTAGGAGTTTTTCAGCAATATCTTTTAATATAAAAGACATTTTTCTTAACAACTGCGAATTACTGTTAAGATTATTTCGTTATTCACCAACACCAGGATTATACTTTAGGGTATTCACTGTGGAAAGTATCGAATAAAACGCATCATTTTACAAACTTTCCATTTCTTCTCACCAGAAAAAAATAATAAGCATTATGAATTTATTTTAAAATTATTTTGATAGTTCTCAATTCCAGTATTAAGGGCTAGGATTTTAGTGGTGGAAACTATGGAATAACATATCACATGTAGAGTCTTTTCTGTAGTCCTCCACACCCCAAAAATTAATAAATGGAAATTTATGATACAATTATTGCGTTAGTCCACAACCCGATGATTTAAAAGTTAAGGTATTCGTAGTGGGGATTATCGAAAAAAACATAAATCTTTGTTACGAGTTTAATAGTAAAAGAAAAAAAAACTTATTTTTTAAAAACATTATGGGCGTTAGATTTTGATGCAGGCTGCAAAAAATTAAATGAAAAGAAAAATCCCCAAAGTGGTTTCTATAAATCATATTAATTAATTAAATATTTAATCATGTTTCTTGTTTATTCGCATTCTGTTAATTACTCGATTACTAGGATTCTATTTTAATGTATTTAATACACAACCAATTCTCACTATGTCTGTCTCTCTCTATATATATACACCATATATCTTTGAAACAATGTAATAATATATAACATAAAGAATGATATATTATACGTAATATAATTATATATATAATATATAGACTAATATATTTTATATTTAATAAAGTACTATATATATATATATATATATATATATATAATCTAATAATATATATAAAATTTTATATATATTTTATATATAATAAAATACATTATATAATCTAGTTATATTATATATAGAGAGAGAGAATAATGTACATATATATTTTATATATATGTAATGTATAGAATATGTCGAATAATATATATGTGTGTGTGTGTGTGTGTGTGTACAGAATATATAGAAAAACTAGCTTAAAAGCTGCCCGATCGGGTGGCTTTTAAGCTAGGTGCTGCAGAGGTCTTGTGAATGGACCTTCATTACAATAGATAGGGAAGAGTAGATGCGATAGGCAACAATAAACTACAAAAGAACACAAAATTGATCGCTGCATTTAAGTATTACATTAAGCTTACCTTTTAAAAGTGCAATTATAATTCTTCTGTCGCCATAAAGGCAATTTGATGTACTTGTTAGGTCCTTAATTTCGCTGGCTTTCGCAATTATTTTGGATTATTCCCAAATTTATTCCCAAATTATAAAAATTGTTATCGTACAAAAAAATTTGTAGCAAAAAATCACTAAAAAAAAAAAAAAAAACAAAAAAAGAAACAATCGCAGTAATGAAAAGTTGGGAATCCAAAATTTCTATAACACGAGCTGTTGAAAGTTGTGTCCCTTTAACTGAAAAAGTGTGAAGCAGTGACACACTGACATTCGCATTTATTATATAGATATATACATATTTTATATATACAGGGTGCGATGTGTAAATTGTCACGAGTTTATAATTATAATTTCGCGCATGCGCATTGTTTGTTTTGTTTATTTTGTCAACGGTATAGTATAGTAGGATCAGTTGCGCACCGTCTGTGAGATAAAGAGCACCATGGCACAATTCACTCTGAAAGAAATTTGGAAACAGCATGCTGTACTACTTGGCATTTAGCAGATATATCTTTTACAATGAGATGTCAGTGTTATTTTCATTTTGCGTAATTTAGACGGCAATTTATCCATCGCACCCTATAATGTATATAGAACAAGATATATATTTTATATATAATAAAATAAATACATATTGTATATAATATGTATAATATATATTTTATGTACAGTATAGAATATATATATATTACGTATAATAGAGTAATATATAGTAAAATATATACAATAATATTTATATACAGAATGATAATATACAGAATATTATATATAAAATAAATATTCTGTCAATTTTTATCAAACATTTTCATTTTTTGTTCGTGTAACATGACCTCTTTTTTTAGATTGCAAGGTTACGTCAATATTTAAAAAATATTTCACATATAAAATCTAATGTAATATTTGTATTTATTTACGCTTTTTTCTATATACCTTTCCAATTTTCATATTTGGTTCTTATTTAATTCTAGTTAACCCGTCCTGTCAAGAAAATGCTTGTATCTATAAAATAACAAAAAAAAACTTGTTCTAAAGGACAAGTTTTTTATATACTGAATACTTTTTGCAAATATGAAAGTAAAATAGAATTAAAATTAAGTGAAGATAGCAATTGATCATCTGCCTTATCTTCTTGATATAAATGAAGATTATTATGAACGAAACGGAAGTTTATTTACTATATCCTTTTCCATGTACCGCTTCCCTTCAGGACATGACTCTCCACAAGTTTTATATCTCGTGTGACTCTTAGCAGTTTTCTCCCTTTACTAAGGTTCACGTTCCGCCATCCATTCACACATACTCGTCAGGTAAGTGCTTGGCTGCCTCGCCTTATCTCTTTTGCCTTCAATATGCCCTGTGAGGGTTAAGTTTTCCAAGCTCACCTTCTTTATTATGTGACCAAATAATGTCAGCTGTCACTTTCCGATTTTGCATATAAGTGTTCTTTCCGCTGTCATTTTCTTTAAGACTTTCTTGTTGCTTACTCGCTTCGTCTATGGAATATATTTATTTCACTAACCTATGTATTTGAAATATTAAACTTATTTTTTTGTTTCATAACCAATTGCAATTTGAGTTTGTTTCACACCATCTTTATAATATAAACAAGTTGTATCAGGAAAACATGTTGAAAGTCAGTAGCTTCAATTTAAAAATAAAAAATACTTTTAAAATATTTTTGCTGGGATACAAAATTTAATTTTAACGATAAAAACGGACATGTTTAAACAAGAAGCAAAAATAAAAAAGGGGTTATCAAAAACATTTATATAACCGTAATGTGGTATTCGATATTACCATTTTTATTTAAATTCTTCTTCTACGTTATTAGAAGAATACGTAATATAAATCTAGACAATTTACCTATCTTTATATAACAGACACATCTTGTGATGTAGAAAGGTGTTAACTGTTACACACAATACACAAGGAGTGAAAAGTTCCAAAATCTGTACTCCGATGTTTAGTCAATGAAATACTGATTTTGACAAATGGGTCGAACCAAAAACTTATCAGCACCTCTTCGCATATATTGATACATTTGCATATCCGGATTTTATCAATTTTCCTTTTGTCTATGAATCATTATGCTTGCTTTGTCGCTTTCCATATCGATATACCCTTAAAACTCTTCTGAAATTGTATTTTCTTTCTGTAACTTAATTATTCATTGGCTATAATTCGTCCAAATTGATTTAGACAAGACGAGAAAATAAAAACAAACAGTTCAAACAAAATGTCAATGAAAATCCAATCCAAACAGTAATAGTGAAGCGAGTTTAACTTAAAAAGACAAACGACTATATGTTTCTTTCTTTTAAAAACTTTCTTATCACTGTTAGTACTCAATAAAAGCGTCAGTACAGCTTTTTTTACACGTTCAAGTTACAAATCGAATACTTACATTATGAACGGAAAAAAAGATTTCCGATCTTGCTGAGAAGTGGTTCTCACTTAATTTGGATGGAACTATGATTCCTCTAAAACGGTTATGGTCCTCCAGATATTAAAAATAAGTTCCTCAGCTTTGATTGCCATATTAAATTTTTATTTTTTATAAATATACATGCCAATCTGAGAACGACTGATGTATTTTCCACTAAAGTTACAGGAATTCGAAAATTATTTTATTCGACATCTTTGAAAAAAAAAAAATTAATGGAAATAGAACATGGTCTCCAAGTCTACACCCGAAATAATTTTTGTTCCAATCGAAGAAACTCATGTATACTTAACTAAGTACAGAAGCCATTATATCCGAATCACAGTAAGTACCAAGAATAAAACATCAATATTTTCAGGAAAACCGTTCTTTTTTTTTTTTTTTTTTTTTTTTTCTTTTTTGTTTTTCATGAATCATAGAATGCGATGTGTTTTTCTCATCTGAATAGATTTATGATAAAAAAAAATTCGCAAAGTTCTGATTTGATTTTTTTTTTTTGTAATTTAATAAGTGTTTCAGCAAGTAGATTGGATTAAGGTTTATTCCAATCATCATTTTTCATTAATGATAATTGTCTTCTCACCGAATTTACTCATTCTTGACGGCGAGGTGATCCTAAGAGAACTAGAAGGCCTACCAGGATTTATTAATCACAGGCACAATCCGAAGATACGCAGATGATAACAAGTTAATGGTAGACACGGAAAGAAAACTGCATAGCAAAAGAAAGGGCTAAAGGCAGAATGTATATCTTGCTGATAATCATGAAACAGTCCAAGACACGAGCTACGAATACGAAATGCTGAAATCAAGAAAGTACAAAACCCAAAGTGGCTACCCGAGTTGTACAATCATGTCACATTTAACATGAACACAAGGGTGACACAAACAAGCAACCCGAGGACACGTAAACTACTGTCGTGGATAACTTTAAAGAGAGTTACCTAATCTGACGCTGCACTGAACTCGTCCTTGGGACTGAGACCGATTTTATTAAATAACTTTTTTTTAAATATGTGCATATTTTGGGGTGGGTGGGGTTCTTTTGTATTGAATACCTTTGTTTTTTTCTTCGCTATAATTTCTCTCAATTTCCTGGCGTCCCCTGTACATACTAGATAATTCTGGAGTTAAACTGTAAGCAATGAAAAAAAAAAAAAAAACACAGTTTATGATTCAATCGGTAACATTTTAATTACATCTCTGTAGTTGGTACATTAGGTGGATTGAGGAATCGGAGAACCGAGTTCGAATTCCGGTCTAGTCCATTACATTCACTAACGTGCTAATACCCTTGGGAAATGTATGAATCCTCTTCTTCTCCTCTCAGCTATGGATAAATAGCAAGACAAGACCGGGTTCTATAGCCTTGGATGGCAACCTACTGCGGAAAAAAATCTGCCACGTCAGTCATGTATCGAAGGATACATGATCGCCTAAGCGTGTATCACGCATGACACATAACTGACTGAGTTGGTACATTCTCTTCCTTTTCATCAAATAAATATCCAGTACCCTTTATAGGACTTTTGAATAGAAATCTTAAATGGCATCATTTTCTAAGTATTTTTATATAATCCAAAATAATATGTCGGCTAATTGCGTTTTCCAACCGATGTTGATAATCCGAGTAAAAATCTGTATTTGAACTGCTTTTATGGGCTCGTCTTTCCTAATGGAAATGTTGGCTCAACACAATATTCTTCCCGACCCGCAATGCAATCCTATATCGAATTATGCTAAATTTAGCAATAACTTGTTTCTAATTCTAAACTCTGTAAGCCACTTTATGTAACTATATTTTGAAAATCAGTGTTCTCTTCCTAAGAATGTTTGTTCCTTTGATAAATAACTCACCTATCGAATAATAATTTTGAGACTAAATGTCGAATAAACTATCAATAAGTGAAAGCCAATACTAATCTCCTTCTGTACCGTTTCCATTGTAGCTCTTAGCAGGGTTTGTCTTTTTGCACTTCTCATCCCTGTTCTTCCAACCATTTACACAAGTTGGTTAGGGAGACTGTTCACTGCTTTCCTCTGTCCCCTTTACTTTCAGGTTCTGTGAATGTTAAATTTTCCAAGCCTTATTTCCTCATTGTGCCCTTGTCTATTTCCTATTCTAAATATCTGTTCTTTTTTTTTTATTCCATTTTCTCTAAAATTTCGTCATTACTCACATGTTCAATCTACGGTATCCTCAGCTTCCTCCTGCAGAACCACATGACCTCCAGTCTCTTTTTCATCTGTCAGGAGATTGTGCAACATTCACTGCCACTTAGGATGACTGATATTGCATAACAGTCAAGTACTATTTTCTTGTCACTTTAACTTTTAGAATGTATCTTCCGCTATTTCAATGTGCCTCCGAATTTCAGTGTTGCATTTTACACTTCCTAGGTATTTAAATTTTTGTACTTGCTTGATTTTGGTGTCACCAATTCGTAGTCTGCATCTTGGGCCGATCTTTATGCTTACAACCAAGCATCCAACTTATGTTTAGTCCTTTCTTTCTCGCTTTCCCTTACTACCTTCTGTAAGAAGGTCTGTCTTTTACTTTCTGTGCCTGCTATCAAGATTGTCATCTGCATATTTTATATTGTGAGCGCCAATAATGATTCTTGGTATGACTTCTAATCTTCTCAGAATCTGCTCACTGCAAAGGTTGAATAAGTCCGCCAGTTTCTATAAATTTTCTTTTTTTTTTTTTTGTATTTACTAAATTCGTTTTCTATCCGTATGCAGGTGATTTACTTCCAGTATAAGCTGGGGATTGTTCTAACCTTTTTAAATCTCGATCAAGCCTACTTAACTGTTCAAACAGTTCTTTGTGACGTACTTATCAGACACTTTTGCATAATCTGTAAAACATACCGTATAAACCGGCTTCATATATAATGCAACCCCTGAATTTTTACCCCTCAAAAAACGATGTCTATAATGCAACCAGTCACCGAAAATGCAGGATTTTTAACCTCTTCAAAAAATTTCCCTCTGCATAGTGTAACTCTATTTTTGCGTAAAAACTGAAAAACTAGCACTATACTCGAGTATATATGGCAGGTATAATTCCTTTCGCAATTGCGCTTTCAGGTATCATTTTGAACATAAATATTACATTCCTTGTTCCAGTGTTTGTTTTTTATATAACCGCACTGTTCTCGTCCTATTTCCGGTCTAAATGTGCTACACGCGCTATTCATCAGAACTCCGATCATAAATTTTGTCATGAGACTGATTGTCTGATGGAGTTAGCATTCGTTTACACCTGGCTTCTTGGCCAACATTAATAGCAGTGTTAAAAGCACTTGCTGTAATTTCGCGAGTAGGAAGCTAACTTGGTAAATTAATGCAAAATTCTTTTATTACTAGTTTAAGTTTAGTAAATATTTACTATTATTTGACTCGATATGATGTAACAAGTAAATATATCAAAATATTTATAAATCAGTATGATTTCCTTCTTTAACATAGCTGTCATTTCCAAAGATGTCTATCTGCTCATGACTATTTTTATTTCAACACCTACAGCGTCAAACTGTGCTTTATACAGCAATTATGCTGAGTGGACCTTAGTTTCAATTCAAAGTTGTCCTCCTATACTGGTTGCTGACCATGGCTAGAGAACACAGTCTGTCCTGCTATTTTCATACCTTTGCCATATATGACGTTTAATCTTTTTCTTTCATCTAAATTAAAAGATATTTATACTTTTTAAAGATAAACCGAACACTTTTCTTCGTATCTCAGGAAAATGCTTTAAGTTTTCACACGTGATTAAAACAGACATTCTAGTTTTATGCAGAGGAATCTCTAACCATAATTTCAAGATTTTAAACTCTTCCGCTGACAAAATAAATCACTCATTTAAAGCAAAAATCTCAGCAATTCGGTATGTAAAGTTTCGTAGATGATGATTAAGATTTGGCGTTAATGGTATCAGATGCATTAAAGAAATGCTAGCATCTAGTGAATAATTGAGAGCAATTATTAAATATAAAATTCTGGTTACAAAGTAAACTTTCTAATTCGTTAAATCTAACACTAACGAAATCTCATCCATACACTTTCGGTAATGTAGATTTTGCAGGCAAAAAACATACATTTGTCGCTACAATCTTTGTTTTTTTTTTTTTTTTTATTATTTATTCCTGATAATCTATTTTCTTTTTTTTAATTTTCCATTCGGTTGGATTTAATCGTATTCCATTTAATTTTGTTTATCTTGATTTTTGTCTATTCTTCATTTCTTTTATCTTCAATTCCTTGCTCTGAATAAAACTGCTGCTTATCTCTTTCTTGGTCTGCTTCTTTCCCCATTATATGCGCCACAACAACATTTATTTGTATCTTACATCCTTTGGTATCTTACCCCCACATCATTTTGAAATACTGAATCTAATATTGGGATTGTAAGTGATGCCGTGTTAATTACTATTGATAGAAAATGTCCCCCCGGGGGGACTTCTTCAAATCCCCCACCGCCTATCTTTTCTCGGTGCACTGGAGAATTTTAATTTAATTAACAAATTCAAAACTACCAAGGCTCTTTTCATTAAAATATTTTCATAACCAGTCTAATTAGTATTTTTTGCTCTACCAATTCAGACAAAATAATTCCTTGGATGGGAATGGACATGAAAGATTGCAACGGCATAAAAACTGTATGTATTCTGTTTTTATAATAAACTTAAATCTTAAATTTTGGCATATACATACACGTAGTGATTTCACGTGTTTTTTTTTTTTTCAAACGAAAAATATTGAAAATAACTCATGGAATTTTTTTTTCAACAAAAAATACGCAAATAAAATATAGATAATTTTTACAAATATCACCAACTTATAGTTAACTGCAATATGAAAACAAAACGTCATAATGTGTGATTAAGAGAGACAAGCAAGTTTCTCTCACCATGTACTACAAACCAAGTTCTTATGCACGTATTGTATATTTTACAAGTACAATTGAAAGATAACATGAAATAACAAATGTTGACCTTTCAACAGCGAGTATGCTGATATTACTAAGCAAAAACAGCTAATGCCATTACGGATAGATGCTGTGTTTCATTTGCTTGTATTACACGATCAACATACGTTCCTACGTGCTTAGATTAAAAGCGACTTTGCTATATATTTTTTTTTTTTTTTGTTGTTTTTGTATCGTTGTTTTAATATTTCTTTTTCTCCTTGTGTGTATGCTTTCTTTGTTTTCTCTTACTTTATTGCAGACGAATGTTTTGTTATTTCAACTGGAAAGTGCTCCAATATCAAATTTGTCTATGCCGTGCCTGATGTACTGGCGCCTATAATCAATATATTGATTGGCAAAAACAACTTTACTTTTTTTATTTTTTTTTTTACCGCCTCCTTCGATAAACTTTGTGTCTGACTTTGCCATTTGCTAACTTCGTAATATGCTTTTATTAAAGAAATGTATACTAGTTTCTCTGTACTGAAGTCTCGACCTTGCTGAATACGCTAAGCAAGTGTTTCATAGACAAACTAATTTCTTGGTCGTATTTTTTTTTCTTCTTTTTGGCAAATATTCGTATTTCCCATGGATTCGGACATTGCTCGATCATTGGAAAGTTGAAAAAGAACGTAATCTTCGCTATCAATGTACGAAAATCATTCTTTAAAAACTCAGCCGCTGAATTAACTATTCAATAAGGTGACATTTTATGAAATATTAAAGTAAAGAGGAAGATAGCACAAAAACTATAATTTCAAATGTGATGCAATGGACGTTTCATAATGTAAATTTAATTCGAATCTTATTTACAAAATTTTAATGAATCTGGTTATAAAATTTTATTTTAGTTTTTCTTTCCTAATCATTTAAAACCCGTCTTTTAAATAACTTGAAAGTTCCAAACATTGTTTTGACAAATAAATCCTCTAGCGTTGTTACCACAATGTTTTGTCTGATCCATATATCAATAGGTGCTGTTAAACGGACCCAATGGACGTTTTCTGGATATTTATAACAGCATGGAGGTGGTTGTCTATGTTTAACAAGAAAAAGTTGGTAGTAAGAATTGCCTTCTGCCTAGATTAGAATCCGTTATAGAGGTGGGAGATGAATGGTAACGGCTGTAGCTATTGCGTTGTTAGAATGAACATATATACGCAAATACAACTTGAATTGTTACAACAAAACAATTTATCCAGAGTGGTTATTCTTTTTATCACATATTAGCAAGTCCAGCATGATTGCTTCTGATTAATTATAACTTCGATTTTTACAAGATGAAGTATAACTAGTAGTTTTGTGCTAAATTGGTGTTACCTAAAGGAAGTACTTTTTCGTGGTTAATCTAATGCTTATATGAATCAATTAATCGATATCAAAATGAAACATTTCAATGAATTGAACAAATGTTGAGAAAGAAAACCTATTCCTTTCAATATTATGAACTTAAAAATATTAGTTTAATATGGATAGTGTTTAATAACCTCCATCGTAATTATATTGACACGGACAAATAAGTATGCAATTCTCATTTTTTGCATGAGAATGTCAACAGTTACTCATAATATGGATCTGTAGAGATTGAACAAAGACGTTACTCCTGCCGTCCCAAAATAAAATTCTATTGATATACACATTACTATGTTGCATATATAATTTATTCGAAAATTACAACATAAATATGTTATAAAATCACTACAAAAATAGCCATTTTGTTTCAACACTTCTGGTGTCTTATCAAGTAATGGTGTTGAATGTAGAATAAACCCTTTATTCGAATAAATTATATTTGCTCTACTCTTAAGAATAGTATTTTTTGGTTATTGGAATTTATTCCGTATACACCAATCCTATACTTGGAGATATATATATAAATTGTGTGTGTGTGTGTGTGAATAATGGAAACTCTTTCATTCATCAGAGTTTCAATAACTTGAAAAACGAGAAAGGAAATTATCGTGTGAGTTTATTTCAGTAAACATTTTTTTTAAGCTGAATAGCAATTTCTTGGTTCTGTTTGATTTTTATTCTTTAATTTGTGGGTGCAGAATAAAATTTATTTTAACATTAATACGATAACAACGTTCAGTGTTTAATTGTAAAGTCTCAAAGATTACTGGCAGGAACCTTATTGTAACCATAATTTAAATACTAAACTTGATGATTGCCGAATTCGAAAAAGAGAGAAAGAGACTGAGAATTAGCCGTATTAAGAATTCTGCTTAAGAAAATGTCATTAATGTCTACTGTTAATCTTACTTCTCTAAGGGATTTTTTTAAAATTATAATTGTCATGGAAACCACAATACAAATTAAGTATAAATGACAGTTTATTACGAGAGATGTTGAAAACTTCTCTTGGTCCGATCTACTTCCCAAATTACGGCCAAATTTCCAAACATTGGATTTTTTTAAAGGTCTTCTTGGTTGAGTTGAAAGTTTTTCAGCGACCTTCGTATTAATTAGTGTTTAGTTTTTCTACTTTTCAATACGGATTTGTAATTTCATTGGATTATCAAATCTCACCTGAACAAAATTTTTAGATAGACTAAAAATAATAATCTTCAAATACAGTTTAATGTACTAACAACAATCTGCGCTGTCTACATGATATTTTTTAAAACTTAGCCATATTTGATTTTCTAAAAAAAAAAAAAAAAAAAAAGAGATTCCTACCGTTTTTGACATTCTTAATAGAATATATCAGTTGGGGAATTAAAACTGAAAACCGAAGATTTTATTTTTATATTTGGCTACCTATCTAGAATTTACCCAAGTAAAATATGTTGAGTTTTGCATGAACGTTTTGTGCCGATCGATATGCTAAAAAATATCTATTCAAATACAGGAGATACTTGTCATCCTTTTACTAACAAACAAAATATTCTTACATTAACAACAAAAACAATATTTATTGATTATTTATAAACATCAGATGTGCCATAAGACCGAAATTGGCGAAGGGCGAGTTTGGTGTTCATATGTTTTTACTTGGCTAGTGGTAATCATTGTACCACTCATCCAATAACGATCCATTCACATTCTTACATACTATTCTTAATACGATCACCAAAATACCACAATTACAAGTTTTAACAATCTAATTCCAATATGTACAATTTTTGTCTGTGGGGGGTGACAGCCATAAAAATCTATTCCTAATGAGTATTTAAAATGTGTAAATATCTAAAAAGTAAACACTTCGTTCGTAAGTAAAATCCCCTCACAATCCTAAATTCCGGTAGAAATATCAATTCACCAGACGAAAATTATACTGGGTTGAATAATATGAAACCTTTCATTCTGCACTAAAACAGACAATAACAACTACAAAAAACGTACACACGAAATGCGAAAAACGCCCGGTATCCACTGGAAAATTAACACTTGTCACCTAGCAGAGGGAGGGGGAATTAAAGTACAGAAAGAGGGGGATAAAAAAATAATCGGGACCGATGAACATTCAAACCCAAGTTAAATTGATTATAAAATTAAAAAGAAAAATTACCTTAGGAATGGGTCACCATTGTTTGACCCGGGAAAACGAATATCCTTGATGCCTAACCTGCATCCAAATGTCGCTCCAAGTCAGCACCATTTACTAGACACAGATGCGAAACATTCAGCCACCTCCCTCTCACCAATTTCCAGTGAGAAGAGTAATTTTATTTTCTGTACTGATTTTAACTAAGCTAGTGCTTAAAGAATAAGATCAGTTAGGAAGAGCTAAATTTCTCACCCTCATGGAATACTTTCTGTCGCGTCGCTAAAAACAAAAACTTTTATACAGAAGTTTCGATAGTAATTAATAGACACTCCATTCATCTACTTAAATATATTTCATTAACAACTACAATCTATTCCTATGTTCGAAACGTTATGATTATCTTCATGACCAGTAACTAAAAGAATCACGATTGTCGTCATTCAAACAGTTCTTTGTCATCTGCTATGTTAAATACACTTCAGCTTATTTTTCAAAGCAAAGAAAGTCTTTACGGATAATTTAAATTTATTTGCGATTTGGAAACACCAGTTATTTTTCTCGCCATCATTGATCTATTCAGATCAATTTTCAGCAATTTTCTCACTCACAAAAGTGGAACAATTTACTTTTCTCTACGTTCTCTTTATAGTTAGCGCATGCGCATTTAAGACATTCTAGTTATACATGCATATGGAGACTACGATTTCTACACTCTAAGCACAGAAAAGTTGTGCATAAATATATTTCTAGAGTTATATATAAATTACAATATTCACAGCAATGGGATCTTTAAAATGTACTATTAAGAAACAAATGTTATATATCTATATCTCCCAGCACCCCTATCTTATATTCCCAGTTGATAAGCTATTGTTTTCGTCCTGATTATTTTTCAATCCCTACGACTTTAATTTCTATGGTTAGACCCGTCAATTTACCTATTTTCTACCATATGTCCTTCCTGTCATATTGGAGATTCAAGTACTACTATCAATATATATTTCATGTTCTTTAAATTCGAGTTTTTATCATCGGTGAGGGATGATCATGTGATGCTGCTTTTTATGTATGGTAGAAAAACCAGATATCGATGCTGAAAAGTACAGAGAATGGATTTAAAAAAAAAAAAAAAGAGAAAGGAGACAACAAACTTGAGAGGCTACCATTTCACAGCCTGTAAAATAAGAAATAATCTCAGAATATAATTAACAGAATATTTCTGGCTTAAGCAATGCTTACATTACGTGATGCCTTTATTTCTGACGTTCATGGTTTTTACATAGGAGAGACATTTGAAAATTGTAGACGGTCACTGTTGAGATAAATCAACCTATACTTCCATCTGCGATATAATGTGTGATTCTTCCATAAATCACACCTGCCTACAAATCAGATTCTTTATAAATATTTTTCTCTTTCTTATGACAGATATGAAATGAAAAGTCCCGTCTAAGTAAGCAAAGCAAAAAAAAATCTTAACTTTCTGTTCAAAGAACTTCTTTTAGGCTGGTAATGGTGGTATTTATTCTGGCGAAAGAGTCGATATCTAGAAGCTGGTGATGCAACGGGAAATAAAGACTGCTCAAAAAGTAAGAAGTGTGTGCGACAGAAGCCATTCCAGAATCTCAAATCACACAACTCAGACTTTAAATTATAAAGTGAATGCAAACATAGGAATCAATAAATATCCTCGAACATTTATTTTTAAATTACGATGATTTTGATTTTTTAAGTTTTAATTGCAAGAACACGTGTTAATAATGTAAAAGAAATACTGAATTAAAAACAGTCTAATTCTTCCTTTAAATACGCAAAAGTATTTTTCTTGCAATTAATACCAAAAGTAAAACTTCCAAATATATTTAAATCATCGCAATAGGTTTTAAGTTTTGAAACGTTAAAAATTCGTAATGACACCGAGAATTCAACAAATACCAATTCTTAAAGTAGACAAAAATAAATTATTCCATATTAAGTTGAATATATTTACTAAGGTCACATTTTGCCAGGCACAGAATTACTTAATGTGGAGCATATACACTGCACAAATGGTTGACGAATGGCTTGCTTAAACATCGCACGTCAAGTTGAAAAGGACTTTTAGAAATTACATTTTCTGAATAGAACTAAGAATTGTTTTTAAAAAAAAAATATTCCTACAAAAAATACTGAAAGTTTTCAAATAAAAAAATATTTTTGAGTGAATTCAGCGGCCCAGACTATTCAAAGATTTCTTTTGATGAAAATCCCTTTACAGTCAACGATAGAAAGATCAGAAAAAAGATATTTCGAACTGCACTGTTGAAAACTAGTTTATTTTGGTCTATGAAAACGGGTGCGTTTTCAACAAGCCACCAGTGTGATTCACAAATTGAATAGAAAAGTCGTTATAAAACCAACATAGAAAAAAAGTACTGGTGGAAATAAGAAATTTGCATTACACCTTAGTGTTTTGAATGTGGCCGAAATCTCATCTAAATCGCCACCTATCAAGCAATAATTGATTTCGATAAGATTACAGTACAGTAGCGTCCAAAATTTAGGATTTTAGAAATTAAGACTTCGATATCTCAAAAAATATAAGTCCAATTTTTCTTAAATTTTCATTAAATGTAGACAAATGAAAGTTCATTTGTGCTTTAAATATGTAAGTTATTTGGAATGACACAGAGAGGGCTATGATTCATTTAATTCTTTACTGAAATATCAAGTGTCCAAAATTAAGGAACAAAATGTTTTTAATTAAAAAAAATTGGACAACAAAATGGAAAAAAGTCTTATCAATATTTACTGCTAAGACCGTTATTTTGAATTACTGTACATCGGTGTCCACAGGATTTCATTAAATTTTGACATTCGTCGACTGTAATTTTAGCCCATTCCTCCTCAGAAATTATGTATTTGAAAATGATCAAAAATCGAAGTGTTCTCAAACAAGCCATTTATATGGAACGTTTTGCAAGGTGGTTAACATTAGCAAAGTACCAGATTAATACAAAATCATTATTAGAAATTTAGATACAACTAAACTGAAAAATATAGGCAGTTACCTAACTTGCTATATATGCAATTCGGAGTTAATCTCTTGTTTGCTTTGTAACAATATCATGTGGTTTCAGTTTTTAAAATAACGTTTTGGAGGATTTCTTTAATGCCATATCCCTTCAGTACATATGCTATCAACAATGTCCTTTATTATCGGCGAATTGCGATGACTTTTTGGGAATGATAGTGGAATAGTTTCTCGTTGCCTTCTCCACTGTTTGGTATTTAGTTTTCCTTCTTGTAAACTGGGTGCCATCCTAGGATAAAAGTTCCCAGTCTACCCTGCTATTTAACTCTTATCTGGGAGAGAAAAAAAAAAAGAGTCATGCTTTCCCAAGTGAATGCAACAGTCATGTAATTTGAATTCATCGCGCCTAAATCTGTTACGCTACCTGCATATAAGCTCATATAACTCAGTTCAACAGCAAAAAGGTAGAATTAAAAAATTTAAATTGAAATATTTGCTACAGATATTATGAATGTCAAAATGATTAATTGCATGATGAAGTCTAAGTTCACACGCATGAGAGAGTATAAAAAAAAAAGAAAATAAAAGTATTTTAGGGTCTTTGGGAAATATCGAATAATTGCGAAGAAAAATGCAACAAAAATTAAAGATACGATCAAAAGGTACCGAATACACAATGTCAACAAATGAACGAGGAATTGTTTCCTGAAGTATAAATTCGTTTGCATGAACCTTAGACGGAGACCAAACAAAAAAATCAGTAGCAAAAGTAAAAATGCAACCCACTTATCATTTTTTTTAATTTAAAGCAAACTTATTTCAACATCTTTACAATTGGCAATTTGCTCCTTGAGAACAATTTGCTTTATAATCGATTCCCAAGTTAATTCCCTCACTTCAAATCTGATTCTTTAGAAAAGGGTATTCTCGACGACTTCTAAATATAATTGCTTGACTTCCGACACTCTTACTGCGGTACAATGTAATCTATGAACAGAACGTAAATTTTTTTTCATTACTAGTTCAATATCAGTTTTTTGGCATAAAACCATAAGTTCGACAAACAACTACTGGTCAAATTATTTTGTATAAACTGCACAAGATTATTTGTCCATCGAAATAAATGGTCATCGAACTTTAGTTATTAAATAAGATCAAGCATGTTCAAATTTATTTAAAGTCAATGTTTTCAATTGTGCAAGAGACTAACATTCCAGAAACAAAAAAAAAATGTTTTCAATTCAAATTGTGCACTTGCAAAGTTTGCTACTCAACGAAGTACACAAAGAAATCAGTGGTTAAAAAAAAAAAAAAAAAAAAAACTCCTTATAATAATATCATACATACTAAAGTGTCACCCCTGTGTTTACTTTTGGAAAGAGTTATTCATATTTACAACAATCCACTTACGAATAAAACGGATGTAATATGTCAGTGCTGAAGAAAAAGTAGTTTGTCTTGGGTCATTGGTTAAATGTTTGAAAGTCAAAGTAACTGCATTACGTTATGGGTGAATATTTTTAATGAATTGATATTTGTATTTGTTTATTTTTTTAAATAAACAAATACAAATATCAATTCATTAAAAATATTCACCCATAACGTAATGCAGTTATTACTAGGGTCAGTTCTGTCGACGTAATCACGATAAAACAGTGCTGGTACATTTTATTTTAACGAAATTGAGCAGAGTTGTTGATGTGCGTGCGTCTGGGGAACCTCTGAATGGAAAGTATTCATGGAAAGTTTTCTACGATAGTTGCGTCCTGTTCGTTTGGAAAACATTCACAGGGTAACCTTTAATACGAGCAAAAAAAAAAAAAAAAAGACTGAACAAAAATGTGCACCGTAGTTGAAACCCTTTCTTATTCCAACTGAATAATAATGTAAACACAATGCATAAAAATATCGTAATTCTTGTTTACTTTGAATCAATCGGAAAACCCTTATTTCAAATCACGAATAAGTATTGGGGGCAAAATACTCTTTTATTGTGAAAGGTCAGTTTGTATTGTATTTGTGAGTGACTACTACAATGTCGTTTTTATACGTGGGAAAACTTTGCCTCGAATTTGTTTCTCTTTCCTAGTTTGGAATGCCCTATCACCCAAATTATGATCTTTACATCTACCTCATTGTTAATTAACTTTACGTTGGTAAAATGTTATCGCCACCACACAACACGGAAAGACAGTCCCCAGTTCTATATTGAAACATTCCAGACACACATGAATAAGAAATAAAATTAAAATTATTAATATAAAAAAAAAAATAAATAAATTTAAAAAAAATTTTTTTTTTTTTTTTAAATTAAAAAATTTCGACGTTATTATCTTTTAACAAAATTCGGATTGGTCAAGTTGGAAAACAATTATCGCTAAAGAAAAAGTTTAAAACGAAACAATGAGGTTGTTCACAAATTTAAAATCGATGTTCTCAATTGTGCAAAAGACTAACATTGAAAAGAAAAACAAAACAGTATTACATTCGACTTCACTACAAAATGTGGTTTCAATACTCATCGTTACTCATCTAACATTACTGTTTATAAGAGTAACAATGTGAATGCTTCTGAAAGAAATTCATCCATTCATTCTGCGACAAATTGGTAATGAAAGAACCGACTCTTTTAAATCGTCAGCTGTAGCCTCCACTTTCCCTAAATTTAAATCAATTATCTAACATCAACATATAATTACATTTCTTTAAAAAAAAAAAAAAAAAAAAAAAAATTTACCTAAACCGAACTGATGAGTGGGTAAGTAAATCTTGAGCAAGGCTTTCATGTATCAATAACAAACATGAACGAAAAATATCGACATTATTTGTTCAAAGTAGTAACATTATCAAACAAGCCACTTTGCAAAATGACTAATAAAATCCGAGTGATTCAAAACATTTTAAGTTTCTAGAAACAAGAACTTTCTTTATACTTGAATTGAACAAACGATGAAATACCAATGGCATAGAAGGAAAAACGAAAATTCTCTTAGATAAATAGAAAAGGAAATAAAACAAAGCTACACTCATTCTGATATTGCTGAAAAGATTGAATTATATGAACTGAGAAAATCTTTTGAAAAAAAAAAACAACTTCAATAATCGATATTGCTTTGAAGTGGTCAATTGAAACAACAGGACAAAAGTCATAGTTTGAGAGTTGTAAATTATAACTTGCAAAGTTGCAGGAAATTAAATCTTGATGAAAGAAGCTTGTTACACTTCATTATTATGACATCTTTTCAGAGTAATCACATAAAAAAAACTAAAGAGAAATCTTTTCAAAGTTTCAAGTCTGAAATAAAGCATGCAACATTCTAAGTTAAATAATTATAGCATACTTACCATCCATTAGTCCTCACTTGGTGACATCAGTAAAATAACAGCAGCAAATCTTCTCTACTCGATTTTTTGGTTATTTTTTTTTTTCCTTGCAATATAAGTTACTAAAGAGAAGAATGACAAGAAATGACTCGGAAAGTTGTACGTCACTTTTATTTTCTATTGAACTTTAATGTTTTTTTTTCTTATCTAATCCACAAAATGCATGAGTGCACAAAATCTAAAAAAAGAGTTTTTAAGTTTGAGACAACAGAAAATAGTTTTATAGTAATAAACTGTCAATAAATTTACTGCTATTTGTAACTTTTCATAGTACTAAATGTCTTACAACTAACAAAAGTAAGACTTATCAGTATAGGCACATTGGTATAAATCTGATCTATTTGTGATTGTTTTTCTTTATATGAATTAATGATTAACCAAATTACATGACATATTTTTGCTTCTTAAAATACAAGAGTGAATTCTTTTTAGAATTTAATAAACTCAATAACTGCAATACTTGTTTTTTTTTTCCTTTCTATTATCTAACACATTGTGTAAACACTATGCCAACTTCAGATTACAAATTCTACATCAATTGAGGCTTATGTATTTCATATTAATACTTTCAGGAAAGTCTTGCATCTCAAAACTTCCATACATTAATATATAGAGGGAGAAAAACAACTTAAAAACATGATTTCAGAAAAATTCCTAAGGCATACATAAATTAATTTAAGCATAGTACTAGATTGGCAATAAAGTCTCATCAATTCACAGTTGAATTGGCTTTGCTGTAACTGTAAGTTCTATGCTAATAGTTTCTTCTTTTACTTCTCACTTTTAAAACTCTTTTGGCTCCATGCTTTTCAGCTAATTTTAATCTTCAAAATTTAAATGAATCTATTGTCTACTTGCTTCTTAATAAGGTTTCTCTTTTTTTCTTATTCTTTCACATTCAGTAACGCTTTGTGTCTCGGTAACTGCCTTGCTTGGGGGTGAATTAAAAAACGAAAAAAAAAAAAAATGAAGTACATTTTTCTTTTAAAAAAGATGTATCATCAGACTTCATAAATATTAAACACTCACATTTCTCACTAAGTCCTTCCTGTATGATTTTTTTGTTTTTCCCCAATGGAATGAATAAGCTGAAATAATCAATCCTTCCAATGAGCTGCATAAATAATTTCATACTTGTAGACCAGTTTGTTTTTTTCTCCTCCCAATTCAAAGTCAGTTATAACAAAAATTATCATAGAAGGAAAATCTGTTGCTAACTTATGTAAATTAAATGTCTTTAATCAGCAAATGAAGTAGTTTTTTAAAAATTATATCATTTTACCAAAAAGATTATTATACATTCTACAAATATGGATTATCAACAAAGGCTGCTGAAATGCTCTTGATCCTTCTCACTTCCTAAACATCTAACCAAATGATCAGATTTTTTAATCTCTTAGTTAGGTCAAGAGCTTTTCAGCACCCCATCATGCTTATGTATTGATAAAAGCAAAAATGAAATGTTATGTATAAAAAAAAAAAAAAAAAACACTAACAAAAGTGTTTTTTATCTCATTTTTCATATTAGTTTAAAGATAATCATCCAATTCAATTTGGAGTTCTAGAGAGACGATCTGAATTGTGAAATGCTTGCATAAAATCATAGCATAAATATTTGGATCTCAAACTCAAAAGTTGCAAATCTAACATGCAAACCAACTGAAATGCTACATATGACAAAACCTTGTAAGTCTCTTGAAATATAATCAGACATTTTCTTCTTGTCTTCTGCTTACAAACAATTTATGATATAACATAAACCCCCTCCTAACCATAGGTGTGTAAGAAAAAGGAAAATTCATTTGCATCTTAAATATGGTAGGATGAAAAAACAAAATAAAATAAATTCACAGTATAATACTATTTTGTGCTTGTCAAATTAACTACAATATTAGAAATACATTTTATTTCTTTACCTAATAAGGATAATTTAAGTATCAACAATTTAGCAGCACTATATAAATCTATCAGTCTGCAAGAGATGGCAACTTGACAAATGCATCTTGTAAAAAGATGAAAGACTATTCACACAATATTTTTTTTTTAATCCAAATATTCTCAACTCCTATTTGCATAACTGCTTTTAAACTGCAGTTAATGCACAAAAAGTTCAATATCCTTGTGTTGGTAATTCAGTCTTCAGTTCAACAGCAGTGCTTCAAACAATCAGTGTACATGACACTACAGTAAAGTTTCCAATGGAAATATTTTTATAGTTTTTCTAAAAGTTTAACATTTCACAAGTTCAATTCCCAAAGGTATTTTAATAGCATGTCCTTGTACTACTTTTAGCTTATCACATAAATCCAACATTGCTAATAAGTCCAGCAATTACTTTTTAAACAGTCAATATTTATAAATTTAATGAACATTATTATGCAGGAAGAAACTCAACAGCTAGAAGTTTTTTTGCTAATTTAAATGTACATGAACAATTGCAAAGAGTAGCAGAGTTACTGCTCCCATTCAGATTGTTTGAAAATACTTTCATGATTTATAAGTATCATCTGATTGAAAAACCTGTTAAAAGACAAACAGTGAAATTGAACTTTGTAAACAAACACAGAAAGAAATTTGCTTTTCAGGGTCCTTTATTGGGATCAAGGAAACAATATATATATATTTATATACACATCAGTTTTATACACTTGTGTCTGAGGACATGCGTAATATCCTGGAGTGAGTGGGCAGGATGTGGGATAACACAAAATAAAGAAGATAAGGTATATGAGCACACACAAACACACACACACACACACATATATATATATTTATGTATGTATGTATGTATGTATGTATGTATGTGACAATCTCTACACCTTTCTTCCTCTTGATGCTGCCAGTCCCACAAAAGAAGGAAAAAAAAAAAAAAAAAACAATCAGGCATAGCAACTCTCTTGACTGGCTTACAAAATTTAAATGAAACAAAGAAGCACTAAAGAGGGAGAAAAAAAAAAATGAAAAAAAAAAAAAAAAAAAATGATCAATTTGTTCTCCAGTCTATGTTCAGAGTCCCTTTCTCTCTCTCTCCCTTTTCTCCAACTACAAATGCAGGCATGATGCATATGCTCTTAATACAGATTGTTTTGAAATAAAGAGAATAACTGAAAATTAAAAATGCAAACTGGCAAGAAGGGATAAAATAAATAATAAAACTAGCAAATTATAATGCTCAAGATGAAAATTGATATCAAACAGTAAGTAAATACAAAATGATCTACATCTATAGTTACATAAGAGTCTTACTTTTTCATTGTTTTTGTTTTTGTTTTTGTTTTTTTTAACAAAACCTTACAAATTAAAACAGTTACTTACATAGTGCACCTCCACCCCACCCATCACATGACTGTCATTACTGGAGCAGAAAGTGATTTCCTTTAGACTAAGTAAAAAGGCTGAACATTTTTTCAGGATAAAAGTGCAACCCCCAGCCTTAGGTAATAATAAAACATGGGTAAATTCTTTAAGCATTGTTTATAAAAAGGAGGAATGTATATAATTTACAACTGATTTTATTTCAAAATGATGTGACTATGAGAGTTGTCACTTGATTTGCTAAGTGTTCAATAAAAAGAAAAACCCATCCATCATACACAAAAAGATTCCAGTAAATCTAACAGATTTTAAAAATTAATCTTTATGAAACAGTAAAGAGGATAGTTCTGCCTCATTCTCATGGTGGATCACAGTCTTATTAAAAGGTGGGCGAGAAAGAAATTTAGGCCTTTATCCAAAAGAATGTAAAATTGATTTCATCTGCTTCCAGGTCTATTACTGCTTTAGATAAACATTGACACCTTAAATATTTTTGTAGATTAGTTTAAATGTAAGAAAATAAAAAATGAAAACAAAGTAGCTCATAATATATTGTTCTTTGCTCAAGAGTACTGATTTTTTTTAAAGGAGAAAATGATTAAAAGCAATAACAATAGTGTTATATGTCAAAAGAGCAACAGTGCACTAAAGTCATAACTACATAAGAAAATGTGAAAAGCCAACAATCAATTATGAAAATGTGTGTGTGTGTGTGTGTGTGTGTGGATACATTTCTAAAATGATTTCATATAAATATTCTGATTATAATACATTCATATCACACATAACAGGTGTGTTAGGAATTAATGGTTCATTTGCCAAAGTAACAAATGACTATCAGATACATTATAGGGATGACCATTGAAATTAAAAATGTATAGATTGTAAAATACCCAAAACCATAATGAATTATTTTAGTGTTTTTTGTTTTCTTTTTTATATAAAGGATTGAATAAAAAAAAAAAAAAATTATCTAGGCAACAGTCTCAAAAAAAAAAAAAAAAGTTTAAGTACAACCCTTAGTGTAAAAGTATATATGCTTGAAAGATGGTCATTCTATGAACAAACATAGTCCAAGTAGATATTTTCCAAAAATTATTAGTTAACTGACACAAGGAGTTGATATTTTAAATACAGAACTTTATGAAGATTAAATCTGAAAAGCTGTGTAAATGAAACTTAAATATATTATCAAAGTTAATTGCTTCAGGTATCAAATAAGCAAATTTGCACAGCAATAGACTCCAAGATCTCAAATACAATCCCCATTGTTGCCAATCCTTCACATAAGGACCATTCAAACATGCAGCAAGTAAAAAAGAAAAATTCTAATTGTACTCAATTCTTTATATTCTTTTTACAAACAGCAGAATATCAGAAATTAATAGTTTATTTCTGTAAATGCAACTCTCAACTGAAAATGGCTTTTTGCTCCAACATTAGATAAACATTCTTTTACAGATGTGAGTATATATACTTATAAATATGCCTCCATGAGAGATGAAACTATGTACTTGTTGAAGGAGATGAACAGAGAAAAAACACCTACACTTGTTAATGACAGAAATTAGGCTAAGAAGAAAAAAATTCAAATTGCTTCATTATCATTCTTTTACCAAGTCTTTAAATGAACTGAAAGTGAGAATTGATTTGAAGACCGACAAGCAACTGTCAGAAGAGGATTTTTATTTCCAAATGTTTGTTTCAAAGTTTTGTAGAAATTAATATGATTAACAAAACAATTAAAAATTAATGAACATTTTTATGAACTGAAAACCCTTCACATTTAAATAACACTATTAAGCTTCCTAAGCAAAATAATGTTTTTGTTTTTTTGTTTTAAATAAAAATTTTGAAAATATTAGATTGTTCATAGAATCTAATAAGTAAAATTAAGAACTATATTTTATATGAACCTCATACATTTTCATTAACTGAATGTTTTTCTGGATAAGATTCAATCTAATGTATAAATTTGAATGGAAGTGTATATACATGCACACACAACATAATGAAACCACAACAAAGTAGATACTATTCATAAAATGTAAGTATATCTCAAATAAGGAGTGATAATTAAAGTATATGTTAACTGAAGATTAGCCTAAATTTTCTTTAAGTAATTCCTTAAGGAAAGTTTACTTTTAAAATCTTCAAATGGAGAGACTGGAAACTATATATATATATGTTTATACAAGTAGAAATTAAAACAATTTGCAAATTTGGTGCAGGCATATGTATGCATTTGTGTCAACTTATTTGAATGCCAATATTTAGTGGTTATTTTTAAAGTATATGTGAAAAATCTATCTTTAGATATTGAAGTAAAGATTTTAGATATCTTATCAAATAGCTTCAAATGGTATTAAAAATTATTTAAAGATGATAATACAAGCTAATTAATTCATTATTATAGTAACTATCAGAATATATACAAAAAAAAAACTTTGATCTCTGCATAGTTTTGAATTCCATTATGAATAAATTATTTCTTAAAAATATATTGATATGAATCTGTATATTTATAATACAAAAGTCTTTGTAAAATGCAACAAGCTTCAGCAGTTGATAAGTGATTTACTGACAAAAAAACAAATGATACAAAACAAAGTTATGCCAAAAGAATAAGAAAACAAAATCTTGACCATAATATTTAGCAGAGACAAAAAAAGGAATAAAAAAAACAAAAAACACTTAATTAAGACCATAAGTATAGCAACTTTACAATACTACTATTTTAAAACTATTAGCATTAATATATTTATGGCATTTGTTGCATCTTAAATATAGAAATTAGCAAAATGTACTTCATTACAGAAAAGCCTATGTCAATTTTTGGCTGCTTGCTGGTTTTCCCTTAGTGCTTACAAAGCAAACATTTATAAAATTAAGTGAACCCTGTCATGATTTGAGTATATGACCAGCAAATGACTTATCCATTACACACCATTCTGTAGTTCGAGGAGAGAGTGTAATTAAATTTTTCTTTTTTTTTTTAATCATTTTTAAATATATGAATGAGTTACATTTTTCTTTTTTAATAGATGTATTAAAACATTAAGAGTAGAACCTAAACTTTGACAAAAACAGGCATTGAGTTTAAAATCAATTCCAATTCATTGTTTTTTGGTTTTGTCTTATAATTTCATTATTGGGATATTAATTTCAAAGAATAAAAGTAAAATAATGGAGATGCAATATTATTTTTTTAAAAACATAAACAGGGTATAAAATTGGCAAAGTTGAACAAGTTTTAATTGTTTGCACCACAAATTTTAAAACTATTTTTAGCATTTTTCTTTTTCTTCAAATAATATTTGAGGATTATTTTTCCAAACCTATAACTACTTTTTGTTTTTGTTTCTAACTCAACATTTTTTTTTTAAATTATTACATTTCAACTTCAAACTTTTTTATTACATTTTAATGTAATGAATTAGTTGAATTAATCAGTTTTTCTTTGCTTTTTTATTAAAATTTTGATTGATAATGGAAAATGTCAAGTAATAAAGAAACACAAATGAATTAACAAATAATCACTTCATTATTTTACATTATTTTGATAGTGAATTATTATATCCCTTTAATAAGAAAAAATGACACTGAATAGGTGTAAAATTAAATGAATCACCTTTAAATAGATTTCACACACACACAAAATATTAGGTCATGGAACAAAGAAAATATAAATCAGAAGACTGTCTTTTGCTGCAATTCCATTTGAAACATTTCTTTCTAAACTGATATTATCTGAAAATCATTTTAATAAAAAGGCTCCAGAAATAAAATAGATCTTCCTACTACATGGCTCTATACATTCTAAGATCATTTTCATGACTAACATAACTACCTTTCTTCAACACTAATAACTAATTCTTTATTTTACTTACCTATTATTGATAGTTAAATAAAGAATGACTCCTTAAATATTATGTCCTTAAAGTTGTATTCTCAAATGACTGAATCGTGATTGGTTTCAATTATTCAAGTGTTCCAGGATATGCAAAAAAACTGCAAATTAGCATAAATTGCATAATTAATTGTGTCAATGTTAAAATTCACTCGCTCTCAATTTATATAGAAAAGACATATCTAAATAGAAAATTTTAAACAAGCAAGAATTAAATATTTTACATACAGTAATAAGTCTAGAAAAATGTTATTTTAAAGGGTTTTTAATGTAATTGTGAAAGAGGCTATGTTGAATTATATTTTTCTTATAAGTTCTTAACAACCAGATTCATTAAAGTTGCTTAGAAGACATTCTGAAAAATCTTTAATACTTGCATATATCTGCACAGGTGCATAAAGCAATAATTGTAAAAATTTTAAGATCTACTTGTAAAGTAGAGATTACATTCAAAAAGATAATTAAACTTGTTTTTGATAAATTTCAGCAGTTTTATGAAATGGTAAGATTAGAGGGTTTTTTTCTATTATATTCAGTTAACAAAAACAGCTTAACACAAAAATGAGTTTTTGTCAACATTTTTTTTTTTATACAGGAACAAATTTATAGATAATTAGTCCCTTTAAAGTTTGGATTCATATATTAAAGTGAGGTTGGCACAAAGTTTAAAGAGAAAGGCTTATTATATGAGAAATTTTTTATTGTGCCAATGCAAACATTCTAAATAAGCTATATTTTTAGGAGGGGAAGAGAAAATGAGAGGTGGGAAAAAGAAAAGTTGTGGTTACAATATAAGAAAAGTTTTCAGATAACCTCCTCACATATACCCAAATTGCATTGAATCTAGTTTATTTTAGTCTAGCAGGAGCAAGAATTGAAGTAAAAAAGATAACAGAAACAATCTTTCATAACACATTATTCTATAATAAAATAAATGACCAAAGCATATTAGTATAAGTATCTAAAACTCCAAGTGAAAATCAACACCCATAACCAGAACAAAGCATTTCAATCTGGTCCTACTGTGTGAAAATTTTCTGCCTAGTCTCAGTCATGAATCAAAAGAGACATGATCACCCAAGTGTTTATCACATATGGCACTTAACTGACTGGCTGAATCTATGATAAACATTTATGTCAGTTAAATGGATTAGTAAAAACTCCAAATTGTGGTTAAATTTATTATATTAAAAAGCAGCATTTTGTTGTAGATATAAATTCTGCTATATGTTGACCTACCAGGCAACTTTTTTTATTTTATTCAGTAATGAAAAGAATAAAAATCTTATTGTTAAAAAACATCATTTGAACAAGAACCTAATGAAGAAAAACAAGACTTATAAAGAAAAATAGCAGAATCCAGTTCCCTTTATACTGAAAGACAAGGCAAGTCCTTCAGAAATTCTAATTATCTAGAAAATCTTTTTTTTTTTTTTTTAGAGAGAGAGAGAGAGAGAGAGAGAGAGAGAACATAATACTCTCTGGTGCTAAAAACAATAGATTCACCATGTTAATCAAGGCTGCAATGTATGGCTATCAGAATGTGGTCAACCAATTAGAATTTTCGAGAGAAAAAATAAAGGAACCGATGACATCAACCTTATACACATTTATAACAAAGAAAAAAAAAGATTTTATTATTACTTATTTTAATGTTATCAACTCCTTGGTTGGTTTCATTTTCATCTAGTATCCCTTATAAGGAAACTGCTAATATTACCATTAGCTAAATTGCTTAAGTTGTTGCTTTCATGAAAAGAAATAATTTAATTTATTATTATGCTTTCAATAGTTTATGGAATGATAGATAACAAGAATTAATGAATTTGACTTAAAGTAAATCCTTCATTTTGTAGTCTGTATATTTTAATTGCCATATTCTTCAACCATCTTCAAGCAAAATTAACATAAAAATTATTCAACGGTACATACTATTTCATCATTCAAAATGAAGTGGTCAAGAAAAAAGATCAACTTTGACAATATAGCAATAAAAAGATTAACCAAAATACATACATGAGAAGACAATATAAACAAATAAAAACAGGTAAAAACAAAGAAAAGAAAAGAAAATAAAGCAGCTTTTCTGCTCATGATTTTTTTTCAAACTTTATAACAAAGGGCATTTAAAAGAAAAATCTATACCCTAATTCCTTGTATGCAAGAATCATTCAGCCATCACTATCACCAAAAATCACAAATGTAATAATAGTGACAAATTAACCAAAATTAGTCTGAATTAAGATAAATGTCAAATATAATTATTCTACAAAAATGATAATTCTAATGCTGAAACTTTTTTTTTTATTCCTTTGGGTGCGCTATCACTCATGAGCTTCAGATAAGCAGTCTTAACAAAAAAAAAAAAAAAAAATCCCTGCCCATCTAATCCTTGTCTGACCCAAAAATGTTTCCCTCGAAAACAACCAAAGCATTTCCCATGACCCCTTTTTAATTGAGGTAAAAAAAATTCCCAGTCTGTTTGGGGAAAGAGTGCCACCTGATATAGAAGTAGTTCAGTCAATGGCAAAGAATTTCTGCCTATTAGACAACTGACAAATCTTTCAATAATCAGATAATGTTTAGTTTTTGTTTGCTTTATTTTTTTTTATTATTATTCAAGTCACACACAGCAGAAGTCATCCAGAAAAGTATAAACAGGAAAAAACAAATAACGTCACTCATTAAACAAATATCTTGAAGTTGTTTCCTTGTTTTGTAGATGCATTAGTTTAAAAACATTTAAATGCAAAAGAAAATTTCTGAAATGAATCAACATTTGATTTAAAATTAAAAAAATGGTGAGGAGTATTTTACATTTTTGTTCCCATTATATACTTTGTAGAAAGATTTTTCATTATGTCAATCAACACAAATTTTGAACAAATATTGGAGGATTGGGATGCAGGTAGTTGCAGATAAGACAGGGAGGAGGGCAATGTCTGAAATCATTATAATAATACTCAGGAAGAGAAGAAATATATACAAAAAATCTATAGGTTTAAGTTTCCCTGAAGTATTAACTGACTAATATCTATCTTATTTGTTTACATTTATTCTTATTTCAACAAGAACATTTTCAGATCATCTTCCAGTGACATGTTATAGATGAATAACCCAGTTTTTACAAAAAGCATGAAAAAGAACATTATTTTGGACATTCCAATTTAAACAGAGCAAGGAGAAAAAGAGCTTAAGTCTGAATAAACTGAAACCAAGAATGGTCACAAATATGAAACCACACTGTCATCAGAAGATGATCACAGATCAAGTTGACCAAAATCAAAACATAATATTCATCCTAATAAATTAAGAAATATTTTATATAAAAAGAAGAATCATGGTTTTGCATCAAAACATTGGTACTGCAACAAAACATGCAAAAAATAATAAATAAAAAATAAATTAAAAACTTAAGATTACAGAATTAATAACCAATGACAAGTAAGGTTTTATATATCTGTCCAAAAGTAGTTGTAATAAGACGCAGGTATAAATCAATAGTATAATATTTGGAGATATAATGATGAAAAATTGAGCCGTTATTGGTCAGTGCTTACAACTTATGTTTAAAGAGTGGAAAAAAAAATTATGAAACATATCAAAGTGAAGTGATACAAAAAAATAATCTATTGAGAAATAACTTTTTAATGCCTGATTCTTCTGCCAAAAACTCTAAATCATATAGCAAATTGTTTTTAAAAGTAAAAGAGAAGTCTACAACTCTGCTACATGATAAATTAAAGCAAAAATATGCTACTTATGAGCTGAACAAAAGTTATTTTTAAAAAAAAGAAAAAGGTAAATAAATAAACCTTAATTTTTCAGATAGAAATAGTTTCTCATTATACAAAAGTACCAGAATTATAGTATCTGGTTCAATTTCATACAAAAGGGAAGAGTACATAGAAGAGAAAATTATAAGCTCAGAAGAAAAAAAAAAAAAATCTATTTCAGGAGTATATTTTCTGAAAAATATTTTACATTTAACATTTTTCCACCATTTTATAGGTGACAGATAAAGACTTTAAACAGACAAATTTTATTTCTCCTTTTTATAAGTGTCCTTCCTTTCTATTTGAACTTTTTCACATTTTTGTAACTGTCTATTGTATTTTTCTTAAAAAAATAAAAAAATACATAGATTTGCATACAAGACAAAGCATTATGTCACCGATTGAAGGAATAATATGTAGAATAAGTGGCTGGGTGACAGTTCTTACTTTGCATTTTTCCACCCCTTCATTGCAACATATAGAAATGGATCAGTAGTGTAAGACAGGAATTGGGGAAGGGGCAGAAAAAAGAAGTAGAAATTGTCTCAGCTTGGACCACAAAAGAGGCATTTCTTTAAAATTTAAAAAGAAAAACCACTGCCAAAACCTAAAAAGTTAACTTGTATATTCATTCTAATGCTAGCACAGAATAGTCAAAGACAGCTCAAACTAGCAAAAGAAAAAAAGTTTCAGATGGTAGTTTAAGCAACAGATGGGTAGGAGATGGCTAGGGTTCATAGAGAAAAAAAAAAAAAAAAGAAAAATAAAGAACCAGTGCTGCATTTGAATTCAAAATCTCAATATAAAACATCTTTTGTTTTGCTTTGTTTATTAAATGAAATGCAGAGAATTGTTTATCATTGTTGCTACTGTTAATGGTTACTTAGGTAATAAGTTTAATGAATACAGAAAATGTTCAGCCTCTACTGGTTAGACATCAACACATTCAGGGCTGACCTTAGGATGGACCAGGAGGTGGTCAGCTGCCTGCTCCACATCCCAATTACATTTCATGAGAGCCTCTTTGCAGCGGTTCACATCGGCCAAACCTGTACTTATAAGCTGCTTCAGTTTAATGTACTTGATAGCGCTTTCAATATTCCATTTGGTCTCTTCTAGTGCTTGTCGACAGTCTACCTCAGAAACCTGCAACCAAAAGAGGAAAAAATAAAAATGTATAAAATTGAAATTAGTTGTTCAAAACAGAAAAAATTTTTTTTGAATTTATTTGCATGTTTAAAACAAATGCCACCAAACATGTTTTATTAAACATCAATAAAGTTTTATAATAATAATAATCAATGCCATTGTGTATGTAAATCTGTTTTTCTTAGATCTTCAATAACATGTACAAATTCTTGGACAATGAAACATTGTTTACATTTATGACTAAGATGGAGGAAAGTTAAAGAAAATAAAATAAATAAATTTCCTTTAAAAATTTGATCAAATAATATGCAGATATAAACTGAAAGTAAAGAAGTTCATTTTATAATATAACCTTTAATACTAAGAAATTCTAACTGAAGAAAAATCACAATGAAACCAACTATAAGTTAAAAGACGTTTCCACCTATCTATTATAGTTATTTCAAATTTGATGTTGCAAAATGTATTTTTGGCCAAGAGGAAGCTTTAATAAAGAAAATTTGAGTTTTAACCAAGCAAAATTATAATAGAGAAAAATTTGGTACTCATTTCAAACAAAAATGAGCAATGTTATTGAGTCATAAAAACTTTAGAAGAAATCATGTAGACTAACATTCAACAAATATATAATTTTGTATCAAGATTATATGGACTGAATCCATAGAGAAAAATTATTAAAGTTCAATAGATACACTGAAACAAAAAAGTATCGAAATATATCAATAGGAAAAGAGTGATAAGTGAAAATAGTGAGCACACTGTAGATAAAGGGAAATAACCCAGAACTTGAAGAGATTTATAAAATTTTAGATTTCACTACACTATCAAAGAAATTGCAACATCCTGAATGTGTTTTACTTCGCTAAGATACAGGTAATAAATATGCACACTAGTTCCAAACTAAGGAGCATCAACAATACTCACACCCTACACAAATACACTGTAAATCTAACTTGACCATTTATATATATAATAAAAAAAAAAAAAAAAATAGCATTTATAAGTTGATCCATGAGGTGAATATTGCTGTCACATCTAGCCTGGTGCTTCTGCTATGAACTTAGATATACTTGATAAAATCCAAGAGTATCGGCAATGTTAATGGTCCTGACCTGACATCTCAGCTTCAGTCACTTTCTTGTTCCTTTTCTATATTTCATGGTAATTGTTCTGATGAGATCTCAACCTTTGATATCTCGACTTTACAAATTTAAGCACTCTACTAGATTGACAGCTAGGTTTCCTCATTTTACAGTTGAAATTGCTACATGTATTCATAAGTTCTATTCTAATAGCTTCTTTCACTTCTTACTTTGGGAATCTCTTCCAGCTTCTTACTTTCCAGTCAACTTTGATCTTCAAAAATTTAAATGAAATGTCACTTGTTATCTTTTGTCCTTTTATTATTCTTCCTTCATGATGTTTTACTTTTTTCACATTCTTTCACACTCAGTAACCCCTTGTGACTTAGTAGCTTTATTGCCTTGCTTGGAGTGAAATAAAAAAAAAAAAAAAGAAGCAAACCAGCATATGATTATATAATATAGATATTGAATAGGTTATTCCACTCCTATTGTACTTTTTGATACAATACAAGAGCTGTGGTGGGTAAGCAACTTGCCAAGCATTATTCTAGCATGTTCCATACATGTTCAATGGAGGAAAAAAAAAATTGATCAAAATATCTACTACCCTATTCTTTTTGGGTGTGGGTAATCTTACCTCACCACAACTTCTTGTCTTTTACTCTAACTAAATTTTTCCCTATTTACCATCTGTTTTTGTCCTTTGTTTTACCACCTGTTCATTTAACCTTGTTAAGTAGGTTACTCACTGCTTTCCTTTGCTTCTCTTGCCTTCAGTGTGTCCTATGAGTTAAAATTCCCCAAGCCTTTTTTGCTTATTGTGTGTCTCAGAAATTTCAGCTGTCTCTTAACAGTTTCCAGAGTTGTAAGTTAATGTTATGCCAAAAACTATTTCAGTTCTTTTTTTTTTTTTTTTTATGTGAACAATCTTCAATTATCAATTACTCGGGTTCATACTTCTATCCCCAATGTGTTATCCTACATTGCTTCTTTGCAAACATACATACCTCATTACAAAATAATTTACGTATAGCTTCTATTTCCTCGCAGTTCTTCTTCCTAAGGAAAAAAAAAAAAACATTTTGTTTTACATTTGATAAAAATATATAACAAAAAAATTGATATTAAAACATTCATATTAAGCAGAATGAAGATTTTTGAATGCAAGAAAATAGTTAAATTTTCTAAGTTGAAATTATAGGCATATCAAACAAAAAAAGTCACTTTTGATACATAGAAAAACTGAATTGATACATTCCTTTTAATGAGAAATCTGTAATACACATCTACCATAAAATTAATACCAATGACATTTTTGTACAAAATTTTAGATATAAATAAACTCATTTTACTCATTAAAAAAAAAAAAAAAATCTTAAAAAATTGGTATTTAAATTAAGATAAATTTTATAAAAATTTAGGTTTATAAAAATAAGAAAAATATGAACATCTTAAAAAAAAAAAAAAAAAAATATTCAAGTTAGTTGTTCCAAAGGGAAATCACAATTTTATAACCCATAATTTCAAATTATATTGTAGTTTCATTATAAAAAAAAAAAAAAAATCATTGGTTGCAAAATAAATGCTCTTATTTTTCTATAAAGGATATGAAAATTTGAGACAGCCATTATTTAAGATATATCACCTATTTCTTCAAAGATCAAACATTAACAAGTTTTCTGTAACTTCCTTATAAGTATATCATCTTATACTTGGTTGTTTCACAATTATTTGCATGCATATTCAATATACCTTATAAATTTATTTATTCAGTTGTTCAGATTGCATCATTGAAGTAGAATTTAAGCATAAGATTTAAATAAAGATTTTAAAATATTAGATGGCCCATTTTTTCCAGAAAATCTGAAGTACTGCAATATGCAAATATTGATTTCTGTCTTGAATTTCTAATATTTTACTTGCTTCAGATTTAAATCCAGATTGCTTCATTTCCATAAGTAATTAATAACAAATTTCTAAAAGAAACAATTTCAAATTTTGAAAATAACAAAAGAAAATTAGTTTGCAAATTATGGACATATATGATCAGCAATCAAAAATTTGGATAATATCCATTCACTAAGCATTTCAATTTACTTCACTTATCACTTAATTGTTAGAGAATTGATGGTTTACAGGTATTCTAACAGGAGATCACTACTAATTAGGTTCTTATTAAACACTCAAAACAAGGAAAAAATATTCTGAATAAACTCTTATTTTTAATTTTCTTACATGACAAGTATCAAAATATATGAATGAACATGAGAAAAATTAAGTATACAAATATAAAAAAGCCAACAAAGACAAGGTGTAACAGATTATAGGAGATAAAAAGGTGAATATCTTTTATAGATTGCAATACAATTAGCCAATTGTCAGAACAAATGCAAATAAAGAAGAGGGAGAAAAGCATACAACATTCTTTAAAACAGCATAATATTATTATTATTATTATCCAGTAAATGAATACAACTAAAATTTTCAAAGTAAAAATATTATTGCATCCAAACATTACAGAACAATGCTTTCTATGATAGTTCTTGTCTTCAGCAACTTTTATTGTAAGTCACATTTTTGTTTTCTTTTTAGTGAAATATGCCAACCCTTTTTAGAGGGCTAGAAACTAAATGTGCTATTTATATAGGTACCTCCAACAATTCACTGAAAAAAAGAGCATACATGATGAAAAAGGCCTCAAACTTGATAAAAAAAAACAAAAAAAAAAACAATGTTTTATTGTCAAAATCTTTTATCATTAAGAGGAAAGACCAAAGTATTTTTTGATTATTTTATTAAATTTTTTAATACTTTCTAGCACATTCAAAATTTTTGGTTAAAAATCTTATTTTCTTGAGTCAGCAAAGATTAAATAGGAAATTTTAGCACCTATTTGTACTATGGGGAAAAAATACCCACTGACTTCGAAATTCTTGCAAAAATCAAATGAATGATGAAAGTTTCAGAACTTATTCAAATATGAATGTAATTTTAGAAACTTCTTTTATTCTTTAAGAAAATCTTGGTAGAAATTTTTTTAATCTGTTACCCCCACCCTTATTTAATCAATGAAATCTCCAGAAATTAATTTATATCCTTCTGCATATTTATATTAGTTAAAAGCAGGTTTTCTTGGAAAACAAATTCTTTTTTTTTTTTTCTTTTTTAAACTATTACTCATTTACAGAAAATTTGCTCTGAATCAAAATAAAAAATACAATCAAAATAAGACATTATTTAATTAGAAAAACCTTTGTTTTTATAAATATATTAAAAGCACTATTTTCTTAAGAAAAAAAAAATTCAATGAATAATGAATTTTTACAAGATTTGTTTTAATTTTTTTTTTACATTTTAATTAGAATAACTTATTTTTTAATCTTTTAAAATTCTCTCTTAATTTGTCCTTTTAGATAATATTAAGTAAAAACTATATTTACTAATCATAAATTGAAAAGCTTAGTACAAATCACCCACCAATATTTTTAAAAGAATTTTGAAATTTATGTGTATAAATGTGTAAATTTTCTGTGTACAGTCAATACACATTAGAAAATAAAACCAATAACTACAGTAAATTTGCAGGCAAAAATTCAATAAAACATTAGATTATAGAGAATATTTTCTTAAATTTTTAAGATTGCTGAATACTTAAATATTATATATAAAAAGGCGCTCACATTAATTCAATTACTTTATTAAAGCCCCTATAAACAATATTAGATAAATTTCAATGTGTCATCAAGCTGTCAAACCTGTGAACACCTTTTAAACTTAAAGTAAATAAGTTGTATCGGATCTTAAATAAAATTTCAGAAATGTATATTTTTGAAAGATTTTTAATAGAGAAAATTACATGACTAAAAAAGAACACCAATCAGTTATTTTAGCAAAAAACTCCTTCCAGTCAATTTAAATTAGTTTTAAATTAGTTTTTGAAATAAAACAAAATATTTTACTTATTGGAAATATTAAATTTATTTTATTAGCTTGAAATTAAAACTAAAATAAAAGCCTCATGAGTTTTCATTTTTAAAAATTCATTTTAAACTTTAGGTATCATCTTTTTTTCTTTTTGGAGGTACCTATATTTATACATTATATGAGAGAGAGAGAGAGAGTAGTTAACCTATAGGAATAAAGAAACATTTGTAGTAGATAGCAGGTCCTATGAAAAAAAAAAAAAAAAAAAAAAAACATTTCTACTATTGTGTACATACAAGATTCAAAATATACTGTAAATTCTGAAATGACCACTAATAGGATATAAAATCAATAGTTTTTCGTGAATTGACTTAATCCAATAAAATCTATATTAGAAATGTGTCACAGATGAAAGATTTATTTACTGATGAGAAATCCCCAATTTATATATGTGGCTGCATCATTAACAATTAATCCAAGTTATATTCACTATGTGTTTGTGTGTGTGAGAGAGAGAGAGAGACAATAATGCAGTAGAAGGACATTTCTATAGATTTTAATATCATTAAAAGTTTGGTTTTTTTTTTGGGGTTTTTTAACTACAGGTACAAGGCTATTTATCCTATTTCCAGAAAATTAATGATTTTCTAAACTGGTAGCTTCCTGTTTTGTAGGAATGACCACAGATTTGTTACAAAATTGACACCTATTGATAAAAGAAAATAAATTATTCATTCACCAGTTTAATCAATTTTCATAAAATTTATATTATAAAAAAAAGAATTGGGAAAAATTGATACTAAAATTTTCTTCTATACAGAAACATTTGTTTATGAAATTTGATTAAACATAGAAAATTCAATTGGAAAAACTTCTGAAATTCAACTAATTAATAAAATTAATTGTTTACCAAATTTCTGAAGATTAAGTACATTTCCATTATTTAATTTTATGACTTCTCAATAAATATCAATCTGACCCAAAACATTTATATTTTAAGATAAATCACTGAACAAGTCAACTCAATTTAAATTTGTTCCGAAATTAGCCTTATGAGGCTGAATTAATGCTCCAAACTTAAAACTGCAATATAAACTAAAATTATTCTGACTCTTGTATGTAAAATGAAAATACAGACTTATGTGTGTGTGTGTGTATATATAAAGTTTTTTTATTAAATTAAAAAAAAAAATATGAAAACAGAAAATTGGCAGGACATATTTGCAAAGATAAGCCTGGAGTGTTGACCATTAAATTCCAATACCTGTACTTGTCACCCCAAAGATGGAATTAGTGGATTAATGATGCTGATTAAGCAATTCCTATTTTCAGGTGAATTAATCTGTATATATTAAAAACAGCTTTGTTATTTTTCATTCTAAATTTAATGATTTTAATTACATTAATAAAAGATCTGACTTTAAGCAAATTTCTTTTAAATTTTACTTTATTTTAAGTATATATTAGGTCTTGTTCAAAAATACTGGAAAATCTTGAAATCCAAGTCACTTAAACTTGATGGATAAATAGTCTGGTACTTGTAATAAACTTCAATTCTTGAACATTATCTAAAAAAACGACCCTAACTAAATTATGCCTTTATTTGCATAAAGCATATGTTTTCATGCCCTTCAATCATAAGATATGATTTGAATAAAAAAAATAAAAAAATAGTTTTATCTTTTTGTTTTTCTTTTTAAGCACACTGTTGAATTAAAAAATCATTAAGTTATCTATTATTCACTGTCCCTTACCAAAAAAATTACTGTGCATGAATATGAATGATATAAAAGAATGTTAATTGCTACCCTATAATAAAAAAAAAAAGTGTCCTTTTGCTAAAAGTTGGTTCCTATCAATAAATATTCATATAAACATGTGTTAATAGCTTGAACAGATAAAACAAGATTGCAAGACAATTAAGAAAAAATACATTTCCTGGAATATTTAAGAGAAAGCTATCAGAATTCAAAGCCAATAAAATATGTAAGGGAAATAAACAATATCAATACAAATATTTTCAAAGAAATGATGTTTCCATGGAAAAACATTTAGAATATTTTAATTAGAGGACATTGCCCATTAAGAAAATCAGAGTAGGCAACTAAATGCCATCTTAATTTCAAAACTATAATCAAATGAAGAAAATGAAACATTGAAGGCTGATCACCTATGATGGACATTTACAAAGGAAAGGCTATGATGTGTCAAAATAGTTGATCATCAGAGCAATTAGTGTTAAATAGATAGGTATCTCCACAAAATCGCTAAAAAAAGCGCATAGCTTGATGAAAAAGACGCCAACCTTGTCTAAAACAAAATTTTATCGTCTAAATACTTATGTTATTATTAAGAGGCAAGACAGAAGTTAATTTGATTTTTCAATTTCAACTGAGAAAGTACCTACAAGTATCAGTATCATCTTATGAAATTTATATGATCTTTTTATATTAATCTCAGTTATGACATTTTTCCATAAATGAAATATCAAAATTAATAAAATGAATGGAAATACAAATAACACAGTAAAATGTAATAAATGTACATAAAATTATAGTATTTTATGTACACTTCTGATAAAATTTCATAAGAAAAGTACCTATAAATTAATTAGATACCTTTCTTATGAAATATGAAATTTAATCTCACTCTTAACAGTCTTATTTTAATTTCTTTATAATATATTTTCCATAAAGCATCGTAAACATAAAGGTGAAAGCTAAGTACAAAAAAAAAAAAAAAAAATTTAGAGCGCTGAAAGTTTTCCTTAAAAATAATGAGGTAAATAATTTGTTTACTTAAATGTAAATTATTTCACTTTTCCCCTTCCATAGAACAAATTAGCCTCACGGAATCTGTCAATATGTCATTCATCACCTGTCAAGTGAGGCGAAAGTTTATGACCTGCTTTGTTTTATTTTCAAATTACATCTTTTCAGCGCAGAAGCTAAGTTAAGCTTGGTTCAAAATATTTTAAATAAACATTATAATTTCTGATTTTCTTAAAATAAGTTTTGAAAAAGTGATAATTGATATTTAAAAGAATTTCAAAGTTAGATTTCCAATTTTTTTTTTATAAAATGGAAAAAAATGGTCAATTTTGATAACTCAAAAAAAAAAAAAAAAAAAAAATTTTTAATGAAAATTTTGGACATGCTAGGAACGATTAAAAAATGTAAAAAATACCCCAAAAGTACTGTTCTTTTCTCTTAATAATAACAAACATTTAGACAAATTTTGTTTTCATCAAGTTTGGCATTTTTTTATCATGCTATGCTCTTTTTTAGCGATCTCATGGAGGTACGTATAGAGAAATACACAAAGAAAAAAAAACAAAACACAGCTTTTGAACTGAACATTTAAAGAACATCTGTAAAGAACTAGAAAATTATTTTTTATTGAATTATTTGATGATTCATGATAAAACATGTTAAAAATGTGATATTATGGTTAATTTTTAGAAAAATTAAAAAATTTTCAATTCATATAAATGGTGAAATCAATATGAATACCAAAAATCTAAAATACCAGTTTCTTAAAAAAAAAAATTCAGTAAAATAGTCAATTTCTTTATAATTCTTTAATAATATACTTATAGATGATGCACAATATATTAATAAATATATAGAAATTTATATTCATTATGTATCAATCTATATTTTGCAAGAAATCTTTTACAGAAACTCATACAATATTTTTTTCACCTGCCATAATAGAATTATTACACTCACACAAGAAATCTTCAGTACATTTTTATCTCAGCGAGACAACCAAATAATAACTATACCATAATAAAATCACTTTTCATATTAACCAATTCTGTTCATATTAATTACTGTGTTAAAAGTTAACACAAAACAAAATAAATTCTGTCTGAATTTGGAATTAATTGATAGATTTGGTTTTTGTGGTTTATTTAGTTTTGGATTGTCACTTTTTTCTTTTCTTTAGTCCATATTGCATTAATAATTTGCATGTAAGTGAATGTAAACAACCCTACTGGAATCTGATTTCTCATTTGGAGCTCTTATCCATTACATCACCTGCACATCCATCTGAATTTAAGATGAATTATTATGCACCGATTTATTTGAATTGTTATCATCCTCATGTTGGTTATTATGGTCATATTTTAGTCACTATACCCTCTGGTTTTCTTCACTTATAGCAAAAACACCCAACATGAGCACATTAATTAAATGAAACATTAATCAGTATATAAAAATTACCTCAAAGTTTGTAGTGATTAGTGAGGCTTTAATCTAAGAAACACAGAGTCATACTAAATCAATGGAATTTTTAATCTATTTTTTTTTTTTTACTAAAACTCAAAGGAAAAGTAATTTTGAAAACAAATATCTCCCTTTCAACAGTTACAGATCAAATGACATCATTTGTATTTATCACTTATATATGCACCTTCATTGATATCATAACAGGTCTTCATTTTGATAATGGATTTTCTATATGTAATTTATTATAATTTTTTTTAATAATCTTAATTCTGAAAGATTTAACTTTATCAATATATAGATTCAATTATTTAAAGAATAATTGACAAGTATTAACTTTTCAGTTTCTTAAACAGTAAATAAAAAAGAAAAAAAAAGAATCAAATACCAAGAAAACAATGAAGAACTTATAAAAGGAATCATTAGTTTTTTGTTAAATAAAAGTAATTATCAATCACAACATACAAAGAGAATGTAAATTAAAAATAACAGAAACAAAAGTGAAATGTTTCATGAAAGAAAACACAAAGCAGTAAATCCAGATTTAACAATTTCATCATTATAATTGCAAATATGCAATTTAATCATCTGTGGAAAATATAGCCTTAATCCAGATATAATTTGGAAGATTCTCTGAAAATCCTTCTTTCACATGAAGAACTCAAACACTGAGCAATTACTAGAAGTATTTAATGAATAATGGCTGCACCAATTATGTGAATCCATCATATTAAAAAAAAAAAAAAAAAAAAAATGATCAGAGAATAAGCAGCTGAGGGAAAAACATTTTAACAGAACCAGAATAAACTATGATTGAAAGCACTACACTATTAAGCAGGAAAGGGCACACACACGCAGACATACACCTATGTTGGTTTTCTTGAAATAGAGAACCTGTTATTTTAAATTGACTTCTAAATTAATGCTTAAATTAATCAAAAGTTATTATAATAAAGTTATTCATTTTTTATATTTTCATAAATTTACTTTCAAAAGTTTGAAAGTTCTGAATGTCAAAAGCTACACAATGTAAGATACAATCCACCTTATTTTGTTTTTCCTTTTTTTTTTTTAAAACAAAAAAGAAATTTAAATGTGTTATACCTAAACCTCTCTAGATTTACAAAGAGAAATTAAAATAAAGTATCATAAAAATATTAAAATTATCAATATAAAAATAAATTTAGAAAATATTAAAACTTGTATTATTACAAAATGAATACAAAAGTAAATGTTCCAATAAATTAGGCTTTTTATATATTTTCTTTATTAATTATGGAAAAAAGATCTTTAATTTGATTTTTTTTTTTTTCTTAAATTTTCAAGCACATTTCTGCTGCACTGATCAGGAATTTATACAAGGATTTTTTTTTAGTATGCATTTCTGGATTTGTTTGCTTTTCTTCAATATATGATAACATTTTTGTTATATACAGAGAAATACAAAATAAGCCAAAATAAAAATTTAAACCAAGCCTCAACTAAACACATAGGCCCAACATAAATTATAACATTTTGAATTCACTGTCAACTGTCACACATTCAAAACAAATGTCAAATGTACATTTATTGAATAAATATACATAAAAATAAAAATTAAAAAATAATTTCAAACAAAGTAATAATTAATGTACATTTCCAGTATATAGTACCATTTTCTTATTTTGGCAAATTTTTCCTATAATAAAAAAAAATAGTGCTTACAAATTTAAAAAAAAAAAAAGTTTTAGTAATCAGTGTATCAAGTGTAAGTCTGCACACTACAACTGCAGAATTTAAGAACAAAATATGACAGAATTAACCACATGCATTAATAAATTACACCTTGGACACAGCACACAGCTCACACAAGTGATGACTGATAATTGTTTCAGTGGTTGTATGGGAGCATTAGCAACTAGAAATAAAAAATATCCAAGTGAATAAACAGAAAAATACATTGGTGCAACTAAAGATAAAACATGAAGTGTGGCTAAAAATTCTTTGGTGAAATCTAACAAGGAAGTTCAGAGTATTAGAAATATTTTACATGATAATTTATTTTATCAAAAGTCCTTGTCCTCAAGCGTCACTTAAATAAAGCAATTTATAATTTACTGTTTCATTCTTTATATACAGAATTTTCTTAAAAATTTTAAAGTTAACCTTGTCCTTATCAGATTTAATATCAAATCTATTTCTACGAAGGGTTAGAAGTTTTTTAAGTGCATAAGTTATCTCCCTTACTAAAAAAATGTTAAGTATGAGTTTTCAACAGGACAGACAAAAGAAAAAGCGTCTATTATATACATTTTAAATAGTTATCTCCCTTGAAGTAATCTAAAACTAATTCAGAACAATCCGTTCATAAACAGTAATATAACAAGAGAACCCCAGCCCACATCTTGTTGAGAGAACTTTGCTAAACAGTCTCAACACCGAAATACGATTACAACTGTGTATGTATACGTGCTCCAACACATGGATACATGTTTACGCCATGTCCTGCATTGTTCATATATGTATGTGTTTGTGTGAACCATTACATACTGTAATATATGCATGTACATCTGTGTGCATATAAGGGTCATCCCAAAACGGACACAAAGGAAAATATTTCCTACCACCACCAGACATAAACAAAAACTGACATAAATGGCTTCAAATTTTAAAAATAAATCAGTTTGATGATTGCAAAAGCGTGAAACCTAGGGTTACAAACTCATATCCATACAACTAAATATGTTAGCTCTGATAGTGAGTGCTTTCCAATAAGTACCACGCATATATAAGTATATAAAAGTATATAATTTTTTTCTCTATCTACATAATTCTAAATATAAAACAAAGAAAATTAAATTTAAGTTTTAATATAATATAGTTGTGGCTAGTGTTTTAAAATCATGCAGATAATAATGGTAAAAAAATTAATGTAATTGTATTATTTTGCTCATGTAAAATAACAATAGTAACTGTGTATATCAAATTGTAATTTTTCATTTAAGTTCTTAAATGACAACCAAAATGATGAAATTGTTTTCTATTTCAGTAAAATCAAATATTTTAAGTGGAAGAAACATTTTATGTTAAGAAACAACAGTAGAAAAAGGGAAAATATTATCTTGAGCTGCTATAAATGAGAATAAATTTATATATATCATGAAGACATTGTTTGAGCCTTAAACTGCAGAGTTTAAATAACTTTTTGTTTAGCATATCAACCAAATGATAACTTGGTAAGATTGAAAGAAAATATCTTATGTATAAAGAAAACAATTACATTAATCTGATTCAAATCATTGTGGTGCTATAAAGAAATACTGCTAAAACAATAGAAGAAAAATTTCAGTGTGATTAGTTGTAAAATAATGATATCTAAAACTTTATCATGTCGAAAGACAATATTTTCAACGTTATTTTTTTTTTATTCATGGCTTATTGTAAAGATGAGAGCAATTACTTTGATTAATAGAAAAATAAAGACGGATAATTTCAACTCGGTTATTTGATATTAATTTATAATTCTAAAATTTTAACATCAACTGTTATTTTTCTGAAAAGGAGTGTAAATATTTTTTAAACATATCAAGGGAATATTATTATATATTATAAATTTTAACAAAATTCCAGTAATATGTAGAACAAAGGATTATCTAGCTTATGTTATCAATTGTTTTTCTACAATTGAAGCAAAAATGAGAGAACAGGAGTTAAATCTTAGTCTGATTAAAAAACCCGTATTAAAATTTAAAAATTGTTTTTCAATTTTTTTCCCCAATTTAAACACATTCATGAATATTGTAATATTTATAAAGGTCATCATGAAGGTTAAATGTGTATATATCTGATAACCTAATTTTACAAATATATGATCAATTACCAAATTAGCCATTAAAATACAACTATCTGAACATGATTTTTCAGTCAGTTATTTTAGGGCAATCTATATTCAATAATACCAATCCTCCTGATATCTGAGTATTTGATATTAATTTAAACTATTTACGCTCATGATTTGTAGGATAATATTTTAAAACAAAATCAAAATATCAAGAAAAACAATAAAACAGATCAATACAAGTTTACTAATATCAGTTGGCCTAATTCAAAATTGAAAATAATTTAAAAGATAAATAAAAAGCAAAAAAGTTACAGGTTTAAACCAGGGGGGAAATGTTCTACAAGCCAACTAAAGTAATAAACTGACTTCTTCCTACTAACTTTTCTGACTACAACTGTTCAGCTCAACAAGAAAGCATAAAGGGATAATTGTACATGATTGCAAACAACATGAGGTAACTACAAGGGAAGTAGAGGTAAGGCGAAGGAAAGAGAAAGGCCTCTCCATATTTGAGGAGAAATTGAGCCGAGTGATAACGGCAACAGCACCAAATCATGGGTACAATTACACATGCAGAGCAACAGTAGCACAGAGACATCTAGCTGTTTCCAATCAGCAGTAATGGTAGATATGGAAATGTTTGCTGACCCTAGTATTGTCCGTCCTTGCTGTATGTCAGAGATGGGAGGCACCAATTAGAACTTTGCACATCGTTGTGTGAACACAACAAGACTGACCATGCAGCAAATAAGAAATGTGTGGCAAATAAAAATAGCAAGAGACATTATTGGTATCTTACCAGGGGCTAACCTTCTTGCGTTGGAACAGGAACTTTCCTGTAAGTAACAGCTAGAATGGTTTGTGGGCCTCAAAAGAGCACAGTACAAGGGCGGAGGAGGAAGATGCAAGAAAATATAAGAAATTGATCATTGGTTAATGTGATTTTTTCATCACATCAATAGGCATAGATTTTAGAATGGGCTTTATTATGATCAATATCACATGATAGAAATTAAGGGCATTTAAATAAAGTGATACCCAGCCATATTAATTTTTCTTAGGTAAATGAAACACAAATGTAGACTAGGATTATGCCAAAATAAATAAGTCTTTTCAGTAATTTTCACTCAAGCTGAGGAGTTTTAACTACATACAAAAAAAGAAGGAAAATGAAATAACCACAAATAGAAATACACTTTCTAAATCTTCCTGAAATGAAAGATTTGTTGAGCTAAATTCAAGAAAAAGAATTAAGCTCAGAAGAGACCTCGTTTAAATTTCTCAAAAGAAAATGGAGAACATAAAGAGACCGAAAATATTTCCGCAGCATCTTCCTCTCCCATAAAGTAGTCATGGCAATAAGTTCAGAGACAAGAGGAAATGAAGAAAAGTTTGTTGTTATAATCTTAATATTCTGTAGAAATTCATCGGCCAAACAGCTTCAATCAAAAGAAAAACAAATGAATAATTAAATAGCAGCTGCCTAATGTTGTTTGTAATCACGATAAAAAAGATGTGGTATACTTACCTTTACAATAAACAAAGCCAAAAGGAAGGAAGGTAGAATGAGATGGGAGAAGGAACAAATACAAGTGACACACATACATACATACATACATACAAACTGATTTTCCTGTGATTACTTTTTTAACAAAAAGAATAAAGACACAAAGACAAAGCATGAAGACAAAAATAAAACCTTTTTCTTATTGCCTGCCAAAAAGAATAAGCTCCAAAAGGAAGCAATCTTCTTGGCACAAATGTAAATGAAGTGCTTTCAGGATCATTTCACTTTTAACAAATTAAGATATATCAAAAGTATATAAACAATGAGAAATGTACCATTAGTAAAAAATAAATTCACATTTGAATCATATGTACCTAGCATCTATTCTTTCTTCACTAAACATTTCATGCTAGACTATAGTTGCTAAAAACAATCCAAGATTAGCTGCCATACAGACTTTGCTTTCATAGATCACTTGGTAAGATTTTAATTCTTAATTAAGTTGACTTCCAAATTAAGCCATGAGAAAATAGGTGTCACTCATTTCTAACATCTATACTATTGACAAGCAGGTATTTGGCTAAAAGTGTATATATATATATATATATATATATATATATACTCGATTTGGCAAAAACGAGAACACACAGACTTTAATAATTTGCAAATTTTGCTATATTGAATACTTTTATTTAATCCAAATAAGCTCCCCTGTATAAAAATAAAATATAGGAAATGTAGCTGCAAGAATCAGTTCTTTTTGCTTAGTACTAATCCTATTTTATAAAGAATGCAAGTGAAAGAATCAAAATCCAGATTATTCTTCAGCCCACTAAAAATCACGAAATTAAAATTATATACATACACACAAACACAGTGGCCCAAAAGTCTTATCACTCCTACATAATATTTTATATTTCAGATGGTTGACACAAGCTCCTACAGTTTGGAAGAGTAGCTACTTGCAAGTATACGGACACATGATCATGTGCATTCTGGCAAGAGCATGGAGGATGTGCAACATGACTTCACTGCAAGATTCGGCAAACCTCCGAAGAGGATGATACTGTGATGGGAACAAACCATTTCTCACAGGATCAGTTAAAGACAAACCAAAGACAGGATGATCCTCAGTGAGAAGGGACACATGTGCAGAGGTGGAGGCATCTGTGCTATGATCACTCAAGAAGTCACTATGAAAACGGTCTTCCGAGCTAGGAATTCCCAGAGACACAATGTTAACACACATGACAAAGGATCTTGATTTGAAATTGTTTACACCATCAATCATCAATGAACTAAGTGATAATGACATGGTCAAAAGATGTGTGGCATGTGGACCGTTACTTGATTTATTTCCAACAATGCCAAAACATGGAAAGGTGTTTTTCTTTGATGAATGTGCAATTTACCGGAATGGAGGGGCTAGGAATATTTATTTTTGGAACAAAAGAAAGTCATCACACTTAAGAAGTGGAGCAAAACCCTCCACACAAAATGATTTGAGCTGCCATATTGAGTAAGCATTTATAGGACCTTAATTCTTCAAGGCCTCTGCTAACCAGCACTCTTACCTGGCCATGTTAAGGTATTGGTTTGTTCCACAGCTCCAGAGGTTGAATGTTGATCTGAATAATTGTTGGTTTCAACAAGATGGTGCCTCACCCCACTATCCTATCACTGTCAGGGAATACCTAAATGAAGTTTTTTGGGATAGATGGCTGGGGTAAGGATCACAACTTCCACCATTGTTGATTGGCCTCCCAGAAGTTCAGACCTCATACCTTGCAACAACACTCTGAGGTGTATTATGAAGGAGAGAGAGTTTCACATAAATGATACCAGAATACCCATCAGTCGAAGGACACTGTTTGGAAAGCTTTTGCAACAATCAACAAAGCACAGGTTTGTAAAATTTCACATGGGACATGGCGTCATATCATTTTGTGCCATGAAAATGACAGTGTTTGTACAGACCTTGTCAATGTGTGACAGCATCAGTGAAAGTGAATAAACTGAATCCAGTACATGTGCTTTGTATTACTTGTTCTTCTATTGTTCTCATTACATTTTCATGGGGGTGACAAGACTTTCGGACCACCTTATAATAATATATATTTTTAAATAAAATTGATCTTGCTATATATATATATATATATATATATATATATATAAGATCAATTTTATTTAAAAAATAGTCTTATTACAAGACCATATATTTTGAAAATTGAAAGTTCAATAACTACACTTGCATGCCTATCAGAAACTAAACTGCTACAACAAATAATAAAAATGCAAATATTATAAAAAAAAAAAAAAAAAATGTTCAATATTTTTTTTTGCAGATTTCAAAAAAAAAAAAAATTTCACACATTTTCCCTTACGGTTATACGGTTTTTTCAATCAAAAAACAAAAAAATTAATTACTTCAATATTACCATTATCATTTAAAGATATGAATACGTTCAGAAAAATTAAGACAAAAACAATTTTTAATGATGCACCACTATATTAATTTAGAAATTACTGTATTGAATATTTTACATCTTTGGAAATTATATATCACACGCACATACCACAAAATAAACCCGTATTATTGTTTGATAAATACTCATGATTGTCGCAAATAATCATCGACTTTGTAGAACATTTAGAAAGTAAGACATTCAAAGTTATTTTTGTGCTAATATAAAAATAATTCTATTTTGTAATCAAAATATCACAGGAGGAACTACTCTCTCAATGCAAAGAATTAAACTGATGTAATGAAAATAATAATTCCTATTATTAAAACAAGTTAAATAGACAATGTATTAGAATGCGAGAAAGAACAAATTATCTTCAATAATCTACCATTTGTTATTACTTTAATTGTACTTGCCCCAAAAAATAAACTGCATCTATTTTGGAAAACTAACAAAAATTTATAGACAAAAAACACATTCTACATCTAATGCAAAAGTAAATAAAACAAAAGGCTAAGTTAGATATTCATGTTACCGATAATGTAGCCATGTATAAGCAGTAAAAATTTGGAGAGTTTTCTTTTTCTTATACAGAGGTTGGGAAAGCAACATTTAAAGCTTTAAGCCAAAAGCAAAACTGGAGCTGAAAACAAAAAACAGCAACAGATTTCCTCAAAGACAATCTTGTAAACTGCTTTTTATTCTTATCTACAACCAATGAAAGGGAAATATATCTACACATAAATTTAAAAGTATTTATCATATTACATAAAGATAAAACATTTTGAAATTTCATTATATGCTGATATGCTCTTAAAAAAAAAAAAATCCCAATCTGCAACAATAACAAATGTGTAAAATGTTTATAATTCATTTTTGATAGTTAGCCTACATTTTATAGCATTAATCAGAAACATTTTGAAAGCTATGCAAGATCTTGATTACATACTAGTCTTGTCAGTGCCCTTACAAACTTACCTCAAAAATATAATTAAGCTAATTATCTTCAGTGATGGATAAACATTCACTTGTCACTTATTGAGAACAAAAATGAATTGCTAAAACACAGGCACATATATATATATATATATATGTGTGTGTGTGTCAGGTTTTTTTTTTGAAAAATTTTAATCATTTTTTAACAATATTTTCTGAACAGAGGAACTCATTAGTAAACCAAACTAACAAAATTGCCCTAGTGAGCTGAAAGGGGAGAAAATAAACATCAGTTGTTTGATGATCAACTTTATACATTTAAAGTTGGCATTAAAACTGTTAATCTAAGGAAAGCATTAAATAATTAAAATCATGATCAGGCTATCATTAGCCTTTTGTCAACAATAGAACAATAGAAATTGTAAAGAACAGGCAATTCACAATATCCCTTACAAATATATATTCAAGTAAGACATTTAAAAATAATTTTAGATATTTAAATATTTTCTTTTTATAATTATAAATCTGTAAAAGAATAAAATATAACATGAAAATTAAAAGTAAATCAGAAATATCAATAAAAAAAAAAAAAAAAAACACCAGGTATTTAGACATAACTAAAAATGAACACATTTAGACACAAAACAATTCAAAGTGATATTAGCAATCAGGATTGGAAAGGTTGTACTTGGGAACTAAACAAAAATAAAATTAAATACATGAAATCAGTAATGTCAGTTGGAACACTTAAAAGACAGTCACACCAAAGAAAAAATTCAGTATTATAAAATAAATAATGTTTTTATTTTTATTACAATATTTCTTTGTCTTCAGAATCAATATGAAGTTGAAGAAAAAAAAAAAAAATTGATCAAAATATTTTCCAAAGCCTCTATACACTTAATTCCATCATAGCAGCAAATTGCAATTATATTCCAAAAACATTCAAAGAACCAATTCAACTTGAGTCCGATAAGATTTCTTCATTATAAAGATGTAGTTTAAATGCTTAAAAATGATAATCACTAAATTTTGGGTGAATAAGCAAGGTACAATAAAACCACTATTTCTTATCAATTCAGCTTATTAAAGTTGAATCAATATCAATATAAATGTGGACATTATCATGTTGCCTAAACATATCCTTTGTAATCTTTTTTACTCTCACTACAATAATAAAACAAAATCTGGAGTGATCATAAGCTTTTATTTAAGAGCCCTTAGAAGTCTATATGCACTGTTTGGCCATTTTGAAGGAAGCTTTGCCTTATCAAAAGCTCATATATCAAATACTTACTTTCCAGAAACAAAATAACTGTAACAGCTGAGGTCACAATTTTTGATATTGTGAAATCTCTGCTTATTATGCAAAAGCTATTTATTATAAACTATAAAACTCAATTTATCATAAGCTATAGTAGCTCAATTTAATTCTACTGAATATGCACCGGTTGTTTTGTTCCTAATTTAGATGGAGCTAATTTATTGAGCCAGGGTTTTTGTCTATCACTCTTAAATGATTTAAACTGGTTCCAGTCAATACACTGAAGTTTGTTATAAGGTCTGACTGAGGTTTGGGGATATATTACAATCTTCAATATTTCAACAGTGAGGATTTTGGCAAATTTCTCTTGTTTTTTCTAAACTGACAATGCCATTTGCAATTATTAAAACTAAAACCTTAGTTTATTTACTAAAAATATTGTATTCTGAAACCAAAACAATTTATATACTTCAGTTTTAGCTTCATGACAACTTCTATAAATATAAATGTAGGTGTGGGGATCCTAAGTTCAAGGGTTTCTATATTTTGCCTAAAGAAAAAAATAGATTTACTGAATAATCAACAAATATATACATCTAAAATCAAGTTTACTGGATTGGTTGGGGATAAAGGTAAAAATATCAAGATTACAACAAATTTGGCAATTTCATACATAATCTAATAAAATCTTCAAATCCTTTACATGGCAATTTGAAAAAGAGAATATTTTCAAAGAAATTGCAACTGGCTTATTCTTTTAATACTAGCCATTAAGAAATAAGTAAAGAAATCAATTATTCTGTAATTCTTAGAAGATAAAACTACTGGTCTTTAGATTATGTATCCATTTTTGAGGCTCTTGTCTTGTAACTGAACCTCAAGTGATGACCAGAAAACATCAAATTATTAAAATCAGTAAAAGATCAGTGCAACACTAGATGTAATGCAGAATGAGGTAAGACATGAAAAAGTCAGCTGAGAGATTCATTTATTTGCAGATCATTTTGATCAATTTTTGAATTTGGTTGAAAAGCTGGCACACACAACACAATATGTTTATTACTGGTTAAAGCAAGTGCTTGCAACATTTTTAAGAAAGACCTTAAGAATATTATTATTATTTATGGTAGTTTTGTGGATTTTTAAAAACTAAAATTGGAATTTTATTTAATCCAGAATAAACAATCATTGTTTATCTTTGAAGTCAAAATTAAAAGTTTATTCAGAAAAACAACTATCATTGTTGATGCTTTGACTCAAATTTAGACATGCAAAGAAAAAAATGTGAAATTTAATTCTTGATGACAGGTATGTAATTTAACACTATCTTACATCATACAACAATGTAATCACATTTAAACTTAACATTTCAGCTGATGATCATAGAATACAAACCAACACCATATAAACATGCATTATGTATAGATAGAATTCCAGCAACAAGTTTCTTTGACAATGAATACATGGGAATAAAATGCTGAAAGCCTATTGACATTGTATAAATAAATTACCAGAATCAAACAATATTGAGAAAAAAATATCTAATATTGCATGCCCATACTTACTGAATTACTTAAACAGTAATATCAATGAAATATGAAAAGAAAGATCATGGGGCTTATCTAACCTTAGAGAAATTTATAACATCAATCTTAATTCTCAGCACCAGAACTAATCTTATAAAATATTACTGATAATAATTAATACATATATATGTGTGTGTGTGTGTATGCATGTATGTGTAAATTAACCCCCATAAAATTACAACTAAACACTGACAAAACTAAGCACTTAATTAGGCTTTGAAACAAAAAAAATTTAGTTAAACTATGAAGAGCTAAAGCAAAGACTATTTAGTAGCAGATTTAACATCTAGACTTAAATGTGTGGAACACTGACAAGAGGGTCAAAAAATAAAAATATAATTAAAAATTTGATAGTTCAAAAACAAAGTGTGCTCCATCCAATAAACCTAAATGTTAAAACTTAACCAGTTGGTTCTTTTTACTGAATGAATCAAGAAACTTCTCCAATGTTTGTATAGGGACCCCAAGATGATAGAGAGTAGAGCAGAGACAGTATATAAAAGCCATACAGCAGAAGCAGAGTTTAATATAGCTTTAGAAATGCATTTCCAAAGAAAAAAATACAACTTTTAACACAAGTATATATAACACATGCAAAACAACCAATGTGCAATATCCATGCAATTGTGACCACAATACAAATGGAGTGAACAGTATTAAAAAAAAAAAAAAAAAAAAAAAAAAAAAAAGGGGAAAACTTTGTAAATAATATGCATATTTACTGCTGCTACTACCACTACTACTACCACCATCTTCTGAACCTTCAGAAACATCATCAATGCCACCAGGAAAGAATGTTGTTGATTTGGTATTTATTTCTGGAACCAATGATCATTTGAGTTGTCATGCATTTAAAGCTAGGTGGTTTCCAGAAATTCTTTTGAAAATACTGCCTTATGAGTATTAAATAATCAATAGGAAAAGTGAAAACATCAATGTGAGGGTTCAAGAGGTTGGTTCCATAAGTATCCAGATTAAGAATTGAAAAGCAGCCCAAATTTTGAGCAGGTTCTTTTACCTGTTTTAGTTCCTAAATTTATGGGCTTGGATTAGGGATCAATAAGATTTTGTTTAATGGTGCCTTAACTCTTGGGATCAGGGATTAGAGCAGCAAAAATTTTGAAACTCCACCTTCAAACTAAAAAAACCAAAGAAAATGAATTGAAATAAATATCTACTTGGTATAAATTAACCACTTATACAAATATAACTTAAAAATCATCATCCCTCTATATATTCATTAGTATTGTGGAAAGTTGTTTATTTTCTTTCAGAAATATTTTGCAAGGTCAATGTAATTAATTGAATTCAAAAACACTTATAAACAAAGCTGCAAGTGCTAGCAAGGGTGAATAATGACTGGTGAATAGCACAATTTACAATTTAAAAAAAAAAAAAAAAAAAAAAAAAAAATGTATTGCTCACGTTTGTGGTAGTAAGACATACCAAAGCAAATGAAGTGGGCTTTTTGTATATGTAGCTAATTTCTTAAGGATTTTAAAAGATCCCATGTCTTTCAAAGTAATCAATAAATCTTAAGTAGAAATGTATTTTTCTCTATGTATAATTTCAATAGCTACTTAATGAAAATTAACTTTTGAAGTGATAGTAAGCTTATTTAAATTAACATCTTCATTTTCTCCTATTACAACTTTAATTTCAATCAAATGCATATAAAAAGAATATTTCATGTACATTTGAAAATAAAACATGACTAAAATGAAACAATAAAAGCTGAAGTATATCAGCTATAATTCAATCATAAACATCAAATTAAAACAATTTTCATGAACATTTCATCAAATATAAAATTGCTTCTTCCCAATATACGATTTAATCAAATAGAATTTAATTTTATAATGAACTTTTGATAATACAGCCAGAGCCTATCAATAAAGGAACTATATCCTGATATATGTTGCATTTTAGAGAATATTCTATTTGAACATAAGGAAAAAGAAAATTACAGTTTACAATTATTCTCCTTTGGCATCTTTTTATTTATCTCTTGAAATCAAAATTCTTTTGGTCTAAAGTGTCAGTGAAAGGTTTGTTACTAAAAGAAAATTATTACACTAAAAATCTTTTTTTGAAGTAAACACAAATTCCAGGTTAAAAAACAAATTATACAAAGAGATAAAAAAAGAAAATAAGTCTTTGAAAAAAAGAGTAAAGAATGAAAAATGATAGTGAAAATAAAGTGAAATCAAAAATAAAAAGAGAAAAATAAAAAGTCACTATGTTGATTCCTATAATTCATCACTATCAATAATTATTTTCATCAGTAATTTTGAAGTCGTGAAAATAAGTATTTCATACCAACTTAGCTGTATATGTAGACATACATCAACTTGTAACATGAATATATTAGTCTGATGCAAAAGTTCTTAGTGACATTGCTCGTTAAGAGTTAGAGAAATCCTAGAAGTGTTCATTCAGTTTGTTATTGTTATTTGGTTACAAATCTTAGAAAAAAAAAAAAAAAAAACAGAAACTAAGAAAATGGGTTTGATACGAACTTCCAGAAAAGAACAATTACTATTTAAAAGGTATAGTGACTAAAATGAGAATTCAAAATGAAGAAAATTATAACAAGCTACAAGACAGCTTTCAACATATCAACCTAAATGGAATCTACTAAAAGTGGAGGGGGTTCCATATTTGGTGGGGCTCAATTACTGAAATATGAACAAACAAACACTAGAGTAAGAAACTAGTTTGTATGAATGAAGCATTGGAACAGAAATTAAAAAAAAAAAAAAAAAAAAATCTTCAAGGAAGTAAATTGCTAATTTTGCTGCAGTACTTCAGGATATAAATGTGAAGCACCAAATGATCATGGAACTAAGAAGTCTTTCTATTTGAAAATGTTTTCTCCAGAACTATGTCAACTTCAGACTATAATTTACTTTGTTTCATTCAATGCTCCTTGATTCATCTGGAATTTCAACAATATATCAAAAAAATTCTTTAAAGAATTCATTGAATTAAAATCAATCTTTTATAATAAAGTGCACTTTTCTTAAAAGGTGACCTAAGGTCAGTGAAAGCAATGAAAATATCTTTATTACTGAATTACAAATACTGTGAATTTATGAATAAATGATTTTGTTAGAAAACTTTTGCATCACTCTAAGATAAACAAATGCTAAGTGAACAGAATTTCAATAAATTCTAAACACTCAATATAATTAATTATATAGCGGATTTGAATATACAGTTAGGAATGTTGATTTCTAAAAACAATCTACTTCTAGTTAATACACAGCCATTCCGGTATTTAAAAAAAATTGAACTTGATAAATTGATCAATATATGTCAAAGTTAACATTTCTCATTGAGTCCCTTGATTTTATCCTATATCTATAAAAATATACAAACACTGATACTCAAATAATGAGAATATACAAACACTGATAATCAAATAATGAGAAATTATACAGAAGTGATCTAAAAATAGTAAAATAGATAAAAAATAAAAGTTTGCAGTCAAAAAATTTGCTAATAAATCTGACTAGATTGTTTCATCCTATAATAAACAAACGTACTTTCAACTTTCCTCTATTTCTTTTATATAGAAAATGCTTTAAAACAAAAGAAAATGTTAAAGTTATCCTAAAAACAAAATTAGATAAAAATGGCTTTAAATTGAAGATTTTAAAAAAATAAATAAAAAAGATAAATGAACCAAAAAAAATTTTAAAAAATAAAAAAAATTAAAATTAAAAAAATAAACCAAAAAAAATCCAAAACGAATGATTTTGTGTTTACCTATCTAGAGCAAGCTCAAGTAAATCCTCATAGCTGACACTGTCGGAAGTCTTGTAGTTGACAGACATGGGAGATAAGTCTTCAGAACTTTGATTAGCAGAGTATTTCTGCCTTGAAACATTACCAGTCTTGCACCAAAATGGATCTTGGTGGTTATAGAATCCCAACTGTTCTAAGTTACACTGTACAACCTGTAATCGGTACTTCCTACGTGGGAATGTGGATGACCCTGAGTGTTCTGTAGATATGCTAGAAGTCCTAACAGAATCTCTGGGAGGCAGGGTAGGGGGATTTGGAGGTGGAGGTGGTGGAGGGGTTGATGGAATTGGACAGTCATTTTGGCAAGCAATAAATACATTATCATCATCATCATCATTGTCCTCTGCATCAAAATCAATAGGAGGGGGTGGGGCAGGGGGGAGCAATGGAAGATCATGCAAACAGTCATTCACAACAGACTGGGGTTTGGCAGTGGTGAAGGACACAGGATGAGAGAGACTATATGCAGAGGAAGATGACTGAGAGTAGGACGAGTCACTATGGTGAAGGAGAGGGTACTTCCTCATTCGAGGACGAGCATTGAGCAGGTGATCAGGACGAGTAGGTTTGCGTGGGGGTAACTTGGGAGGTAAAAAGGAAGAGAAGTTAGGAGAAAGAGATAAGGTCTTGCTGACATTCTCATGCCCCAACATGCTGTCATTGTTGTTGCTGTAAGTACGGGGTGGCACTGCAGGAGTGCAGAAGAGATCAGTCTGAGAAGGTAGTGGTGGGACATCAAAGCTTTTACTTCGGCATGCTCTTGACAAGGCCACAGTCGCATGCGAAGACTGGGTTGTCTTCAACACAGTGGTGGTAGGAGTAGGAGTAGTAGTAGGTAGACTAGTAGTAGTAATAGTAGTAGTAACACTGGTAGTACTAATAGTGGTAGTAGTAACAATAATGGCAACAGGAGGAGCAGTAGTAGTAGTAAACTGTAATTTAGGCAAGGGAAGAGATGGAGGTTTCATACCTTGTCCACCGCGCCCTCCACGAATAGGAATAGCACCACCTCGAAGCATTCTCAATGGGTTAGTATCAACTTCTTCATCTTCACCATTTGCTGTTGGAACAACTTTAGTTGGAATTCCTTGGGGTTCTCTTAAGTTTCTGAAATGAGAGTGATCCATGCTCTCTGTAGACATTGCTCTCTGATGGTCCATTGAACGTCTGATTCGGCTCTCACGAGCGAGTTTACTCATTATTTCTCGGGGTGATGGCTCAGCAAACTCTTCATCAAAACTCATCTTTGGTGACATTATGTCCCTGGTTCGCTCAGAATGACTGTCAGATCTTCTTTCGTAAGTGCCTCCAAACCTATCCTTGGCTTCAGAATCCAGATCCTTCTCCTCAGCAGATCGTTCTGAACTAGATGCTGGAGATGACTCTTTACTGAATGAGTAGGAGTCACTACCAAGACTATAATGACCATTTTCTCTGTCCACACTATGGGCTCGCTCAACAACTGGATCTGCTTTGGGAATAGCTGTTGGGGGTGGTGGAGGTGGCACATCCATTCTGGCCACAGGTTCTGTTCGATTTTGAATTTCAGGGCGAGAAATCGCCTCTGACCTAGTCAAGTGCTCTATTCTGGGTGGTGATTCTTTTCTGAAAGAGTGGGGTGGTATTTTGCTTGGATGTGGAATCCTGCTAGGCAATTCAGATTTCGGAAGATGATCCAGCTTAGAAGTAGTAGATTCTGATTTGAAGGAATCTAGCTTAAGTTCAGGTTTGCCCATAATGTCTGGTTTAGCTAATACATCAGATTTAATCAAGGAATCTGTTCTTTGAGTAGGTTCTGGTTTTCCAATATCATCATTTTTATGCTCCAGTCTTGTCAGATGGTCTGTTCTAGGAGGATTATCTGGTAATGGTGGAGCCTCTTTTAGATGTTCCATTCGTGGAACAAGGTCTGGTTTGGGAGGCAACTCTGGTCTTGAGATTTCAGGCCTTGTGATTTCGGGCTTTGAAATTTCTGGCCTCGAGATTTCTGGCTTTGAAATTTCTGGCTTTGAAATTTCCGGCTTTGAAATTTCCGGCTTCGAAATTTCCATTTTGGATATAGAATCCACCCGAGGAGTGGGTTCTACTCTATGTTCTGGACGAGGCTTTGGAATAGGTGGTGGTTCTATTTTTGACATTGCAGCTCGGGATTTGCTCAATGGTTTAATTTCAGGATCCTTCTTTGTAAGGGTAGTAGCAGCATTTGAAGAGAATGTGGTTAGTTCAGGTTTAACAGGAGATGTGACTGAAACATCTGGCTGATCAGTATCACGAGGTGGTGGGGGAGGAGATTTGGGTTCCTTGTCACTAACAGAGCCACGCATTACTAAAATGTTATAAGCTTCTTGCGACTCAGGAGGTAAGTCCTCATTCAAATCAGCTTTGATTGCAATTTCTTCAGAAAATGTCTTCTTGCGGTCTTGCTTTGGACTACGTTTGATAGACATTTTCAGTTTTTGCATAAGTTTAGGAGATTCTGGTCCGCTATCAGATTTGGGGCTTGTTGGTTCACCTTCCATGTCATTTTTATTGCACTGCATGGCAAATTCATTTGCCAGAGCAATGGCATTATTTATCATTTTCTCATCATGAGCCGACATTGGTTTTACTTTTGCTTGCTTTCTTGGCTCAGGTTTTGTTTCCCGAGAGGGCATTATCTGAAAGACAAAAGAAAATAGCAACTTTCTTATCACTGGTTAACAATTACTAATTAACAGGGAGAGAAAACAAGATTTTTATATATTAATATATATCTTTTTAATAAAATCCTTTAAAAATTATACACATCCACTCTAATGTCCATATTTTTTGGAGAGGGGGATCATGGTATTAAAACAAAAAGGCACTTAGACAATATCTAGTGCAATAGCCGAGTAATATTTTGAATTGCACAATCTTCTGCAAGCATTAACTACTACTTAATTCAGAAACAGACAATCACAATATTTTGCCTACATCAGTTTATAAAGAACTAAATAAAAAGTAGAAAAATAAACCAGGCGAGTGAGGTTAATTACAAAATATATCAAATTCCACAAACCTTTATTTTAAAGGTGTTCAATAATTTTACTTTATACTTCTTGAATAATACATGCTTTAATTGATGCTTCTTGATTTTGAAGGTTTCCTCTAATGCAATAACTAAGAAAAAATTTCTAGATAATTGTTTAATTTTAAAAATGAATAGACAAAGCCAAAAACTAGCAAATAAGTAACATGAAATCAAGTTAGTTCCATTTTTTTTTCCTTCTTTGATAAACCTCTCAGTTAAACTTTAATTAGCATTTATTTTTAAAGCCAACTCCAAGCATGAAGAATAACAAAAATAAAATAAGAAACTAGCAGGCTTGACCGTGATAAGTAAAGCAGTAGATTGAAGTCAAACAGACAGAAATGATAACCTAATGAAGCAATTATTTAATCCAATAATAAAGGACTAAATTCATGATGTAAATCATTTGCATGGCTAATGATTGGAATTAGAAAAGAAAATTAAAAATCAAATTTATGAAGTTCCATCAAAAATTTTGAAGCAATAAGACTGATTATTTCCACCATAAAAATTATTCTTAATTTAATAAGCTTTTCTTTAAAACTGAGAATTTGTTAAACCACAATACTAAATATATTAGTATGTAAACATTAGAAATAATTCATAACATTTTTTTATAACAAAGACAAAATGTCAGTAATTGAAACTAGTTTACTCTTCAACTTGAAGGCAATCACATATGAAAATTACTTTTTTTCAAAAATATTGATTTTTAGCAGACTTTAATCCTGACATTGAAAATGGATTGATATATGGTATCATCTAAAGTCCAATCAATACCCAACTATTTATTCATATTGAACCATGTTTCATTAAACTAAAAACTGTATAAAACAATACTTCAAAAATAAAAAATTAAAAAGTAGCAAGTAAATATAACTAAAAAGTAAAAAAAAAAAATAAATTGAAATTTTTCTTCATTTTTTCCTCATTTTGTATTGAGCACTTCCAAAAAATATATTAAAATGTGAAACTATTTACATTGTTGCCATATTCAAGACATTTCAGCCATTGTACACTCCAGCTATGTGTCCTCAAGGACCGATGGGTTGGATCCTGTGACTTAACTCAAACTAGTGCAGTGGTGAATAAAAACTTAGAGAATTGAGTTAAAGGGAGATAAATGAGACATCCGTAAGAGGCATAGCACATGGAACTAGAACAATTTTGATGGATGAAATAAAGTGTTCAGTTCAAAATTCCAATCACCTAAAGGCCAAAAAATCGTGAATATGGCAAAAAAGATGAGGACAAGTCTAAATAGTGTAAATAATTACAATAGCTCATCTCAGAAATATAGACATATTAAAATCTGAAAGTTTCTATTTGGCCTATCAAGAATGAAGACTTTAAACCAGTTTAATTTGTGTTTAAAAAAAAAAAAAAAAATTGTAAACTGAGAAAAATTGTCAACTTTTTAATCAATGCAAAGGCATTGGCCATTTCTCCTGTCTGTGAATGAACAACAGAAAATATATTTCATATTCTCATTTAAAACTTCATTTAACATTTTCCAACAATTTCAACACCATTAAATTTTATAAGGGTGTGCTGAAAAGTTTTCACCTAAATGTACTTCCCAAAACTTGACCAAGCATCAAAATTTTCTTTTGGTGAAAAAGGGCTTCTTGACTGAACTGAGAATTTTTCAGCACCCACTCATAAATATGCTTTTAATAAATTTTATATATAATTTTTTTAATATGGTCTGAACTATTATCTGTTATATCTAACAGCTGTTTAATATGGATTAAAATCTCTAAGTGTAGATGATAAAAAAATCTTTTATGCAACTGGATATCAGAAAGGAATAAAAGATATACATCTCTTTGCTACACAATATTTTTAGATAATTAAAATTAGAAATCAACTTACCATTTCAGTTCTAAAAAGCTGCATACTGCTGAAAAAAAGCAAAATTAAAACCCTACCTTCTTTCTATTATAGTCTCATAATAATTTGTTTGATAGACTAGAATATTATCTACAGAAGACATAACATCTCCGATAGTCAAATGTATCTTTGATATATCAGTAAATTTCAATAGAACTAATACCTTCTTTTTCACTATTCTTTATTACATTTCTATTAAGACGTTCTGTATAGGATGGATATTTTTGTTTTATAATTATACATACATCCTCATTCACATATTTAAATATGAATACAGGTAATGTTTTCACTTATTTTTTTATAAATTCAAAAAGAAAACATGCAGATTTTTAACATCATTTTCACTAACAGATATTTAGATGTTAATTTCTTAATTCAATACTTCCTTATATTTCTTTGAATTCACCACTAATAAGAGTATAAAATATATTAAGCATAATTTGTTAAGCCATTAATTACAAATGAGAATTTCCATCATTACAATTCTATAACTGAAATTTCAATGATAGAAATTTCTTCCAGAGTTAATAAATCTATTAAAAGAGAAAACGATGATCCAGCAATCAATATTTTAAAACCCCTTTGTTTGAATTCTTACATTAGCTTAAGCATTATTTGTTAAAATTTGAAAAAAATTTTCGGACTTAAAAACTCAACTTCTGAAATAATATTCCTACAATTCTATAGCATTATATAAAATCATACATAGAAATTTTAACCTCACAATATTGAATATATTTGACTGTACTTATAGAAAAAAAGGGAAAAAACTGATTTTTCAACAAGCATAACTTACCAGATTTTACAATTATCAAAAGCAAACAAAAGACTTGTTTTGTGCTTGCAGAGCAACTAGCAATTCTATTTCAGAATCTAATGGTAAGAATCAAAGAATAGCAAGCAAGTTTAAGCAGAATGGCCAAGCCGAGGCATCCAAGAGTTGTTAGATAGAATAAGAAGTATATGCAGCAATAACTGCCTGCACTAGAATCAAGTTTGGGCATTTTTTTTTTTTTTTTTAGAAAGAAAACCAGAAAGAAGTAACAATATTCAGGTAAAACATTACATTTAAATTCCCACACAAACCTGATTTTACTCAATATTCGAAATAAAAATTTTTTTAAATTAAAAAAATACAAAATTTAAAGTGTTAAATCTCTTCAAAATAGACTGTCATAACAAAAATTATTTTAACTATAGAAAGAAAGTTTTTAAAAAACAAAATTTAAAAAAAAAAATCTTCCAAAAAAATGTCTACATTCTCAAAACAGCTTTAAATAGTTTGACTACAATGAAATGAAAAATTATATATTTTATATCACAAATTACTGAAATTTATGTATCATAAAACTTTGGTATATTTGTCAATATTATACAAGTTAATGCTCAGCTAACGAACTAATTCAACATATCTAAAATTCCTATTTTACCAAAATTTTCTGATAATTTAAATATGAAGGGATCATACTAATTCAAAAGTGAATTAGCATAAGAAAATATCATAGATGTTTCAATGAAAATTAAAATGTTTTTCGAGGCTAACACAGAAAACTAATCCAAAAACGAATGATTTTGCTTTTAAACTTAATACACAATTACCTTCACCATAAATGCATCATTTAAAAGAAATTTTTTAACTTACTAAAACAGATTTACTTTTAGTATTTTGCTTGCAATATTTCAATGAACACATTCTCATTACATACTTACACACACACACACACACACACAGCTTAGTCAAATGAGATAACTATCCACAGCACATGACTAATATTATAAGTAATAGTTCAATCATATTAAAAAAAAAAAAAAAAAAAAAAAGTTAAATAGGAATGTGTACTGGTCAGAAGAAAAATCAATGTTTTAATTTTTTCTATATAAAAAAAAAAAAAAAAAGCAATAATATATATATATATATATATAAAAAAAAATGGATAAATAACATTAGTTAAAGTTAGATCACCAAAAATGAATATATCAATAAAAAAAGTAAAAATGCCTTTGGAATCAAGAAAAAAAAATAATGTTTAGCTTGAATATTTGTTTCAATCATTTCAGTCTAGCTAATCTGTATAAAGAAAAGTCGAGAGAAAAAGAAAAATTGACACAAGAGATTATTTGACTACTAACTTCAATGAGGGAAAGTTCTTAAACATTCAATTCAAGTTATTATTTAACGAAAAAGGTGTGTGTGCGCGCGATGTATGTAAAATAGTATTTGTAAATATTTTATGTATCAATGAGCTTTCTAATTTCGTATTTTTCAGAAATAACCAAACCAAAACCATAAAAAAATGAAACCTGCATAACCAAAAAATTCAATTCAACTAAAATCAGTGAAAACAATTGAAGATTTATTATTGTTGTTGAAATTCCACACACACAAAAAAAAAAAAAAAAAAAAAAAAAAAAAAGACAAAAGTTGTTAGCATATTAACTGTTAATCTGATGTTTGCACAAACAATATTATAGTATCTTCTTTTTTATACTAATGAGTTCACGAGACCTTCAATAATCATTAGTCTTTAGATTCAATGTACTTTTAAGCACAAAAGATTTTTTTTTGTGGTAGTGGGATAAAATGCCCCAAAAGTGTTATATAACAAACAAATGAAATTGTTCATATGAATTAACCCCGATATTCTCTTGGGATTTATATATACCATTAGAATTGAAAGAGGTTAAGAGTAAGACTCATGTGTCCACAAATCTAGCTAATCTTTTCAGGTCATGCAATGAAGCATTAAAAACATGCAATTTCTTTTCATTCCTAATAAATTCAATATATTTTAAGAGATTTAATTGTCACAGCTGGTACATGTTTACATATTTTTTTTTATTACTATCAAATATTTGAAAAAAAAATGTACTACATTCATTTTATATAAAATAATACAAACAACAAGTGAAATATACCTTTAACAGTTTTCAGCATAATGAGATGCATATTTAATGCAAGCCCTCACCTATTTTTAAGAGTAGAATTTTTGCTGGTTTTTAACCAAATGTGCATAAATGAAAAATTGCTTATATATATATATATATATATATATATATATATAGCCGAATTACCCTCGTTTTGCTGCATGTCACATTTTTTTTGTAAGAAAAGGATTGATTTTAAATCATTATTATAATTTGTAGTGAAAAATGATGCATTTCAGCATTACTTAATGATCTTGCTGATGTGACCCTCCATCTTTTGGCTTTCTCCTAGATTTTGAAAAAGAGTCATTCCCTTGTTCAAATTTAAATCTTGGGGAACCCCTTTGATCAAAATAAAATATACTTATCCAAGTACCCTGGGTAATTTAGTTTCAGAATATATATGATTATGGGGATCTATCTCCAAAACCCTAGGAGGAGTTCAGTAATAGACAGAGGTTAAAATTATTTATACACACATACACAAATATCCAAGCATGAGAATCCACAATTTAAAGAAAATAAAGTGTGTGAAGAATGATATATAAATTCTATATAAAAAATGAATTATGGGTAACTGATTGGAAAATGAAAAAAAAAATCATATGTAACACATTAATGGAGAGGTTATTTTCTTAATTTTTATAGATTTTTTTTTTTTTGTATTCAAGAATTTGTTGACAGGAACATTGGTATAAAAGGATTTGTCATCTCAACTCTCTATGAGTTTATCTGTCATAATTATCCCCTTTAGTCTTTCTAACATCTTGTAGGAATTTTTAATACATGAATGACATTGTTCCAAAATATGGAGTTAAAAGTTTTCAATATAGCCTTCACTAGGGAGCTTAGAGAGCACTTCCAAATCCCTACCTCTCTTTACCAATATATGAAATTATGAAAAATTGCCAACTCATCAGAAACCAATGTTATTTCACTTTTAACAATGACTTTTATTAGTAGAAATTCAGATAACTGATGAGAGCACCCCTTTGCAGTGTTTTAGCTTCATGAGAGAATATGGTATATAAGAATTTATATAAACTAGTCCTTTCCAAAATATCTTACCCAAATATATTTCCAATATACTAATGATGCTTTAGTAAAACAATATTACATGATCTTGTAAATAAACTAAACATTGAATGTACAATAGAATTTATTTATGGAAAAAAAAAAAAAAATTACCTTCTGGTTAGACCATATTGATAATGATCTAAAAAACTAAATTATTTAAAGAACATTTCAAATTTGTAACCAATACTATTTAAATGAAGAGAATTACACTGAAAATATTTCAAAATTCCAATATTCTATTCTACATATGCTAAGAAAGCTCATGAGATTTACGAAACTAGAGAAATATAAATAAGCTTAATAAACCTACACACAATACTACCTACTAACTCAAAAATGACTACAACCGAAAAGAATTTAAACTTAATATAAAATGTTACAGCTACTTCTAAAACAATAAAGAGATTTAATTCATACAAAAGAAAATAACCACCATAAACCTGAAGCAGGAATTTACATTATAGACTATAATAAATAAAACTGCAGGTGAAACTTCCAGGAATTTAAATAAAATATATGAACACAAAAGACATCTTTTACAAAACAAAATAGGCACTAGTTATTTATTGTAATGAAACTGACCATAATCTTGAATTAAAGAATACAATACTAATTAACAGATAAAGTAATTTATCAGAATGAAAATGTATAGAAAGTGAATTAATTTCTGGAGTCTCCCATGGTAAATTTATGCCCAGGTTCATATAGAATTTCACCTTTCTTAAAGCCACAGTTATTACAATGTGGAATATTTAAAAGGAGTGATAAAAACAAAAGCAATAAAAATCTGAATGAAGTTGGCGAGGTTGTACATCTAGACACATTGAATGAGAAATTTAAATCAAGCATATCTGCATCTTCAGCATTCTCTCTCAATGTTTAATTACAACCATGATTTCATTCACTCCCTATAATATATGATTCCATCAATAAAAAAATGTTTAGTCTGAAGTCCTTTTGAAGGGACAAATGCATTACATAGGATATTTTTCATTTTGTCATTCAGCTAGTCATAATTATCTCTTCTTAAATAGAAAAAAAGTTTTGTATTAAAATAAGAAAATATATCTTTCAAAATATTTTTAAAAGAAAAAAATTTTGAAAAATTTAAATATTCACAAGAATATTTCAGATGAAATTAAAAACATTTTATGCAAAAACAACTATTTACCGCTTAAGATTCTTTTATTAATATGATTTCATTATAGCAAGGTCTTTAACTTTTAGAGGAAGAGAGTTTGTAGGCATGGATTTAAATCAATTTTTTTTGTTCTTCCAAAAGAAAAATATCCTAAATAATTTTTGTCAAATGCATTCTTCAAAATTGCAGCTCCAGTAGCCAAGCTGATGCCAAATATAATTCTCTTAGAATATCTTAATGATACAAACAAGGGTTGAGAAGAGAGCACTGGTATTTGATTAATCACAACTCTATTCACTCATCATCTAGTAGAAAGCATAAGGCACCTTAACACAAGTCTTCTGGTATAGATAAATAGAATATGAATAAAGCTAATTGCAACTGAAAGGAAAAAATCCTGAAGAGTAACAGCCTAAAACAAGATGGAGTATAAAAATAAAAGTGAGATTTAACTTACAGGAACCTGAGGAGGAATCAAAGGGCTTTTATCGGTTGGTGACAGAGCTGAAATAGAATTACGCTCAACTTCATCATCATCATCATCTTCTGCTGTAGCAATTGGTGCTTGGTCTTCAATTTTTTGGGCTGTTGGTGGTGTACTACTCTCTTTAGAGGTTTTTACAGTTGTTTCTTCTTCCTTGTCTTGGAGTGCTTTCATAACTTCATCCATAAGAGATGGACCAAAATCTAAAGAACTCTATAAAATAAAAATAATAAAGTGTGTGTGTGTGTATTATTATATATAATTTTCTGTCTATACATTATTTCTATTTTTTTATTAAAAATAATTGTCAAACTTGGTCCATTTCATAATATATATATATATATATATATATATATATATATATATATATATATATATATATATATATATATATATTTTAACTACTTTTCACAACAATGCTTCCAATTCAGTAAATAGTGTGTGTGTAGATAAAAAACAAAGTAACTTGTTATTGGCAGATATCATAGTTTTTAAAATTCAAGACAATGATTTCAAATGAACTGGTGTGTGTTATTTAAGTTTATTAATTTTCCCCAGGCAGGAATATTTGTCAAGAGGCCAGATGTGATCTCAAAGTGGACAGGTCAGAGCATGTGTTTTTGATTTCATTTCTGATGCATACATCAGCCGAATGTGTTTTGGTTTTGGAAGAGTGTCTCTGAATGAAATGGTGTAAAATCAAAACATATGAGTTGGTCTTTTAACCCAACTTTAAGCAATAAAAAATTGAGCTATTTTGGCGTGTGAACAATTTGATGTGGGTAGAGAATTATGTATAAATCCAGCTCAATTTTGAGGAGATAACAGAGACGGACAAGTCACTTGAATTTCTGAGTCAACCTTGCTGAACACAGGCTGAGATTCCAAGTTGCTGTCTTTTGATATTTTGTATTAATAGATGCTAAATAGATCCAATTGTAAATTATTTTATTCACCTTCATTAAATCGTCTATATTTAACCAAATCTGGCATTATTATTTCTTTGATGAGAGCTTGACCTTCTTTCCAGTCAGTCCAATCATCAGCACAAAGTTTACCATGGTTTATTGGCTAAAAGACAGACAACATCTTTTGTCAGTAAGAATCACAACACATGAAGAACCAAAACTGGACGATCGACAACTTATACTGGCACCAATCCCTAAACCAGTTTGTAAGCTGTATAACTCCTTATCCCATAGCTGTGTGAAGATTGAGACATCAGAACAAATGGGTTCCAAACTGAATGGCTGGACATTGACAGAAAGCAAGACTAGACCAATGGAGCCTAGGACACATGTACAAGAAGGGGTTTATATAATTCAATGAAAATAGACAACTTTAAGGGTCCATTGGTTATAATTTATTTCCCCAGGGAATTTCTTTTTCCCTGGCTCATCAGACCACACTTCCAAAGGTGAAAAAAATGCTTTATATATATTATATATATATATATATATATATATTTTTATACATGAGGGGTATTATTAAGTTGATATAAGGTGATATAGAAAATATTTTTTAATGGTTACAGACATGGTAAAAAAATTAGAGAAGAGTAATATTTTTGATGATTGAAATTTATATTCAAATTTTTATTTCCTAGTTTAATATGTTGAGAAATTGGTTAAGGACCAGAAATTACCTATTTAAATGTCATAACAGAAACAATATATAGCTTAAAAAAAAAAAAAATATATAAAATGAGTTTTTCCAAATTAGGGGTTTATATGGAAAGAAAGGGAATAAAAAATATTAGATTTTTCCAAATTCTCTATTGTGTATGTTTCCTTAAAACCCTAATTTGGAAAAACTCAGATTTATATATCTTTTTTTTTTTTCTGTCAACGTTTATTGTAATTTAAGACAACCTTTAAATAAAATGTTGGTCTTTAACCACCTTATTCAATATTAAAAATATTAATAAAATAAATTTTTAAAATCATTTATATTCAAATTACATTTATTTCCCTTAGTTTAATAATTTGAAAATTAAAATGTCTATCAAATGTTAACGAAAAATATTCCCTATTCTCTATATCACCTTATATCAACTTAATAATACCCCTCAAGTGTATAAAAAAAAAAAAAATTATATGTAAATTTAAATGCATTTTTTCACCCTTGGAAGTGTGGTCTGATGAGCCAGGGAAAAAGGAATTCCCTGGGGAAATAAATTATAACTAATGGATCCTTAAAGCTCTCTGGATTTCATCCTCCTTGGGATTATCCATATGGATTACCAAGATTTTCATTTATAAATAGACACACACACACACACACACAATATCATCTTAAATCTAGAACAAAGCAAGATTCCCCCCTCCTCCATGAAGATATGATTTTGATGGAATGCAAGATCAGCAAAATATTTGGTAAGAGCTTTATAAATATTTCTCCCATTTGAAGTTAATTTTTGAAGGTGTTGCAATTCCTCTTGGCTTAACAAAAGGACATTTTTCACATTTTACAAACAGCATATATGAATTTGCCAGCAACAATATGAAACTTCCAATATACAAATATTCATAAAAATTTCAAATAGTACGACAAATAATTCCAAGAATTATTTAAGCTTACTGATCTCATTATTTAGTTAACATTTTAATAGAAACATTTGTGGTAAGAAAAAGCCCAAAACAAAAAATTCAAACAATTCTTGGCTCATCTCAAAATTATGGAAGGTATCACAAAAAAGTCTTGCTTAATAAACTTCTGCATGGAAAATTAAATTTCTTTATATTTCTTGCAATTCTTCATTATTTTAAAATTCAAAACATTACATGAAAAATAGTTATGAAGCATTCACTGTGTATCTTTTTAAAGAGTGGATCCTAAATTCATATTTTCATTATTATTAAATCAATAGCAGTGTGATTTTAACAAGTAGTCATCATATTAATGAATTTGTGCTAATGCTGTGACTTCAGATTTAACAAGAGAAATTTTATGATATGAAAGGCTATGAAAAACTTGGATGATAATAAAATCCTGAGTGTAAAATGTCAACCTTAATAAATATATTTAAATCACTTGACAAAGATTATCAAGAGTGCAATTGTAAATCTTACCAAAAACCAAGATGATTTAGTGAAAGTTAATTTCAATGTATGCTATGAAATATTTTAAGAAAATTTTAAAACTCAACAGTTTAATGCATTCAATGTCATAACACTTACAGTAAGATCTGGAACTTTGAATCCACCAAAATCATCATCAATTTCCTCAAAGTCCCGATAAGGTAGATCATCCCTTGATCCATCTGTTCGAATGGTTGAGCTGCTCTCCAGAGAATCACGACTTGGCCTACAATATACAATATAAGTTATAAAGCTTTCCATGGGAAAAAAAAACATGCAAATTTAAGATTTTTCAAACTTAATTTATATACAGCAGAGGTTGAACAGTCTTTGCTGTTTGTTTATTCTATTACTGCTTTTCATACAAAGAAAAACTTATCAAAAGTAACAGCAGATGTGTATTGATAAGCATTAAAAAATACAAATGCTAAAATAATTCTAACACAAAATCAAACAACAGAATTCATGTCCAAAAGTTATCCTACAGTTGAATGTTAAACTACTACTCTATCATGTTTTACTAAAAGAGTTATTCCTTGGAAATCTTTTATTAATTGCATAATATTAATAAAAACTATTGATCTTTTTTCTTTTTTTTTCAACTTTCTTAAAATTTTGATCAATCACTTATTTTTTTTCTAATACCAAGAAAAAGTGTTCCATAAAAAAATAATGATACTAACCATGTGTTACCATATCCATTGGTCCCAGCTCGAAGTAAATCTTGGTTAAGAGAAATATCTGATTGACTGTTCCTAATGATCCGGTCACGTGCAGGGCTACCTTCAGCAAATTTGGGCAGAGATATTGATGCACCACGACTTTCTTCTGTCAGTTTACCTTTTTTTTAAAGTGGTTGGGAAAAAAGAATAAGTATTTTCAAAATGGAATTTCAAGATTACAAATCAACATATTTAAATGTCATTTTCTGAGAAGAAAAAACAGTGTAGCTGTTGAAAGCTTACAAATAATGCTTTGAGGAGTTACATTTAATAAAGAGCTCACAAACACAATTCTACTAAAAAGACTCAATTGAGGTAGTTGCTATGGTTATTTCCTTTCAGTCTATGAGTCAGAGACAGAATCAAAGATGATACAGCATTCATACAAAATTTTTAGACTTTGTAACTGAATAAGAGATTGACTAAAAGTTATACATTTAATCTGTATAATTTGCGATATAACTATTGGCTGGTGTCATTGAAAGAGTTTGCTTTGATAAAAATGAGAGCTAAACATTATTTTCAGCTAAACAGGAATCATATTTTGTCTGATTTACAGTATATGTGATTGCTCATATGTATAAATTTTTGTTTATCTGATTTCCATTAAGAGGAGTTGATACTTAGAAAATAATAGAAAGAATAATAATTTCCTTACTTTAAAAGAATCTTCATGTACTACCATGTTGGCCAATCAGAGCTTGGCATAGAAAAAATATATTCTAACCAATCAGTTTTTTGTACACATGACACTTCTCTGGAATTGACAAAATTCAAACAACTCCAACATACATCTCGACAATTTTTTTTTTCAAATGTTGATGTCTACATCAGACATTATCTACTACAATTTCTATCAGTTTTCACTAACTTACAACTTTAGACACATACTGATTTCAGGTTGAACTTTACCAATTCAGCTGGGCTGACCTGACTACCAATAAAATAAACACTAAATTTGTTACAACACCATCTTAGGAGGAGGGGGGAAACAAACTTACAATTCTTTATAATCTGTATTTTTGGAAATTCCATTAGCATTGACAACTAATATTATCCCTTATGCTCTTCTCTTGCCATTTTGCCTGCATATTCTCATTTACACCTTCTAATCTTTGTTATTTGCTTGTTTTATCTACATATAAACTAATTCATGTTTGTGTAATACACTGGGTGTAACAGCAAAATTGTCCAAATCATGTAACAGCATCCATCACATAAAATGTTTACTATCTGGAGAAAAAAAAAAAAAAAAACACACACACACACACTAAACTAATTGAGTTTCTTTTTTCCTGATTTTCAGATAAGTCATTTAGCCATCTTGACACCATTTATCATAAAAATCACTGAAAAGCCCTTCGAGTTATTCAGAAAGAGAACAAGTTAAAATGATTTTGGGCCAGGCCAACTGTCTTCCCAAATGAGCAATGGTAAGAGGAAAAATATCATTCAGGCCTTCAGTAATGGTACCAACATTCATATTCTGGCTTCCATCTTCAAAGTCCATTCAAGAACCATCAAGAGAACGGTGAATAAGTTTAAAAAAAGAGGGAACAGTAGAGAGGAAAACTGGATCAGGAGGTCACAACAGGAAAAGTGATCATTTCAACTTAGAGATAAAGCGATCAATTAGAAAAGTTACAACTCAATCCATGTGAGAGAGGGGTTTCGACTATGACAGTCCACAGAGCAGTGAAAAAAACTTGCAAATGAAATTGTACATGAAACCTGTGAGGCACCTTGTTACTCCAGGACAGAAAATTAGGTTCGAGAGGGCAAAGATCATCATCTTGAATAAGTTGGAAAATGATCCATATATATATATATATATATATATATATAAACTTAATTTTAATCCTTCATGATAAATTAGCTATGATGAACATGTCATTTTCGTTTATGACCGGTTTCATCACGATTCTTGTTAAGCTTGGTGAGTAATTATACTTTCTTATTGCTCAAAGCAGAGTCCAACAGTGTTATAAACACCTCAGAGAATTTCAGTAAATCTTTAATCATTTCTAAGATACAATGGTTCAAACTTAATCTAACAGACAAATTTACTGTTACATGATTTGGACAATTTTGCTGTTATCCTTATTTACATACCAGGTATAAGTATAAATATTTTCTGCTGCATCTCATCTTTATTTTTTCAATAATTATGACCGTTTATCCACATTTGCTTGTCTTTCATCTATCTCTTTCTACACATATGTGTATACTACTGGACTCTCCATCGTTTCTCTGACATCAAGCAATACAGTTCCTAGGAACCAACTGCCAGACACCTGCATATATGATTTGATTATAGTGGTGAAGGATTTGTGCAGAACCAACCATACTTTTGTGCATGTATATATATATATATATATATATATATATATATGTATATGTATATAATGTATATATATATATATATATATATATATATATATATCTCACTAGCTTTCTTACTACCTACCTTTTCCTGCTTCAATCTTATCAGTTCCTTTGCACTTAATAATACAAACTTTTCAGTTCAAAAGTGTAATTGGTTCCAGCTTAGAAGCAATAGGGATCAGGCAAATACTACACTAATCCTAAGTAGAAAGTTGTAATAATTGTATTATAAACACATAAAATAATTGTAGATTATGGTCAAAGTTTGTAGTGAAGTTGACAAAACTTCACTACAAACTTTGACCATAGCTTTGGTGACAACTCCAAAAAATCATGGACATCCACGATTTCTCACAGTACACAAGTTATTACCATGTCAAAAACAAAATACGAGAATCATTTATCTTTTCCATTTTAAAATAGACGTGTGTGTGTGTGTGTGTGTAAAAGCAATTAACAAGATTTTGTAAAATTTTATTACTAAAAATGTCATATTTAGTGGGTGACACACACACACACATTTATATATAAGATGAAAATGTCTACCAGCCTAGAAATTGAAAGCCATACAGAAGAAAGTGTCCCATCAGAAATCAAGCTTGACTCTTTTCAATCAGGGAAACCACTTTCAAACAATATGCATCTTACTATTGTCATAGGGCAAAAAATACACATTTTGTTTTTTATTTTTTATTTTTAGACTGGTAGGCATTGATTTTATTGTTGGGTATAATTAAAAAAAAAAAAAAAAAAACTAATCAAACAGGTGCACCCACTAAATATTTATAGTAATAAGAAATTATATATCTCATTTCACCCCAAGCAAGGCAATAAAGATGGTGTTACTGAATGTGAGAGAATATGAGAAAAAAAAAAAAAAAACATTCAGGAGAGAGAACAATAAAAGAACAAGAATTAAGACAGAAAATAATGACTGACATTGCATTTACATTTTTGAAAATCAAAGTTGACTGGGAAGCAAGAAGCCAGGAGAGAGTTCCACAAGCGAGAAGTGTGAGAGAAGAAACTGTTAGGATAGAACTTGGTTACATTTACCCATTTCAACTGAAAAATGAGGAGACCTAACATTGCAAGTATTTATCAAAAAAGCATAGATTAGCTACATTATGCAAGTGAGAAAATGACTGAAGTCAAGATGCCAGGTCAGGACCAATAACATTCAGATTATTCTTTGGATTTTATCAAAAATCTTTAAATATACTCAGGAACACCAAACCAAATATGACAAATATTCAAAGCAAGAACAAATGGCAGACTTATAAATATGTAAGATAGATTCTGGAGAGAAAAAAATTGTCTAGGACATCACAGAGAACCAAGTTTCCTAACAGCTGACTTAGAAATTGATTCAATATAATCTTTTCACTTCATGTCTGTGGAAAACATAAGTCTAAGAAAGCACAACAATGTGTCACTCCCCTGGAGGTTAGCATCAGCAATGTTGATAGAAGGTAAAAAAAGTTTCATTTAGATGATTAAAAGGGAGCAGTTTTGTTTTGAAGACATTACAATTAATAAGCAATTCCTTGCCCCAGTTAACAGTATATTGATAATTTGAGATCAGCTGCCAATTTGAATTTATTGAATCACTAAGACTTACTATTAAGACAGGAATAAATGGTTATGTCATCACCATAGATACAGAGTTGAGAACAGATGCCATCAGGAAGACTGTTGATGAAAATTTCGAATAACATAAGCCCAAGGATAGAGCCCTGGAAGACATCTGCATTAATGCAAAAAAAATCTAGAAGAGTGGCCATTCAAGATAACTTTCATTTCGCAATTTGATAAGAAAGACTGAAAAAAAAAAAAAAAAAAAAAAAAAATTTGTAAAGAAATATTATAACCTTTCGACTTGTGAAGAAGATCAATATACAAAACCCTGTCAAAAGTCAACACACCAGCAATTGACCTAGAGAAGCGAAAGCCATATTGCTTATCTGAAAGAAGACCCTGTAAAGTGAGATGCTTAACCAATTCAGAGTTGATTAGAGCATTAAGAACTTTAACAAAAAGAGGTAGAAGACTGATAGAAGAATCAGATGATTCACCAGAGTTCTTAAAGGCAGGAACAACAGTATAGGATTTCCAACAAGCAAGAAAGCAAGATACAGTGTGGCACTTATTGCACAGTTTAGGGAGAACAGGAGTACATTTCTTAAGGACTATTGCAGGGATATCATCAAGTCCACAGGCTTTCTGAAGATCCAGTTTAGAGATAACAAAAACTATAGACAGAGTTATATACATATCATTCAATAGGGACGCAGTTCCAAGTGGAAAGTCAGGTGAAGATACTCCAAATGAGTCAAGAATAGAATTTGAAAATTTACAAGCAAATATCCCACTTTATCAATAGAAGTTAATACCACAAATTTAGTGAAGAGAATAGGAATAGGAGACTTACTCTTATTTAATACACTATTACAAAGTCACCAGTAGACAAGTGCCTAACTTGTTAGAAGCTATGGTGTCTCATTCTATTTGCAAACAAAAAGTTAACTTCTTTGAGGGCACTAGACTTCTATTGTGATCAGAACTATCATGCTGGAACACTCAGAAGTGATTCTTGTGGGCTTTAGCAGCAGAAGAGGCTAGTATGAACCAAGGAGAAGATTGTGGTTTCACCTGGTATTTCCAAGAAGGAACAAAAACATGAATGCCATCTTTGACCCAAGAGAAACCACCATGGCATGATTCTCAATAGAAAGGTTAAAAATTTCACTCCAAGGGACATCTTTAAGAGAGCCACAAAATGAATCCTAATCAGTATACTGGTAGCAGAAAGAAGTCTTGTGAATAGGAGGTTCATTTCTAATAGACGATGCAAAAGAAATATCAGCAGAAACTACAGCATGATCTGAATTGTGAAGAAGACAGAGTTGTAATGTTCACCAAGAGCTAGGTGAGGAGGTAAGGAACAAATGGAGTAAAAAAGCATGATGATCAGATTTATTAGGAAAACAACTAGGGAAATCCACTATTTAACTAAGAGACTCACCAATGAAAAAATTGAAAGTCTGAATGCTGGTTACATTAGTAACATTAGAATTAAAATAACTAGACACACAATTGTTTGCAGATAGATGCAAATAGAGAACCATTTCTATATTGTAAATTTTGTTATATATATATATATATATATATATATATATATATATATCACACACAAATACATAACTTCACAGAAAATTATGTCCAAATGAATTAGTTGTGTGCAGAAAATCCTCAGCAAACTCAAAAAATTTGGTCAGTGTTGTATAACAAATTGCAAAGACTTTTACAGTACACTGGAGAGAGAAGAGAAATTTAAATGCAAAAGAAGAAATACTTACAAAATGACATTTAAAACAGCTTTGAAATCAAAGTGCATGAAAGAGCAAAAAAAATGTTAATACACAAGGAAGGGGGAGGAGGCAATACAAATAAACATTTTTGTTCTTTAAATATTTTCCAGCTATATTAATCATATAAAACAAAAAATAACTGATTCAGAATTTTAGCATCAGTGGGACAAATACACCTTTTTTTGTTAATCAAATTTCATAAAGCATTATTTAAATTAAATGGATGGCACAAAATCCATATCTTAATTCATGAAAAATTTGCAAACAGGAATAATTTTATGCCAAAATATTAGTATTTTAAGTAGGTTTGTTGTTTTGCATCACTTTTTTTTTATTTTATTTGTTAGTCTTTAAAATCTATTGAAGAAAATTAAATTTTAAGTAAAAAGTTCCAAAGAAGCAAATCTTGTTTGTTTACCTGGACTTGAAATTTTTACTGGAAGTTTATCATAATTCTCTCCAATAAAAGGAATGTCACCAAACACTGCACCATCATAGCCAATATGGCCCGTATGACGAAGATCATCTTTGGGGCCACTGATCATGTCTGCACGGAGCTTTCGCCCAGATTTTCGACTTGATTCTGAGAGAAAAGAAATTTATTAATTTGAAAGCATGGTAATTAATCTAATTTTACCCAAACCGCTAATAAGTTGGCTCATTGATTAGGTGTGTGGTTGATTACATTTGTGCTAAGGTAATCCTAATTTATGTGCCATATATCCAAAACAACCAAGTGCCTTATGAAAGCATATATGAATGTTTAAAAGTTGAGAGTTCAACAATTTTAATAGCTGCTATTTTTTTAAGATACCCATAAAAGGAAAGATGCTGAAGTTACAACTAAAATAGTTTCATAAGCTAATAACAAAAATCTTCATTAATAGGTTTTTGTTTTTAGAAACTACCATTGACTTATCTCTTTACAATTAACTACTATTAAATTATACTCTTTACAATTAGAGATATGATGACTTATCATTTTTCTAATTCATGATTTATTACTTAATTTAAATAGCCAGTTTTTATAAACGATTTCTATTAGAAATTGAAACTAGATTAAAAAAATGAAAACATTCAACCATACGTAGAACTGACGTACATTGTAAAACTAGAGACTTATCTTTCCCTCCTCATTCTCTTAAGTTTTTAAACCATCAGGAAAAATAAGTTTGTGTAAAATACAAGGGGTACTGAAAAGTTCACAGCCAAACTCACTTCCCAAAATCGGATCAATAATCATACATCAGATTTTCAAAAGAACTTTTTAATCAAGCCAAGAACTTTTCAGCACATGCTCTTATAATAGCATTTTTTTTTTTTTTTTATTTAAAAAAAAAAAAAAAAATTTTTTTACATTTTTTAAAAACGAAAAGAAAACAAGTAAAGGGGGATAACTTAAGATACCAAGCTGTCTCTTAAAATGAGGTCTTTTTCTAGAATTATAAAAGAAATAAGTCAAAAGTTTTATAAACATCATTTGTAGCTGTTTGAAGTTATAAAAAAATTTAAAAAGTTACCTTTTCTAGACAATGTGGTACGTGGCAGTTCAATTGGGCTTGTCTTTGGCTCAATAAACGGTATAGTATTGGTGGCATCAAACAATCCACATTTTCCTGTATCCAGTGCTCCTTTCCAGAATAATTTTGAGGGAGCATTGTCAGGGCTATAATGAGGAAAAAATAAAAAAAAATTAAATAGGTTTAACATTTGTTCCCAATGATCATCTAGCACACATTAATTCCACATTTTCTAAAACTTAAAAAAAAAAATAAAAATGTGACAGGGAAAATCATTAACTACTTACTTCTTATCTAAAACAATAATCACATCATAAGCCTTATAATTCAGGTAATCTTTGGGAACAGTTTCATCAGGGAAGTCTGCCACAGCTTTTACCATTGTAGGGCGCATCTGAAAAGAAATATGTACTTAAAAGTAAAATTCTTTGAAATGTCTTGCATATATTTTTCTAAATTAGTATATTAAGCATTCCCCATAAAATGTTAATGGGGGTTATTTAAATAATAATATATAGAAAATCCTCATATCCTTGTCAATAACAGTCTAGAAATGATTATCTGAAAATCTGGGCAATTTCAACAAGGAGCTAAATATCTGTGCATTTAAAAAAAATATCTAAGTCTGTAAATGTGTATGCATGCACAGACATACCTAACAAAATACACAAAGTGCCAAACTAATCTTCATAAAATTTGCTAATTTCTTTTAGACAATTCTTTAAAAAAAAAAAAAAAAAAAAAAAAAAAAAAAAAAAAGCCATAATCATTTGATTAACAAAACAAAATAGTAAACTTTATTTTTGCATATTTATTCACATCCTCAAAACATTCCAAATGAAAATAATGAGTTGCTTATTTATAAATGAAAGAAAATCTTTTTTCAGATGTTATGCTTCAATTAAATTTTATTTTAATAATGTGGCTAAACAAGTAATTTGATGAGGATAATAAAAATAGAGCTATTAGGATTCAAATCATGAAATAATTTTCCAAAATTTGAAGATACTTTAATGACATAAATTGAATTACCTGTGGATGTTTCATGAAAATCTCGCTAAAAGTGGGTCGATCTTTTGAATCATCTTCCCAACATTTTTTCATCAGTTCATAGTAATCCCTTGGGCATAGATCTGGGCGATCTAAACGCTGGCAATTAGGTTGATCAACAGCTTCAAGAATCTAAAAGAAAAAATAAATATTTCAATTCAAAAGCAGCCATCAAATGACATATATAGAAGCTATTGAAGATGATTAGACAAAGTGGAACATTTTTTATTAAATCAAAGACTCTTTTCACTACGAGAGAAGATGTGTGTTCTCTTTGGCTTCTTCAGTTTGATAATGAAAGAAAGATAAAAACATTGTGAGGAAAAATAGAAACTATTTCAAATTATGAAAATTAGCACTTTTAGAAATTTAGCTAAATACCTTAGGCTCTGCCTTTATAATTTATTACTTTAAAATTATATGGTGGTTTAATTTCTGGAGAGAAATTAATCTGGTTTGAAAAATTTTAAATAGTATTGATGTTCTAATCCAAACAAAACTGACTAAAAATCCGTTTTTAAAATTTGTAAGAGAATGAATAGGTTAGAAATTAACTGATGTACTAAGCAAAGTAAGCAATAAAATTAGCATTGAAATACAGGTCATATTGGTAGCAGTTGCATAAAGCCTTACTTATGTAAACATTAATAGAGTTGCTTTATGAATACCTTAGAAACATTAAAAGAAAAAGTTTTTAAAGTATTATGTCAATATTTTTTTTGATCTAATGGCAAAAGTTATACAAGTATCTTTTAATTGAAAATATTTAAAAAAAAAAAAAAGTCACTGGAAAAAAAAACAAAACTTCAAAGAATTTCATGAACTATCTTTTTATGAGTAACTCATAATAAAAATATAGTTTTACAGTATGCTATATGTGTGTGTGTATATATATATGTATATGTGTGTGTGTGTATGTATATATATATATATGTATATGTGTGTGTGTATATATGTATGTGTGTATATATATGTATATGTGTGTGTATATATATGTATATATATATATGTATATGTGTGTATATATATGTATATGTGTGTGTGTGTGTGTGTATATATATGTATATGTGAGAGAGAGAGAGAGAATATGTAAATATAAAAAGGTCAATACCCAGCAGCTACAGTGTGTTTCATGCTTGAATGCAATCTTCAGGGCATGTGTTTTGACTCAACTATTTATATAGGTTAGTCAATGGTACATTATTGCTATTGTATTATCCTAAAAATTAGTAGATAGACTGTAGAAGTTTATTCTAGCGGATATTGAGTAGATATAGTTATTTGTATTTATTAGATAGTGTTGTTTTAGATTTTACTCATTATTTATTGTTGACTTCATTACATATTGCTGATTTTTATTATTGCATGTGTTTATGCATGCATTCATAGTTTCTTAATTTGTTTATTATTTACTTTTTTTATTTAGACTGTTTTTTTATTTTTTTCTGGAGTTGGTTATCTTATTTGTTTAGTTTAAAATATTGGCATTGTCTGAAGTATGTTACATTATCTACCTTGTATATATTTGCATTTTTCATAGTGGTATTTTACAAAGTATTCATTTTTCATTAACATAGTTAAAATTTGTTTTCATGTCTGCATTAATAAAATTTGTTTCTCACCACTATGCTACTCAGAATTTTATGTTTATAAGAATTATCCCTCAAATGATTGATATAAACATGAAACTCCTAGTAGCATAAAGCAGTGAAGAGTAAATTTATAATTATTCTTAGTATAAATTTTAGTTGTTATTTTACATCATGCACAATTATTACTAACAGTGTACTATTTTATGTATGTGTATAAACTAAAATACATCTAAGCCTAAATATTCATAAAGCTAATATGATTTCACTTTCAGCAAGTGAAATGCTAATTTTTTTCATTTCTCTTAATATTTCTCTTATTGTTATTTCTGTCTATTAATATTTCTCTATTACTTTCAATATATTTTTAAACATATTCATTAACTTGGTGAGTTTATAAAATTACTTTCAGCTCTTGACCTACCTGCTGTCCAGTCATTCCAGCCCAAGGCTGGAATCCATAAGTGAACATCTCCCATAAAGTTACACCATAGGACCAAACATCACTGGCTGACGTAAACTTCAGATAATTGATGCATTCAGGGGCACACCTATAAGAAACAAATTGTGACCTGCATTCATCTATGAAAGAATTGGTTATGACGGTCATAATTCACCATCAACACTACAACATAACTCAAAAGTAAACAAATGCAATCTGTTTGATAACCTGTGTTTTTATAAATTAAAAAGTATTTTCTGGCGTTTTCTAAAATATTATACAGAAACAAATAATGAAGATACATGATATTCTTTTTTTAGAATACCAAATGTATAAAGTTTTAAAAGGAAAAAACATTCAACCTTTATGTTTAAACCATATTTACTGATTTAAAATAATTTTTACAAAATTTAGTATTGCTTTTGACTACAACCATCTATATAACTAATGTAAAAAAGGAAAACTGATATCAACAATGTCCATTCCCTAACAGATACATTAATTCACAAATTATCATCTCATTTCAAAACCAAAAATAGTCATTCACAAGTGATCATATTATGGACATTTCATGAATGATTTATACTAAAATAAAATATCAAAATAGGAGAGAAATTGCTTACCAAGCAATGGGCAGCTTGAGGTTGATAGTAAAATTGCTTTGGTAGTAATCTTTACCAACCCCAAGAGCTCGCGACAAACCAAAATCACTAATTTTCACCTTAAAAAAAAAAAAAAAAAAAAAGTGATTAATTCCACATCTTATAGATACACTCTTTCATTTATACAATGGTGTTAAAAGAACATTTTCATCTTAATACCAAAGTCTAAGAAAGTAATGCTTTATTATAGGAACATGAATGTACAGAGGTCAGATTATCTCAGTGTATTGTGTTTCCATTCTGGCTGAACCCTCCCACAGTATTCTTTAAATGTACTAAATGTATAAAGAAAAAAAAAAAGAGAGGATTTCTTCTTAAAGGAGGGCAAAGCAAAAAAATAGTAGCAAACAAAAAATTCAACATGTTTACACAGTAGCACTTAAAATTTAGGTTATTTCATTTTTAGTAATGCATGCAGTATAACTTATTCTGTAGTTTATAGACAAGGATGTTCTCAATCCTTTGTTAAGAATACTCTACAATGTTCCCATTGAGTAACACAAACCAAACTGTGTTAAAATCCACATTGGTCTGACTTTAGTATCTAGCCAACAAATTGAAGTATGCCAATTCTTTCAATTTACTCACTCTCAAGTAGTCTTCGGTTAAACATCATCATAAAGAAAAAGTATGCTCTTCTCTCTCCAACTATGACCTGTCATACCAGAATTTTATACTTCTGCTTTTGATATGGCATATGTTCCCAAGTCTGACTTGAAAGGACAGTTAATTTCTCCAGTATATACTCTTTCTTACACTTGCATGATATGTTGTAAATGCAATCTTTTGTCAAACTCTTATTTAAAAAAAAAAAAAAAAAAAAAAACTTCCTATAATATGGTCATGATGAATGATTGTGCCATAGAAATTCAACCTGCTATCATAAATCCTTTTGATTCATTCCCTTGAATCTCTTGGTATTCTCATAGTAGTTATATAGTTGATGTCATTGGGTTCATTTCCAGTCTCAAATACAACTTAAAAGGACAGATAGTTATTACACTGGACAATTCTCTTTGTGTCTTAATTCTCTGCTCAGTTTCATGGATCACTGCTGATCAAGTCACTGAAGCTCACCATGGTGAAAGAAATGGTTAGTATGCTGCCTTTGAGACAAAGGTGATAAAGTTTCGGGGAACAACAGTTCAAGTAACCAAATAATTTTTTTTCTTTTAAAACAAAAGTGGTATTGTTTTCTTCAAAGTTGTTCCCAATATTCTTAAATTTTTGTTATTTTTCTATCATTTTCAAACATGTACTGAAACTGAAAAACATTTTAATACAGATAATAAAAATGAGGAAAAAGTTAATTGAAATATAAACGAAGAGGATCAGAATAAGCGATTTCTTTCTATCATGATCCAACCCAGCTTCATTTAGCTGTCTTAAACAATATCTCTAATTGTACAACCAATAGTTCCTTCTCTGAATACCTGAATGATTCAACACATCAAATTCAACTGAATTCAGCCTTATTTAAAAATTATACAGCAGACTAGTTTCTCACAAATAAATTTTTTTTTCTTTTTTTTACTTGATACTATGAATATGTTTTTTGATGCAAGTGAAAATGATTGCTGAGAAGATCAAAAGATAATTGACTGGAAAAGATTTGTGCTGCAAACATTCAACATGTAAGCTTTCGCTAATATTCAAGGATTTTCTTAGTCTTTACTAATACCTGCAAAAACCAATAACATTAAATAAAATATCTAGTAGTCATTGTAGTATTTCATCCAATTTAGCTTACAGAATGATTTACCAATATGAAAAATTACTTACCTTGTTCTTACTAAATACTAGAATATTTCGAGCTGCTAAATCTCTGTGAATGAGACGCTTACTTTCTAGATAAGCCATTCCATCACAGATTTGCTGAGCAAAATCACAAAGCCGAGGAATAGGGAAGTCAAGTCGTAATGAAGGTTCTTTCAGGCACTCAAGGAGAGAACGCATTGGTGCCAATTCAGTCACCTAAAATTAAATAAACAAATTAAAAATGTTAAAAACAGGTGAAATGTCATGTTTTACTTTAAATATTTTTGGCAAAATAGAAAAAAAACATGAATATCGAGGGTTTGAGTATGTATGTTTATGCCATTATAGCACTCAAACAACAATACCAATTGACTTAATTTGGAGCATGAAACTCACAAGACATCTAATTATGATATAGGTTATGTGAAATTGACCTTGGAGGTTATTCAAGGTCAACAAAGATCACAGTATGCCATTTCTAGCCAAATGAAGCGACTTCAAGTAAAATAGAGCAAGAGAGTTTATGAAGTATAAAATGTTCTTTGACATTAAAAATGGTAAGACATAAGGTCAAATTCAAACTCTGAGGTCACCAATTATAGCCTTAATTTGCAGTCTCTGTGATATGTGATAATATTATTAGAGGTAAACTACTATGTAAAAGTAGCTTGGACTTAAGAAAAAAAAATAAAATAATTTATTTTGTTTGCAAAACATGTACAACCCTGAAAAACATTTTTAAGCAAAAATTCAGAGATTTTCAGGATTAAACTTCATTTTTAAGTTGCTATTAATGTAATGGAGAAAAAAAAAAAAAAGAGGCTAAAAAGTAAAAGCAATTGCTAGTGGCTCGGTGAGTGAGATATACTTGTGCCAAAGAATAATGAAGTTGAAAAAATAAACTCAAAGTTGTTGCACTAAACTCATGGAGAAGTTGAGCTATAAAGGTCAATTGACAGACTCAAATATTTTGGAAACACTTCAGAACCCAATTGAGAAATTCAATTAAGTTCTGAAGAAGTTTCCTATTATAGGTCTTGTCTAAAAGTATGGTATTTCTCAATTGTGGTATTGCACTCAATTTGAAAGTTGATATTTTTTTCCAAATCATCAGCATTTTTTTGAGGAAACGAGTTTAAAGATTGAGTTTAGGTTCAAAACTGGAGCACTGGAATTTCATTTTGGTGACAGTGAAAAATTTAATGTAGTCAAAAAACTCTGTACCCTTATGATAAATAAATGTAAATATTTTTACTTCATTCTCAATAAATTAAAGAATAATAAATCAGAATTATGAATATAAAATTATTCGCTGTATAAAAAGTTAAAATAAAGATTAAATACAATGCATAATATAATGTATTTCCATTGTCCAGCAATGAAAATCAATCCCTTTTTAGAATTTTGGGGAATTTAGGTTTAGCTATTTAAAAATTAAAAAAATTACAATTGATATTGAAATTGAAACCACTGTTTGTCAGTGTAAAATCAAATAGTTCTTTTGTATTTTTATACAACAGACTTAATTATTTGAAAAAGAAAGTAAACCTTTTAGATTAACTAATACTATTTCTTTGTTTCTATTTTTCATGTTTAAAATTTACCTTTGAAAAATTTTATTAAAATATTGTTTGTAATTGTCCCCCTCACAAGAAGTTTCTGTGCTTGTTTTTTTTTTCTTTGTTTAATTTTTAAAATAATTGAAAAATATAAATTATCTCTTGTAATCTTCCCTACTCTGGTAAATGTGATATTTTCCTTCATATTTATCATGTATGCTAGATCTGTTTTTAAATGTATACACATTTTGAAATTTCAGGTTCCCAATGAAGAAAAGGAATATTTTTTAAAAACAGGACCAAAAAGTAGTTTCTAACTTGGAACTATTGACATATGCTGTAAAAAAAAAAAAAAAAAAAAAAAAAAAAAGTAGCAGCTGAAGCAGAGATATGAGACAGGCAAATTGAAAGATAGCAACAAAACTGAATTTTACACATGCTGCCACTACATCACATATTTTCCCACCAAAGACTTCCAGTGAAGAAACAACCAATATGACAGTTTTGATATTGTCTAAGGGAACGTCAGTCAGTTAAGTGCCGTACATGAGAAACGTTTGGGCAATTATGTCTCTTTCAATTCATGACTGATGAGGCAGAAGATTTACCCACAGTTGCCATTTCTTTCTGCGGTAGGCCAGATGTGAACCAAGGCTATAGGACCCACTCTGTCCTGCTATTCAACCCATAACTGGATGGCAAAGAGATGGATTCATACCAAGGGTATTTGCACATAAGTGAATGTAAAGAATTTGACTGGAAATCAAACTTGGAAACTTAGCTTTTTAGAAGTCCTTAGATATGCCATAGAACTTATTAAGTGTGATGTATCTCCCAACCTTGGGGCATGGCTTGCTAATACCTTTTTATTAGACCTTTAAGATATGGGCTTAATTCATTCTAGCCTTAACCTAAAGTACATTATCATTGATAAGTCAAAAATAGACAGGGAAAGGCAAGAGTAAAAATAACCACTCATGAGAAGCATGTTCATAACCATGAAAATATCATCTGCATTGGTGTTAATTGCAGAGTTAAGGACACTTTGCAATACAAAAAGATTATAGAGGAAAATGGCAAAATAAATAAATAAAAAAAATAAGAATACTGAAAGACCAGAGCGCCACTAGACATTCACCAGAAATGAACATAAAAAGTATATCACCCACAGAGTTATCCCTAATATCGATGCAACAGGTGTTGTTCTAGCACTTGTTCCAGTACAAACACAGGTTGTGAGGCAGGGCTTGTTACAGCTCTAGAGAAGAAAAAAGACTGTTCACTTCATCAAAATGAACTTCCATTTAGACCAATTATTAAGTACATTGATGAAACTACAAGGCAGCCTACTACTTTTCCTGGTCTTCTAGGTAAACTTTGCAGAAATGATTACCAAGATTTGTCCCAGATAGAATTTTACACTATCAGTAGCCCCCTGGATAACTTATATCTTACTGCAGGGACAATAATATATTTTAGTGACCAGAGACTACTCTTAGAATATACAGATGGAATTTCTCAAGAGAATGAGCCCTAGATTTGTTGCATGGAAAACTGGGTCTCTAAATGAAGCAAGATGCCTAAATGCAGAAGGTTGCATTAAAAAAATTTACAGCACAAAAATATTTTTTGTTTCAGAAGTACTGAGCCACCAAAGAGATTAAAATAAAATTATATTCAACTTTGAAGCAACAAACTGGTCAAATTTGATTAAACTCTCATAAAAATATCACATTATTATTAAATAATTGTTCCATCAAATAAGACCTTCATTTACTTCAAAGGGAAATTATACTAAATAATTTAGCTATATTATGATGTAATCTTATATATAAAAGTACACTGTGTGTGTGTGTCCAAGCAATTCGTCCGCTCCCACTGGTCAGATTTCAATGGTTCCTAGCTCATTAAAAAGCTCTCAAAAAGTTACATGCAGAGGACAATTTTCGTTGAGCTCAGATTCAGGGTTGCCAGATTATGCAAGGTTAAAAATATATATCAATATATTATACTAGCCATTATCATTGCTTTCATGGTTCAAGGGGAGTAACTTTTATTTTCCTTTTGTATCCAAAACTGCAGTGCACGTTTTATTATAAACTAGCTTAAAAGCCACCCTATCAGGCAGCATTTAAGCTGGCTCCTGTGGAGGACTCTTGGTTTAGCGATCATCACAATAGCTAAGGAGGAGTAGATGCAATAGGCATCAATAAACTACAGAAGAACTCAAAATTGATCGCTACATTTAAGTAGTGAATTAATGTTTAAGCTTACCTTTTAAAAGTTCAACGATAATTCTTCTGCTGCCACTTAATTTAAAGATGATTTAATGTACATAGATCCTTATTTGCCATACAATTATTTTTATTTCATGGGTGACAGAACAAGGGGTAATTTATAAGATATTAATATAGTGTAAAAGAGGGGGAAAAAGAAATTAGAATTAGTTATATACATTCAACATTTGAAGAGTTAGATAAACATAATAGCTAATTAAGTAAAACCTATATTATGGAATATAATGTATTATATTCTATAATTCACTATTGCATGAGCGAAGCAAATGCACTTTATTGAATGAAGTGAGATAAATGGTTGAGCAAACCCACATTCACTAATGCATTTGCTATGCTCAATGCACTTGCAGGAGCAAAGCGACTATACTCACAAGCTATATTATACAGTGCAGTAGTTTTAATGCAATTTTGAATAAACAATGCAAATTTAAAATTGTGTCTTATAATTTGTGCCCAGCAGTATTATGGTGTTAATACACTTCTCTATTTTTTTGTCTATTAATTACAACCTAACAAATCTTGTAAGATCTTATTCATTAACTAGCCTTTTTGTAATCATATACAATTTGTAGTTTTCAATTATCGAATACAGTAAAAAAATTGCATCAACTTTATTTGGAGTTATTCTTAAAACAGTAAAATTGTAAAGTAAGTTTGTAAGCAAAACCTGCGAGATTAGGTATTTCTGTTCATTTTTGTGATGTCCCTTAAAACTTAATGCTCAAAAATTGATAAAAGCTATGGATCTATTTTTTTGGTGGCATTACTTATCACATCAAACCCCAGCTTTCACAGAGAGTGCTATGTTGATTTTCCAAAAGAAAGTGAAAATGCCCTACTCTTACAAACCATCAGAAAGACATAGGGACAATCTCACTTTTTCATGTATAAATTATCTTTTTTCATTTGTTGTGCTGATCAAAAAAGAAATATATTAAAGAATGTTTCTCCCCTTTGGAACACCAGGTATACTTGCTAGTCTTTAATATTTTTAATTAAAGAGAATGTATTCAAGTATTTCTATTAAACTTATGTCTCCTAAATAAAATTTTATAAAAAATAATAGACATTAATTGTTCAAAACTATGCAAAACTATATAAAATTTTGACATGTATCAGGGGCACAGAGAAAAGGTGATTTTTATTTCTCAACTCTATAGAATGTGAAGTTTTCATACTAAGGCAAAATCTGATATACTATTAATTAGGCATAAACTGACAATATTTGCAACAAAGTGATATATGAGTAATAGAAAAAAAATGTAAAAGTTGTTGATGGATTGATTTGTTTGTTTGTTTTTTTTTACGGCTTACCAACCTCTTTCTAAAACATTTTGGATTGCAAGAATTGTTTTGTTTTTTGTAAGTGTATATTGCATTAATTTTTTTTCGAGAATAACAATTATTTTTCCAGATACAAGGCCTACTATTTAACATTATAGGAGGAGGAGGAGGAGGAGATGGATTCAAAGCTTTCCCAAGGATTTTTGTGTGCAAGTGAGTGTAACAAACCCAAATGGAATTTAAACTCAACTAATTTCTCAATCCAAGCTCCTATCCATTATACTACTTGCACATGTTTATATAACTGCTCAATGTGGCATTAACTAGAAAGACTGGAGAAAATTTATATGGAAGTGTATTTTTTTTTTACCCTTGGATGCATATGCTATTGCTTTGTAAAAATATATATTTTAACATTTAAACAAAAATGTATTTTTTCATATGAATGCAGAATTGGGCTGGCATTGATTTTGATTTAATTCCCAGGAAAAATAAAATCTTCACTTCTATTTAAGTGTTAGTAAAAACATTCAGCAAGATTAACAAACATTTGAAAATTGAAAAAAGTCACATCATAATTTTATTTGCTAAATCATATTTTAAAGTTACGTTCTGATTAAAAAAAAAAAAAAAAAAAAAAAAAAAAAAATATAGGCACAATAAAAATCTGTAATGTAGTGTTTTTTCCTTTTTTATTGAATATTTTCAATTAATTGGAAAATATTTTTCACTCTTTCTAATATTTAATGTTTTCATATTAACAAATAACAATGCTGAATAACTGAGATGATAAAAAAATAATTGCAGGAATTATTTTATAGATTTTGGGGTTTTTGTTCATTGGAAGTTATTTGCAAATGTCAGAAGCATCAATATAACTGTTTTTTTTTTGGTTTTTGTGTTTTGTTTTGTTTTTAACAAACTAAATATGATTGGCAATCTAACTACCTGATTGATAATTCTTGAAACAGCCCTAATTAAATCATTCAAAATTTTATTACCGTTATACATTCTATATTTTTAAACTTCACACAAACATACAAAATATACCCTTATTACTCACAACAAAAAATTTAAAAGAAATTAAATATTGTAGGCATTCTTTCCATTAGCAGAAATGTTTTATGGGGAAGATTTCCAGAATGGAATTTGTGAATACCAAAAAGAAGAAATAGTTTTACTTTTGGGAATTAGAGACAAATTTAATATAGTTTAAGAATAGATTCACATTATTTCAAGTTTTACAAAAAAAAAGATACTCTGGTGAGGTGAGAGTGTTAAAAAAAAAAAAAAAAAAAAAAGACTTGTCAAGAGTTATCTTCTCTTAACAAGTCTACTATCTATGGAGGAATGCATTTCAGCTATCAGTACCTATCACCTCCTCTTTATCATCAGGTTATGCCAATTACATGGATCCTCATAACTTTCTTTTTTGTCTTCATGATTATCTATCACACTTGGTAGGGATTCAGGTAGGCAGCCTGTATATTCATATATTTGATAAATATGTTTTGAATAGGTGGATCAATTTTTGTGTGATATCTTTGTGTGTCCTTTTAAAATTTACTAAATCATAAGGTGACCGATATAAATCTGCCTTTCTCATTGTTCCTGAGGTTTTTTGGTCTTTTGTTATTTATATTTTATCAGCTAAATTTACAATCAAATTAATAATCATTATTTAAAAAAAAAAAAAAAAAAAATGTTACAAATTTCATATATTAAAAAATATCAAACATGAAATGGATAGTAAAAGAATTCAAAAAGAAAAAAAAGTATATCTATAGAACATTCAAGTGATTTTATTAATTTTTTTAATTTACTTATTTATATTTATTTACAAATATTTCAAAGCAAATTGTGTTACATTTTCACAAGGTGCAAAAATTAATATAAACTAGAAAAGAGTATAAAAATTATTAGATTGATGACTTGTAAATTTCTAGATGCTTTCATTACTTTTAATTAGTTTAATTTTTTCAAGATTTTAATTTATTCTCAAAATGACATAACATGAACATTATTTTTTTTTTTTGGCTACTTCAGTGAAATTTCTTCTTACTCAAAAGAAAAACATCTAAATAAAAATTGTTTTAAGCAAAATATAATGCCATAATGAAAAATAATGAAAGATTTTTGTTAAATCAATTTGATTACATACTGATATGGTTAAATGTAATAAATAGAGGCACTACTTAAATAGACTGGTCCACTCATTAAAAATAGGGAATCTGGAACAGCCTCCAATCAATAATTTCAGAATTAATACATTAAATTTAAATGCTATTTAAGTTTTAACGACTCAGGCTATAATTGAAAATAAATGAAAACAGAACTTCATTTCTATGAATACCTATTTATTTATAGATTATAACATATGGATTATGACACAGTATAAAATAAATAAGAGCAAAAAGCTGATGCTGTTCAATGATTTCCCTGAGCTTGACATTCTTTAGCAAGACACAAAACATTTGGACAAAGGTTTGTTAATAAAACAATTTTTTCCATCTCTGTAACACTGAGGCAATTTTGTGATTCTGTTAACATGTGATTCATCCTAGAGAACAGTTTTCACTATATACGAAGTAGAAATGGAACAGAAATTTGACCTTCGACCACATAAGTTTGGATACCTGGCAGCAATACTCATGTATCTACATGACTTAACTTCGTTTATGACACTTTAGTTTCATTATCATGTTGCAACATGAGAAATTTTTCAAACTTTAATCTGTCACCTGATCTACATCAATAATGAAAAGATGAAAAATACAGTCAGACACATCCAATGTCCACAAATCATGAATCCAAGTTATCAGAAACAAATTTCAAATGTTCACCAAAATACACAACTACTGCATGAAATTTCATTGGCAACAACCACCAGTTGTGGGAAATAATGCAAATTAATGATAAAGTTGCATTGTCACAATAAGAAAAAAAAATGATACATTTAACATCAATGAAGGTAACATTATATCCTTGAAATTGCAAGAAATAAGAAAAATCTGCCACATAAAAATGTGGATTTTTTAACCTTCCAAATCTTGCCATTGATTCTAAGAAATTCTAGTACACTGTCAAATAATTTCAAAAATTTGCACAGACAGTTGCTATCTAACAATAATAACAGTGTAATAGTTAGCACTGATGATTTCATGGCTAATCCCACAACTACAAAAAAGTTATGGCTGTCAAGTCAAATGCCCACCAGCAAAGCTCAACACCTATCCACTGCAAAAATTCCAAATGCCCACAGCTAGTCAAACATCCACCAGTGGGTGTTATTGCCCAGGTTTCAAGACCACTGCTTTAGACTTTCCTTGGGTCAAAACACTGTCAGAATCAAAAATAACTTATCAATTTAGAAGGGATGTCCTGTCCATAATATCAATAAAAATTGATCCTTGACTTTGAAGAGTTATAGTAGGAACTAACTGTGCTTTCATCATTGACATCTGCATACAAGATGATTGTTGATCTGAATTACCCAGATCAATAATCACTTGTGATAACAACAAAGATAGAGACAACATTCTACATGTAAATAATAACCCCTCACTCCAGAAATTCTAACAGAAATTTATAAAAATGGTTGTCAAAGGTAAAGGGTGGTAATTTAAACAGGAAAAATTTCAATGCTAACTATATACTCACCAACATCATTGTATTGTCTTTGTCAAGGACAACACCAAACATACGTACAATATTCTCATGGTCAATTGTTTGCATAATGTTGGCTTCTTTTAAAAATTCTGGGACCCCATTTTGCATGCGATCCCGACTCAAACATTTTATGGCAACTTGAACCTGCAATTAAAAAAAAAAAAAATAACATTACTTTAAAATTAAACAAATAGAAAAGAATGTGTGTAAAATAAAGCAAAAAAGCAATTTTCTAACCAATATAATTGAATTTACAAAAAGCCAACATGTTATGCATTTATATAACATTTATGGCTAGACACAGCCTCTTCTTAGAAGCTTTTGGCAATGTTGTGTACAATATGCATTGGTTTTAGTTGAACAAAATTAATATTTTGATAGTATTCAGTTATTTTATTTTTATCAATACTTAAACTGGTGTTTTATTGTTCCAAAAGCACAACAATGTAGACAAATTATACCTGATTATTTAGTTTGCAAACTGAACAAAAAATAAATAATTCTTAAAATTTCTACATATTTACTTAATTTTGTTAATTACACAATATTAAAAAAAAAAAAAAAAAAAAAAAAAAATCAGCATCCATTTTCAGCCTATTACTGAGGGTGTACTAAAAACAATCAAATATTCTGATTTTTCTATCTTGAGGATAATAAAGTCAGACTTATACCAAATAAACTTTTATAGAAGTCTCATAATAGAATTGCTAACCTAAAACTATAAAAAATAAATTAAGATTAATTGAAAGTGCAATTTTTAAAGTGAATTCACACATTCAACTCAAAAGATGACCATGCATTGTTCTACTCTTATTATCAGATCACTACCCTTACTTTAAGAATTCAATATGAAAATCTATTTGTACAAGAACAGTAATATTATGGTGTGTATGCTTGAATCATTCATGTAACCAAATAAAGTCACTCAAGACATTTATACAAATACATTGGTGGTTAGTAGGTGAAAAATCAAAACATCTCACTTTTAAAGGAAAGAAGATAAATAAAAAAAATAGACTTTGGCTAAAACTCATACCAACTTTTACAATTTGTGGTTGTGATATTGTGGGCAGCTTTTTAATATAGCCTAAAAAGTATTAAATATACAAAGTTGATTTATAGTGAAATAAAAAGGTTTGCTAGTAGACAAATCAAATTATAATTAGTAGATAAATATGCACACAAGGGCATGTTATAGATTTTGTCTACCAAGATAACATGAGAAATGAAACAAAAATTCAGAAAGTAATAATAATCTTGAGATAATTGGCAATTCACAGTGAGGGTGGGGGATCTCTTGGATGAGGGAGAACTATTCTAGTTCCCAAAAATAACTAAGAATTCTAAGAGTTAACCTGATGTGTCACAGAATTTTAAAAATATAATAAGAAATTCACAGTAAACAAAGTTCACTCTCTCTATGAAAAAGTACTAAATAATAATAATAATAAAAAAAAAATTAAAAAAAGGCATCATCAACTTTATAGTGCATCATCAAACATTTATCTAGGGATTTAAACTACAAGAAATAAACAAATGTATTACAAAAATTTCCCTTTTACTTTTTATTTCTAAATTTCCACCATAAAAGTATAAATTCAACAAACTAATCCAATGAACAAAAAAGATATTCTTTAAAAACTTACTTTTTCATCATTTTCAGTCGTCCATATTCCTTGTTGTACTACTCCAAATTCTCCTTCTCCAAGTGTTTTATTTGAAACAATGGAATCTGCTGGGATGATCTGCTTTCCTGAAGGTCTTATGTAAGAGACTGGACGTGATATTCGGTGTTCTGGAGGAGATGGACTCAGGGAACGTCCCACAGAAGTATCACTGGCCCGTAGTATGGCCTAAAGTAAAAAGAAAAATCCATGTTAGAATGAAAGAAGCAAAATTTCTGTTAAATATTTCAAGTATCCCTAGAAAAAAAAAAAAAAAAAAAAAAAAAAAGTTGATAAAGGATGCAAAAATGACTCAAAAACATGTTTAATCAATATTACCAGTAGAAAAAAAAAAAAAAAAAAGTATTCTTCATATCACATGAAAATATATTTTTACAAATAATTGAGAACTATATTTAAAGAATTACATTAAAAAAAATACACAAACCGTGTGTGTGTGTGTGTGTGTGTGTGTGTGTGTGTATAACCTACATGTACACAATGGGGAGAAGAATTATTTGGACATTTCCAAAATATTTAAGGAACAATGTCAGATGTTTCAGTAGCATAGTCAATATTCTAATTTGAAGATAAATGTATAGTTATATTTTTAATTCAAAGATATTCCTAGAACCATTTTTTTTCTTTCATATTTTCAAATTCCACATCAAAATATATTACCTGTGCTAATTTTAAGCAAATTTATATGGGAATATATTAAATATTTGGACATTGTAAAAAAAAAAAAATATTTATTTTCACTTATAAAAAACACATGCAAAAACTGATAAAACAAACACTTTACCAATTTTTAACAGAATTTAAACTAAAAGCACTGACACAAAAAAATAAAAAATTTCAAAGAGATGTAAGAATTTAGTGACAATTCTCAAAAACTAAAGCTAAATATTTATCATACAGTATCAGTTTTCTTAACTGTATCGCTAAAAGGCGATGTTACTAAAAGCCAATTAGAAATTTAGTTATCCATATTCAAAATGCTTTATAATTGCCAACAGCTTAACAAGAATGAAATTAACAAAGCATTAATAATCACAAGACATTATGAGGGAGGTTAGGGTGTCATATAATCAAGTATAATGTCCTTAATACAATTAAAAAAGATGAAATGATGGTCCTTTTGTCAGCATTTATAAAACAATTATCAATAGGCAATAGATTTTTGTCTACATTTGTCATTTAAAGTTAAATAAAATGATTAAACTCAAAATATTCTTTAAAAACTAGTTTCATTTTCAGATACAAATATATAGTTTTCAAAATATTCCAAGTAATATTTTCATCTTGGTTGTTTTGTTCAAGCAAAGAAGTTTTTTGATGACATCTGAGACTGAAATGTATGTAAAAATATTTAATTTTATAAGAAACAATTAGACAGAGAAAAGGGAAAAAGAAAAAAAAATGTATTTTGAAAAATCTTATTCCCCATAATTATTTTAACATTTGTGGGTAGGAGAGAATGCAATCAAGAATTATTGGCTACAAATACCAGCAAGACACACATCAAATTTGAACCTCTACATGCTAACTTTTAAAGGATCAGAATAATTCTTAATAGTGACATACATTTGGTATTTACTTACAAATTTTGCACATGGACGTTTTACTTTTGTTAAAATCAAAATAATCAAATTGATATCTACTAAAGATTTTATGTATAATTTATGATTTTCCTTCTGCCATTATAATTACTTTTAAAGAGTTAAAATAAAAGCTTTTCAAAAACTACAACCAAATTATTAGGTGATTGTTCTATAAACATTCTTTTAACTCAGATACTATTTTAAAATGGGCAAACATTCATGCACATATACAGTGGAGGGTGGGACACATATTTGTACACACACAAATTTATTGCAATTCCAACAAATGAATAAACATACATTTCATATAATTAACTGTACACAGATGCATAATAACTAAATATGCATAGAAAACAGAAAAAAATTTAGATTTAATAGAAATAAATCCTGTTTATCCATTTTAATGGGTGAAAAAATACTCATACAATACAAAAAAGAATACATAATCTTCATTAATACTTTGTAGAGCAACCATTATTTACTTGTAGAGCAACCATCCACTTCTTGTTCTCAATGATTTGCAAATTTTAGTTGGTATTTTGTTCCATTCTTCTTCACATATGGTCTTCAGATCCGGGATGTTTGTTGGAGGTCTCAATTGGATTTGAATTTTCAAATAATGCCACACTTTCTCAATTGGGTTTAAATCTGGAGACTGACTTGGCCATTTCAGGACATTTACATTATTTTCAGCAAGCCATTTTGCCTACGATCATTATCTTGTTGGAAGATCCAATCAGGAGGAAGTTCAAAATTTTCAACCAAAATCATTACATTTGCTTCCAAAATACTTTTATATGCTGCAGAATTCATTCTATCATCTATTATTGATATGTTGTCAGTACCTTTTACAGAAAATCACCAAACCATGATGCTGCCACCACCAAATTTCACTCTTGGAACTGTGTTCTTTTGTTTGAAGGCATTGCCATCTTTCCTCCATACATTATTTCTAGAATTACATCCAAAGAAATCAATTTTGGTTTTGTCTGTCCATAATACTCTTTCCCAATACAATTTTTCCTTATCCTTATATTCAAGAACAAATTTTAATGTGGCATCTCTGTCTTTTTTCAAAAGCAGGAGTTTTCCAAGGGGAACCCAACTTTAGATTGTTCCTATGAATTTCATTGTTTATTGTCCATTTAGTGAGATTCCTGATGAAAGCAAATCATTCTGCAACTCTTGACGAGTAACCATTGGATTTTGTTTAATTTGACACATTAATTTCCTTGAAAATCTTGAAATCTTCTGTGGAGCACTTGTTCTTTGGTTTTCAAGTTTTGAGTTTTTTTTATACCTTGCAATAAATGAATGGCACTAAATGGAATATTCAGGCTGTCTAAGATTTTCCTGTAATTTTTACTTTCTAAGTTCTTTTTGTGAATTTGTCAGTTCTTTACCTCTTACTATGATAACCTTCTTGCACAAATAGCAATTGCAGAATGTTCTGTTTGTATTTTTTAGGCTAAAAATAACTATTGATAACATTGAAACATTCTAGAATATTCTACTTGAATAATCAAGAGTATTAAAGTAATTGAAAAGCTTTAAAATCTGAAATTTGCATTGCATGAATACTTTTTTCACCCATTAAAATGGATAAATAGGATTTATTTCTATTAAATCAATTTTCTTCTGTTTTCTATGCATATTTAGTTTTTATGCATCTAGGTACAGTTAATTATATGAAAAGTATGTTTATTTATTAGTTGGAAATACAATAAATAAAAAATTTGTATGTGTACAAATATTTTTCCCCACCACCACCTGTATGATTGAGAAGTTCATGCTAATTTTTAAGGGAAATAAAAATACAAAACAAAATTATGCCATTAAATATTTATTCAACTAAATATGAACCATTTTGTTACACAACCATTCTTCATTTTTCCTTCAACTTAAAGATTCCATCTTCCCAGAATTTTGATGATTTCTTGGCAAAGAACTTATTAAGGTATTTTTTTTAATGTCACCTGAAGAATTAATTTTTTTTTTATAATTGAGATTATTTTGCAAGGACCTGAAAAAATGAGAATCTGAAGGCGCAATGTCCGGTGAATATAGTAGGTGGGATAACACCCCAGCCAAGCTGCAACAATTTTTACAAAGTCACCAAAGAAAAATGAGGTCTGGCACTATCCTGATTGGGAAAAAAACACCATTCCTGTTGACCAGTTCTGGGCGTTTTCTTGGATTGCTGCTTTAATTCATCCAGTTGCAAACAGTACTTTTCAGAATCAATTAACTGGTTACTTGGCAGAAGCTCACAGTACAGGATTCCTTTCCAAATGCACCACATGTTTTTCTTAGGATGAAAATCTGCTTTTGAGGTGGCTAAAGTTGGCTCATGTCATTTACCAGAGTTATGTGTTTACATTGATGTGACTTCACATGCGCATGAAGGGGAAAAGTGATGCTGAGAATTTATTAAAAAAAATAAATAAATAAAAAATTACGTTTGGGGTATATAATCGAGCAGATTTCATTTAGATTCTTATATACCCAAAACACACACACAAAAAAAAAAAAAAAAAAAATTAAATTCTCACCATATGTCTTTCCTTCGGACACATGTGTAGTCAGATCAATGTAAATACATCATGCAAAAACTTTGACACGAGGTGGCTAAAGTTAGCACATGTTCATGTCACTTACCCCAGGATCTTTTTTCACTGAACATTGTTGTAAACAATCGGTTTCTACCATTACAATTTGCTTTAAAAATGGTGCATTTTCATTGGATTTATACAGAAATTCACTGATTAATTGTGATCAAAATGTTTTTCACTCAGATCATACGGTACCTAAATATCATAGCAATTTGAATACCCAAGTTTCACTAAGTGCTCATCACTGGTGGATTTTGATGAATTTAGTGTTTCTGCCAATTCCTGCATTGTGTAATGTGGGTTATTCTCAATCAAAGTCTTGATATGGCCATCATCAATAATGATGGTGGTTCTCCCCATCAATAAGGCTACAATCACCAACTCTATATAAACTTAGCAAACAACTTCTGTACAGTTCTGTCAGCTAAAGCACCTTCCCCATGCACCACACATACCTTCTTTTATTTTTTCTTCAAGGCATTTTTTGCCTTTATGGTAAAAAAAAAAAAAAAAAAAAAAAAAGCATCAAGTGTGTAAATGCATCTTATAATCTTCCATTTTCATAGGGATGCAAAATTTACATGAATTAAGTAATTTTAAACTTTCTTTCTCTAGAAAGTTTGAAGTGTGCTCTAATCAGAAATTGGTTTTTGCCTCTAGTTACACTCATTTTCAACATCTTATGCAAAAATTAGACTGGATACAGAAATTATTTCCTCATATTCACACTGGAAAGAATAGATATTCATGAAAAGAGTTACTTCTGTCTCACACTATTTACAATAGAATATATCAGAAAGATCAACAGGATTTAACATCCCAGCTGTTTGGTTAAATCATACAAAATCTGATCAAAAATAAACAGCAATGAGATGAGATGTAGAATGTAACAAGAACAAATTTATAAAAGAAGCAGTTTTTCTTTAAATAAAAAAAGAAGTAAACACCTTGAATGATTGTATATAATAGGATTAAAAAAGAATATAAAAGAGAGGAAGTGTTGATCCACACAAAAAAAATACACTTTACAAAAAAAAAAAAAAAAATCATGTTAATTATCGTAAATATTTATTCAACTTGTATATCCTTTTGTATTTAATCAGTGAGAATTTGCATTTTACCAGCTGATGTGGGCCCACAAGCAATTTACAAAAAAGGAAAAAAGTACCAACAAATGTTACTTTTGTCAATCTGGTAAAAATAAAACAAGAGCAAATTTGAAAGCACTTCTAATATAACAGCAGATATCCCAGATGAAATGTGACAATGCTTTGAGATTTGTAGACTATTACATCTAATGCTATTAGTGTAAATGAACCGATCAAAAGGCAATAGAAATGTTTGGAAAATTAAGGAATATGCATGTCATATTTAAGAGTTACATACTATTGAAAACCTTCATGGCCAACTAAGTAATAGCATTGTTATGAGAAGACAAAATCCCAAGATTAATGGACAAAGATTTTAGATCTGGACAGAGATTTGTTCTTCAGTGTTTAATAATTGTAGAAATACAGTCTGACAGAGATATAATAAAAAATAACAATAACAGATGAAAGAAATTCTTTAAAAGTATGTTTATTCCAGATACCATAATTTAGGTTTGGCATTTACTTTATTTTTATTGGTATATTATTTCTTTTAGATACAAAACTGAAAGCTCTACACATCAGAAAAATAAATTGGAATTAACTGATTGCAATTGAGTTAGAACAAATTTCCAAAAATAAAAATACTACCTCCAAAATTTGAAATTAAGTAGTCAGTATCTTCAGAACAGCTTAAAAGACAATGTTTTTTTAGACATGTGCATGAAAGGAAAAATGATTGTTCTTCCTACTTATCAAACATCAAAACTAAGCTTTTACTCCCCACCCGCCCTCATCCATAAGCACCTGAGCTTTTTGTCATCAGTTATCCTTTTTTAGGTTATCTACATTCACTGGATAGAAAGAAATTCAGATAAATAAACAAAACTAATCTCTCTGACTTGCACTGCTTTTGTGCTTTTAAAAAAGGTTGCTAGATTTATTTTATCCTTAGTGCTTGAGCAAGTTGTTAGTCTATCCATCCATAGCCTCATAAAAAGCATGTGTGTGAAATCATTAAATTACTAAATGGAATAAAATTGCTAAAACATCAATTCAACATTGTCCAATAATTTGAAAACTTATTTTGCATCCTTAAACTGATGATTCAACTAATTCAGTTTGAGAGCAAAAGTTAAAATATTCTTAAATTTTCTTTATTCTTAAAATATAATCTTTCATTTTTTTTTAAATTGAAATTATGTTTAGATCCAAGTTTAAAACAAGTTATTTTATTAATAAGTTAGAATATAGCTAGGACACCACAGCAAACATTAGCAAGTTTCTTTTTTTTTTTTTCCTACTCCCCAGTACACAGATATGCATTCAGGTCTGTTTGGAGTCACGTGTGTGTGTGTGTGTGTGTGGAGGTGGGTGGCTGCATGCGTGCATGTGTGTGAGGTAAGTATTCCAATGACAGAGTGTCAGTGACTAAATTGGCTACCCCACTCCATGTTCTTGTAAGTGAGGGAGTGTTGTTAGCAGCCCAGTAGAACAAGAAATTATACCTAAGAAAAGATGGAAGAACTCTCAATGAGTCAATGGCCAGCTAACTAGAGGCAGTGTCTTCATAAGCCACCATGGAGAAACACTCAGAAAAAGGCAACAGAAAAACACTCCACTATTAATCCCAAGGCATATCATAGCAATTAACAAACAAATTATGAAACCTAACAGCATGATAGGGAGGTTAAATCTATGGGAATTAACTCCTTGCCTGGTAAGGACCAACATGTACAACAGGTATCACCTGACTGTCATCCAGCAACTGCTAGCATAAACAGCATAAAGTGGATAAAATTCCTTGGAACATATACCTCAGTCAGAACGGAGTGACAGGTGTCACCAAACAGTCACAAAGCAACTGCTTGTATCAAACAAAAAATAACTCAAGACACTGAACATTAAACAACTGTGACCAATTGGAAAATGTAAAGCAGGAGATGAGTAGGTTAAATGTCAACATTTTATCTGTATGTGAAACTAGGTGGCCAAAGAATGGAAATTTTGTTAGTCACAACCACAGGGTTATAAATGCAGGCAGAGTTGGATTAATACTAGTTCAAGACATCAAGAAATGCATCCTGGGATACTGTACTTTATCTGAAAGAATTCATGTAGTTAAACTGAACAGGAAGCCTTTCAACATAGTTATTATAATAGTGTATGCACCAACAGCACAAAGTATGGAAGAAGAATTCAAATCATTCTATTCCATGCGAGACAATGCCAAGGCTTAGTGAAAATCACAATAAGTTATAATTATCATGGGAGATCTGAATGCCAAAGTAGGCAGGAAGAAGGTAGGGGAGATAGCTGGCAAATTAGGACTAGGAACCCGCAATGAACATGGAGAAAAATGGGTCCAATAGTGCATTGCCAATGACCAGGAATTAGCCAACACCTGCTTCCAAAAACATCCAAGGCAATTACAGACATAGGGAAACCCAGGAGAAACTAAAAACCAAATTGACTACATAACTATTCCAAAAAGATTCAGGAATGCAGTTGTTCACTGCAAAACCTACCCAAGTACCAACTGCAGAAGTGACCACCTCCCTGTTATATGTAAACTAAGAGTGAAACTACAGAAACTGAAGAAGCCTAATGCAGCACCCATATTGCAATACAACTCCTGAACAGCCCAAACAGCAAGGGAAAATATATGGACAGTGTGAAAAGAAGATACAAGGGACAAAATGGAAATGGAAACTCAAAATGGGACACACTAAAAGAAGCTTTAGTGACATCAGCAAACAACATCAGTCCAAGGAAGAATGAACAAAAAAAAAAAAAAAAAAAAAATGGATCACAGATGAGATTTTCAACATGATGCAAAGTAGACAGAAATCAATTCCAAGACATAGAATGAAATCAGAAAACTACACAATGAAATAAGGACTAAATGGAGGCAGGCTAAAGAAGAATGGCTTAATGAAAAGTGTGCACAAATAGAGAGAATGTGCATCACAGATAAAGGAGATATGCATAAAAAAAATAAAGGAACTAACAGGACAGAAAACGGGATCCTCAACAGACTGCATAAAAGCCAAGGACAGAATACTCATATTATAGAAAGAAAAAAAATTTTCAGTGCCGGAACAAATATATTGGAGATCTCTTCCATGAAAAGAGAGAGCAACCATCAATATACAGAAATACTGACATGCCTGAAATCCTAAAAACTGAAGTGGAAACTGCACTGGCCAGATTGAACAAAAACAGGGTGGCAAGGCCAAATGGAATTCTAATGGAGATGCTGGCAGCCTTAGATGATTTCGGCATAGACAAGATTACAGAAATAATGTGAAATCTAAAATGGTGATTATATACTGGAAAATCTAAGTAGATCTATTTTCATAGCACTTACATGAACTCCACCAAACAATCAGCCTAATAACAAAACTCCTCATCCAAATTCTGATGAATAGAGCAAACAGCAGAATCAGGACAAGAACAATGCAGGTTAATTAAAGACATCAGAACAAAGAATGCTCAGAATGTTATCAGAAAGAGTAATACAAATACAGAAGAAACTGTTTTATAGACTATGCAAATGTGTTCAACAATGTACACCACAAAGATCTGTTGCATGACATATTTGGGAAAGACATCAGAATAATCAAAAATCTCTACTGGGAGCAAACCGCCTGCATACGGATAAAAAAGGAGTTCAGCAGATATACAAAAAATAGAAAGGGGCATAAGGCAAGGATCTATCTTCTCACCAGACTTACTCAACCTATACAGCAAGGCAATTCTGAGAGAACTGGAAATCCTGCCATTGGCAACCACAATCTTAACATAAGATATGCAGATTACAGTGATGATAGCAGACACAGAAAGCAAACTACAAAATCTCCTACAGAAGGTAGCAAAGGAAATTGAGAAGGAACTAAGCATAAACTACAAGGATACAGAATGCATAGTCACCAGTAAAAAGATGAGCCCAAAATGCAATTCACAGGTTGGGGACACTAAAATCAAGCAGGTACAGAAATTTAAATATCTGGGAAGTGTTCTGACACTGAAATCCTAAGGCATATTAAGATGGCCAAAGGTGCATTCCAAAAGCTAAGCAGAGTATTACGAAAGAGAAAAGAGTACTGAACTGCTACATGGTATCAGTCCTCCTGAAGATGAAGAGACTTAAAGCAACAGAAATGTGGTTCTACAAAAGGATGTTAAGGATATCATGGGCCAAACATGTGAGCAACCAGGAGTCAGAAAAACCATAGACTGACTCCAGTTGAACTTAATCTTTACATAAAAAAAGTTTTAGATTACATAATTTTTTATTCCTTCTACTGTATATTTACTATTTCGTTTTAAGAAATTCATCTCAACTTCTTTTTTAAAGTCATTTTATTTTTTTTTTGTAGTTATTTTGTATTTTCAAAACTATATATGAAAAAAACCATACATTATAAAATTATTTTTTTGTTTTTTTACATCCTGTAAAAGATGAGATTTCAACTTCTGCTATAAAGTAGTTTTATTTTTTTTGTACTTATTTCTTATTTGCAAAGATATAGACCACTGCATTTTTTATTTGTATAGTTATTTCTTCTTTACCCTTTCAATGATTTTGTCTAAATCTTAGAAAATACTAAAGAAAGAATAAGCATGACATACAAGCCACAATATCTTTATTCTTTGACATAAACCCGTTATAAGGATACAGGGCTACTCAAGTTATGAGTGTATGCATAGGCTTTATGAAATTTGTAGACTATAATCACTTAATTGCATAAGTTGGAGTCGAAGGTTTGATAAATAGAGGAATCAGAGTCAGAGATTGTATTCCAACTCTACAGCCACTGTGAGCAACAATGAGGCTTTTGAAGAGACTGGAAACAAAGATGAAACTTATACTTAACATCAGGAAGAGGCACTTGAAATTTCTGGGACATGTAATGAGAAAAGAGGGCTTGGAAAATTTGATAATCACAGGATGGATAGAGGTAACATACATAATGGGCTTGAGCAAGCAAATGGCAGAACAGGATCTGGGAGAAATAACAAAAAGACAAAACTTATTAAGAGCTACAAGGGACAGGAGGAGGTGGAGGGCCATGATCACTTATATCCTGAAGGGACATGGCACATATATAAGTGATAATAATTGATTTTTTTTTTTTTTTACAGAAATTAAAGTAATATAATTGTTAATAGCACAAGAGGGCTCAGAAGTATGAACAGACCTGGTTTTTTTTGCTACATTTGTAGAAAATTTGTAGAAGAAAGAAAAAAAAAAAATAACAGATTTTGCTTAAAAAAAAAAAAAAAAAAAAAATTGGAGACCATAACAAAAAGCGATCCCCCTCATAGTGTCTGCTCAATATGTGCTGAGAAACTGAGTCAATAAATAACAGAAAGAAAAAAAAAATAAGTAAAATGCTCATACTTTTGAAGTTTCAACAGTATGGAGGAAACCAAAAGATCATACCAAGAACTGATATTGAAAATGTATTTTAAGTTATCAAGTTGATTGACCAATAGCTGGTATCATTCTTTAATTTGGTAAGTAGTTCAAAATATTGAAATGAATGAGGAGAAAAAAAAAAAAGAGGGGGTTTGGAATTTGCAGACAAAAACAAGTTCCTACTATGCAACCTACAACCATGTAACAACCAAAAAGTCTTAATAAAATCACATAACCACACGTGTGTGTGTGTGTGTGTGTGTGTGTGTGTGAAAATAAATATAGAAATAAGCAATGTAGGTCATGAATATGAATGACCCTAAGCATTATTCTTGAAAGGACCACTTCCTCCAGTCTCTACTTCTGTTAATCCTGCAGTGCCCTTTATATATGGTACCTGCTAAGAAAGAAGTGATACCTGGTCTGAAGATGTCATTGAAGCATGAAAGTGACAGTCACAATGCAGTGTTAATTCCTATAACCACTTTATATATTGTACAGCAAAAAACCACATGAAGCTTATAAAAAACAAAACTTTTGAAAATAACAGACAACAAAAAAGTTTATAGTTACATGGAAAGACATTTTATTTTACATTGTAAAATAGGAGCTATTTAGAGGCATTAAATCAATTGGAAGAAAAATTCCAAGATAAAAATACTAAAAGTGAAAAAGTAAAAATCTTCACTATTCTTACCCCCTAAAATCTGGTGCATTAAAAAAAAAAAAAAAATTCTTCAAAACCCAAATCTCTAAAGGATGGTAAAACAAGTGGTATACTGGTAAGTCACCAATAGAGTAATGATAGACAAGAAGGATTATTGTAACATCACAGATAAAGAAAGACAAAAGATACATCTTTTTTATTTTGCCATTTAAAAAGAAGCTTATCAGCTTTTCAAACAAAGAAATCCTTGTTCTGATGGGCTCCAGTAAATTTGCCGAATTGCAACCAAAGAACTATGTTAGTGTGAGATCAACAAGAATTCACTGTTATTCATTAAAATGCTAAGCTTATGTTTTTAGGAGCAGAACTAGCACAACTGTAAATGATGGCATGACTTAAGAATGTTCAATATTGTATTGATTTAATGAAATGCAATACTAGCTCACAGAAATGTTGTCTCAGACAATGTGAACCATATGAAGATCCATCAAATTTAAAAAGTGATTAATGAACAATTTTGCAAATTTCATTGATAGACTAACATTCAAAAATTGGGCCATTGCAGATCAGTCTAATCTTGAATCCATAGAAATGAATAGCAATGAATACATAGAACATTTCTATAATCAAATAAACAAATGCCAGACAAGACTTATTACTGTAAAAAAAAAAAATAAAATAAAAATAAAAAAAAGGTCTGAAAGATGGTGAATTCTTTGTGTGTGATTTTGTAGGAAATTTTTGTTCTTCAAAATGATTTTCACAGCTTACACTGGAATAAATGAGATTATCTTTTATAAAGAAGATGTGATTGCTCATTTAAACTTTATTTCAGAGTAATATCCATCACCATGAAAGTGCAGTTATTTTAAAAGAATTTGCTTTTCAGGTGAATGTGCACAATGGTACAAGAACTTTAAAACTATTTTACCTCTGACATCACCAAAATGATTTCAGGATGCATATGTGAGTATTGATATTCCTTCATCCCCAGGACAAAAATCCATCAGTCATATATCCTTGTCAACCCGATGAACTAATCATGCTATCTTATAACACAAGGTATTTAACACTAATGGACAAACTTATAATATTTCCAAACAAATGAACATATCAGTATAAGTGAGAGTGATTAGATTAACGAATGGATGAACAAATAGAATTAAAAAAGTAGCAAAGATACCAAAGTTGCATAGAATTGCATATGAGATGTGAAAATAAGGAAGAGAGATTGTTTGAAAAAGTTTATGAGGATTGCAAATGTTTGTGAGTAAAGGGGAAAAATGCCAAAGGATTGCCAGAACCATTATAGTGGCACCTTATAAAGGAGAGGCAGATAAAGCAAGAATGACATCATTACAGATTAAAATTAGAGAAAAAAAAATGGGTTAGCATTACAGAAGGCAAACTAAAAAGACAGACAAAAACTATCATACTGGATAAAAAATAAATAAGACTTCAGGAACCATATCTGGTTTCACACAAAAGTAAATTCTCAACCAATTATATTTCTTGTATTTTGTCCTACATTCTTTCCTTCCTTAGGTGCCGTGTATGAGAGACATTTGAACAATCATGTCTCTTTTCAATTCATGATTGACTGGCAGAAGAATTCCTGCAGTAAACAGCCATTACTTTCTACAGTTGCCAACTAAGACCAGTCTATCCTGCTATTTAACCCATAATTGGATGGGAGAAGAGAGATTCATACATTTCCCACAAGGGTATTTGCATGTAAGTGAATATATAATCCTCGACTGGAATTTGAACTCTGCTTTTCAATTTCTCATTCCAAGCCATTATCCATTACACCCTTTACACACATCCAAGCTAAAGTAACCAGTATTCCTAAGTGGTTACACATCTATGTTCTGACCAGACTCAGTGCTACTTAACTTTGGTGATTGGACAAGAGTCAGTGTTTCAATGTGATATGACCATAAGCCGTTCTACATTATTCAAGATATTAATGAACAAATTTTAATTTTCTTTTTTGGAAAGTATCTATTTTTTCTATTAAAAGGTCAAAGAGATATTGAACAAGAAACAATTTAAAAGGTTACTCAAGAACCTTAAATGACACCAAAAGTAATATATATAAATATATATGCCAATTTTAAAAGTCATGTTGTGAAAAGTGAAAAGGTCACAAATTTAAAACTGTCAAAGATTTACCAGTTTTAATATTTTGGGTATTTCAGTTTTGCATGTACATCAGCTGTTGTGACAAGTTTGAACAAAATTAAAAGGTTTTAATGTAAAAAAGTGACATCAAGTAAGTCCATTAGTAACATGATCTATATTGTATGGACTAATCTACCAACCACTACTATACATTAATTTTCATTGTGTTAAACTTCATTCAGAGGAAGAAAAGGCTGCAATATAATCAAGCAATGAGCCACAACAACTCTCAGGATGAACTAATGATTTAGTGAAAGACCTTAATCTCTTCATGGATGCTGCAGAGCTCTTGAGATAAAGATAAAAAGAAAAAAAAAATTATCCAAGAACAAAACAGAGAAAGGATTGTTGTACCATATTTTAAGTAAAATAGATCCTTGGTTTTTTAGTGCATTGAAGTAGTGTCAAAATTGGAAGAGATTACAATAGAGAATATCCATAAATTCATTTAAAGAAGTGTAAAAAGGGTTATTTCTTCATAATTGCAGTAAATATGCATCAATACCTATTTGCTCATTCTATGCATTTAAAAGAAATTGCAGAATTTGACAAATGTTCTCAAGAAAAATCAACAGCAATGGAACATTTGTTGACTCACCTATAGAGACAGACATAGGTATTGCTGGGTAAGCAAGCAGGATATATAAAAATTGCCATTTCTGCAAGTGGGACAGTAGAATCAATAATTTACATTAGGTTCTGAAGGAATGGCTATACAGAAACAAATTACAGGTTGGTGCTAAAACCCATCATCTAACCAAACATTGAAAATTCAAGAAATTTTCTTCATATTATGCTTAACAAAGCAATTTGTTAAAGCCCAATCAAAATATAGGACCTCTCTTATATATTTCTGCTTAACGCATCCTGGTTTGCCTAAAACCAAATTAAAAAAAAAGGGTGTATTTACTGGTATTGGCATTAGAAAACATTTCAAATACAGAATTTGAATGGTACAATGAACAACCTTCAGTATCATTCCAAATAATTTCTATATTGTTAGGTAATAAGGAGCAAAATAACTTGTAAGAAATTCATTCAATTTTAGGGAATTGGCTTGCAACAGGAATTTAAATTCAATTTTGAATTCACATGAGATTTTTCCTTGAAAACCTTGGAATTGTGAGAGAACAGTTTGAGAGGTTTCACCAGGATATCAAAGAAATGCAAAGGCACTTTCTTTCAGAATTTCTGGGATGAGGAATTATCATCATTTACATTTGGACTATTGTCCTCATCTTTGTTGTTATCACATTTTGTTCCTGTAAGTGGGTTCCCACTCATCCAAAAAGTCTTTAAATAGTTTAATGCAAAATGGAGAGCTGTTATTGGTCAGATGTTTGGCTGGGTGACTCCCTTTAAAGAATGTGGCTTTCAAATGGTCACTTGTACTGGCTGAACCTGTCAGTGCAGCTGTTGCCAAATAGTAAACTGCATGAGACTGCAGTCAATGTTAGGTAGTTTTTGCCATCATAATGGGTAATGTCCATCCCTACTCAACTTCCATGTGTCACTTACATCTAATTCCCCTTTTTTTTCAGTGTGCCAGTGATGGATCAATGGACTGGCACTACTGGCATCCCCAAATCATCACCTTCACGGACGTCTTGGACACTACAGCATCTATCCATCTTGTGAAATACAGGATCCATTTGATGTCAAGATATCCATTTTGGCAATAAACAGACTATTTCATCCAGATAACATTCACTCACTGAGCAGAAATGTGATAACAAAAAAAGATGAAGGCAATAGTTCACATGTAAATAATGTAAATTATACCCAGGGGCATTCAGATATCAGTATGATAGCAGATTCAGAGGGGTTCATCAGAAAAAAAAAATCTATAATAATTGACTGCCTACCAAAAAGGTTTTAAAGGAAGAAAAAGAAATGTGAAGTTACAAAGAATAGCATATATAATCTTGCTTGCTTTATGTATGTTTGAAAAATTACTTTGGAAAAAAATTTTCATATAAAATTCAACAATATAGAAATTTATTATCTATAAAATTTTTATTAATTTTCCTCCAGTTTTTTGTTTTAAACCATGATCTAATGTATTATTCTTATTTCTGTGTTCATACTTGCAGAAAAAAAAAAATCAATTTTAATGACCTGCAAAATTCATATCCATCTGAAGTTGGATACAACTTAAATATATGCTCCCTTTAAAGTCACTATTTCTGTTATTTTCTTATCTCCTACTAGACAGCAAACTCTTTATTTCTTTTTATACTCATTCATATTCCTGAGTATTTTCACCTTGACTTTCACAATTTCAATGCATTTGGTTCTCTGCCAGAAGGTATTCCCTTAGAAAGGTAACATCAGACATTATTCCCAAGGATTTGCCAGACTGATATAACAACAAAAAGAGTGAAAGATTAATGTTTTCACTAAGTCTGTCCCAGCAGGGAAAAAAAAATCTTAGAAATATTGTAAGCACAAGCTGGCAGATAAAAATACCTCTCAGTTGCATATTACATGGCCCCTGCTTATGGATTTCAAATAAAATGTTCATTTCTAAAAGTGCATGCGTCCCATAAGAGATAAAAAAAAACCTTACATTTACTCTTATGCACAAGAGTGAAAAGTGAAAAATACCTTTGAAATAAATTTTCTTGCATGTACAATTAATATCTTACTTGTTCAAGACCATTCTTCTCTAACTATTCACACCAAATTTCTACCTCATACACACAGTTCCAGTTGTATCACTTGAATGAAAAATAAACATTTTTATGCAAACATTCTCAAACAATCCAAGGTATTAATGAGTAATGAAGTATTGGAGAAAAAAAAAAAAAAAAAAAAAAAAATCAAACATTTTAATACTACTTGGAATATGAAGAATATTTTTCAAGGATAAAGAATACAATTTAATACAGATTAATTATACATGTATAATTACAAAATATTTTAAATTTGTAATTATTCTAAATGACATCACAGATTATCCGTTCTTTGTTATTCATATATACATTTTTAGATTATTTTGTATATAACATGACACAGCTTTCATAGACTGCTTCAACAAGTATGAACAGAATAATCAGAATTCATCAAATAGGCTCTTATTGAAAGAACATTAAAAACATACTTCAAATACAGACACATAATTATAATGTCATAGTGAACAAAGAATGTTTTTCATAAATGAGCTATGACTTCCCTGAACTTATAAGACATGTTTAAGTAATTATGATAAGTAGCTAAAATAAATATCAGCTGGAACAGGTGATAGAAAATTAATTACATACTAGAAAGTGAAAAATTATGTCCATTTAAAATTGGTATTTAAAAGTTGGTTTACTGCCAGAAATTTAAGTTAAAAAAAACTCAGTGTTTTGGTCCAAAGCTAACAAGAATAACTTGATGCATGTTATAGAATCCAATTGTCTGTTACTTTCTGCCACCAAAAACAATTCAAACCTTCAAGTGTATAAAACTAATTGCTACATTGACTTCTCATTCAAAAACTAACAAAATAAAAACAGACTCCATGATTCATCTTCTGTTTGAACTATTTGTAGTGATTATTTTACGAAATCGAAAAATTATCTCAGAGATACATAAAATAATATTTATATTCCGTGTACATTGGCATCGACATGAAAAATGTATGCTCAATAGCATCCATTAATTTCAAGAAAGATATAGCTAAGAATTTATTTTTTTTTAACACAAATGGATATCAAAATTTGGATTTATATGCTTCACTAGTTTCCTTTTTATTTCTATTTTTTTCAAATTTTAATACATTTGGCCACATCTTTTTCTTAAGACAGTGAAAATGATTTACCAGCCAATTTGCATAAAAGAAAAAAGTTCTTAGCTATATTTTTCTTAAGGTAACAAGAATTACTTTATCTTAACTCATGTAAATACAGACTTGACTCAATCTTCACCAATAAAAATTGTACAAAACTTTAAAAGTATATTTAAAAGTATATTTAAAGAGCCAGATTCTAAAAAGATCTGGCCACACATTCTCATTAAACTATTCAAATGGAAACACATACAGGGTGTGCCAGATATTTGAAAAGAAATGGAGACAACCTGCACCTGTCATGAACCAAATTTTAATATGAGTATTTCTTTATCAGGTGTATCAAGAGCATTAACACAAGATCTTCCAGTCTAACACAAGAAATGACAAGGCATACTGGCCAACATGAACTAGAACTACTTGATCTGAGAATGGCTTTATTGAAAATTATTTTTTTCAAGTTAAACATGCGTAAAAGTTTGTTTTTAATTAATTTTTTTTTACTCAGTCACATGAATTAAAACATACTACTAGATTGGCAACTATGTCTCTTCATTTAACTGTTGAACTAGCTAGATTTAACAAAGTTCTATCCTAAGAGTTTTTTGGGTTTTTTCTCACCTGAGGAACTCTTCTGATTTCTTGCTTCCCTGCTATCTACAATATTCAAAACCTTAAATGCAATATTAAGCACAATTTCATCTCTCTTCCTGAATCTTGTTCTCTTGTCTCTTCTCCACAGTAAATCTTTTCATTTTCTTTCACTCTGAGTAATCTCTTGTGTCTCAGTGGCATTATCACCTTCATTGGGATGATAAAATTAAAAAAAAAAAAAAAAATTCTGGCACATCTTGTATAACTACATATTCAATGTCCTGGCATTTGTTTTGTGAGATTGCAGAATACAAGTACCTGATATTATCTTCATTATTAAAAAATTATGTTGTGCTTCCCTGATACAGTAAAGAAACAAACAGGAAAATCTATGTTATGTATACTTCATTCTTAATATACAATAGTGTACTTAATGCTATCAGGCCAACAGCTCTGATACACTGCCATGCATTTCAATGGTCATCTTATGTTGTAAAGAATTTAGAATTTTTCTCTTGCTATGCCTGAATTCATGACAAGATTTTTTTTTATGTGTTCTAGCCAAATTACCAATGCTATCTTTTTCCTAACATATTTTGGAGTTGAATGACAGAACTTTTTTTGTATACAGCATCATATCTAAAAATACAGAGCTCACCATTGTTAGTATGATTAAGTACTAAAATTATTTGCATACTTCAAGTCTCAAGGTTTTGCTGGGCAAATAGTCCAAGATTTTAATCTTGTAACATACTGACACTAAGCTGTTCACTTAACATTGAACAAACAAGCTTTATGATGAAAAGAAAAATGCACCCTTTGAGAAGTACATATACAATATTAATTTTATGAATATTATAACAGTAAATAACTGCAATAACTCAGAGCTTGAAAGTCTTAGGCTGGGGTCTAAGTGGCCCCACCTTAAGTTAAAAAACAAATCTAGCTGTGTTATCAAGAATGTTGCTTATTGGAAAAGCTTGTATCTTCAAGAGACCAGTTAAAATGGCAACCATCATAATATCCAGAAACAATTTCTTTTAAACTAATTAGTTGAGAGATAGCTTTTTGACACATCAACATCTTGTGAGCCAACTAATACAAAACATTTCTTTAAATTTTATGAACCAGCAGAAAATACAGAATAATTTCATTTGTATATATCCAGTATAGTGGGCATTTCAACTTGCATATCTTTACAAAATGAACAGACATATTGGAAATGCTAAACCTGCTTGAGAAAGAGTATTGGCTTTTACATTAGTTGAAGGGCTTTGTGCAAAAGTACAAAAATATCAATGAAATTTATTAATTATAGTAAACTTTTGATTTATAAAAATAAATATTAAACACTCACTAGCTGACTGAAGAAAATTGACTTTAGTTTTACAGTACTTGTTCTATCTAATTATATAAGGTGAACTATGTTATGCTGTATGTGTGTGTGCGGTTCCATCTTCTCAAGCAATCTCTTTAATGTTATTGATGCTATTCACACTCACACAACTTTTTAACCATTCTAGAGTCCTCTTCAGGTGAATTGGAAAAACCTAAGCTGAAAAAAAGAGGCCTTCTATTGCAAACACCTGAAGTAGACCCTAAAATAGGATGATAGAAACATTGAGTGGAAAAAACATAAATAGCACAGAGAGATTCAATTACATGAAAGAAAAAAATACTATCTTATCAAACTTAACAAAACTGAATTAATTTATATGCAAAACACTGAAATTCCTCAAGTAAAGAAGCATCAGTGTTTAATAAAGTTATACATATTTAAGTAATTTTTATTTTATACACTCTGTTGTTGATATGATGCTATAATAAAGAAGGACTCAGGAATGCCACACTCATTTCTTTAATTAACTGCAAAGTTACTGTTTTTCCTCCATAAATTGGAAGTAATTTCTCAATTATCTACAAAGTTCCCATCCCATTTTTATATAATTCTCCAAGTCTGAACAGCATAACATCAAAATGATATAAATATAAAAAAAAAAAAATAAAGATTAGAAAATTCTTAGTTAATATAAAAATATTTACTTGTTAAAGTCTTAAGACAGAAAAAAAATTCTCAAAATGAAAGCAAATTTTAAAATTAAAAGAATTCTAATTATTAATAATTTAATATATATTTATAAAATGCCAGACTTCAATGTTTTGTGAGTGAAATAGTTGTATATTTTCCCAGTAGTGTCAACAAATGATGATCAAAGTTTGTTTAAACTTTATATGAGCTTGCAAACACTGCCAAAATAGCTGTTCAAGCTTGAGGTTATTCTGCATTGAAAACCTAACAAAATCTGATTTAAGATTCAAATATTATGACTATTTTTTAACATGGGAAATTTCAAATTAACACTTATTGGTAATTAATACAGTTTCACAATTAGATTCAAGTGTCTAAAAATTAAAATTAATATTTTCATTTCTTGAATTTTTATTTTCAAAATTTGTTAGAAAAGTCATCAATATCTTTGCATTTACAATGTAAGTAACAAAGGAATATGGAGTTAAAAATGATTCTATTGTACCGATTTAATTCATAAGAACATACCAAACTGTAGACAACTAAAATTAAATTCTTTTCTGAAACACAAATCACAGATCAGTATAATTACATAAAGTTTTGATGTTTTGGACAAAACACAAATTTGTAGACAATTTGCATTTACAAGGATCTTGAGGTAAAAGTCAAAAATATAAAATGCAGCATCATTGATAACTGAAGGTATATAATTGCAAAAATTAAAGTTAAATAATAACATTAATTCTACAATTAACAATTATTCAACTAATCATTTTTCTATGCCTTGGTGAAAAAGATAATTTAAATAAACAGTTCAAATATTTTGAAAAATTATTGATTGGTTCACAGTAAAAACAAAAAATACAAGGGTCTGTATAAAAGTAATGCCTGTTCTTTAATTACAACTGATTTAAAAGTAGAAACACACAAAGAAACAATAGTAGAAACACAAAAACCTCAGGATTCCAAATCTGATCCTCAACATGATCTTTTTTAATCATTAATTGGAATGAGGACATATAGCCAAGCTTCATAGCTTCTTTCTCAGCCAAATATGGAAGAAACTAACTTTTGTTTTTTCATAGAGGATCAGCATTCAGATTTGAGTAGCCAAGAAAGTAGACATCAGACTGTCAGTAATTTAGAACTGGAAATGAGGAATGAACCTCTACTCCTTTTCAAAATACTGGAGAGGAGTATGAAAGTTCCAACAATTACTAGCTGAATTTCAATCCAAAAAAGAGAAGCATTTTTTATGAGTGCTTTAAGAGGGAATTTATATTGGAAAATATCCCGCAAAAAAATTTTTTTTTTCAAAATTTATCGGGACCTTGTAATAACTACAATTCCCCTTTGCCTTAATATGCAGTAAAGAACTTTATTTTTTTGCCAATTACAAAACCTACAGAAAAATATTTTCCTAAGTCCAAATGAATAAATGTTCTATTAAGAAAATGTTAGAAAAAAAAACAAGATTACTTCTTCTATGCACAAAGTTATTATATAGAACCAAATGAGAAAACTGCAAAATATCAAAAAATTATGCTTATATGATTGAATGTTAATGCTTACCCATTACCTTTTGATTATATAAACCAGCTTCAGAAGACAAAATAAAATCTATCAATCATCAAACTACTTTAAAGTATAGCAATAATTGTTGCAAATTTCATTTAGCCTGTTTGACAGTTCAATGAGTACAAAAATTTAAAGACTTTATTATTATTATACTAAGCCAAGTTATAACAGCATAAAAAGTAAATTTCTCAGCCCTCATCTAAAAAGTAAAGTCAAAATTTAAAATGAAAAAATGTTTGGCATAAATGAGTTATGCAAAAATTTTAGTCAAATATTTTTGTTTTAAAAAACTACATTAAACCAAACAAATACAATACTTTTCCATAAATTAAAATATAGCTAAATAGTTAAATGTTACAAGTAAAAATACAGTAATAATTGTCTCATAAAATACTTAAGAAATCTTTAAACATTAAACAGTACCACTAGGAGTATTACAGTGTCAAATTTCATGAGGCAAGTCAATATTTTTTGTAATAAAATTAATTTAACCAACCAATATAAGCAAAATGTTCCAGATATATTTATAAGCAATATATTGAATGAATCTAAAACAGAAATCAAAGAAATATATTTGATTAATATCCACTAAACCTGAATAAATTAATATTTTATTTGTTAATATAGGCACCTTGACATTCATCAATCTTTCAGTCATTGATTCTGTTATCTTTTCTACTGGTTTCAACTTTAACATTACTTATAGTTTTTATGGCTTATCAGAATTCATTAACTTTATTTTCCAACATCTTCAACTGTGAAGGATTAATTTTACTGCTTACAATAAAAAATTCTCTTTATGATGATAATTTGAAATTTGGTAGTTTTGCTAAAGACATGAAAGCAACCAATGTTCTTAATATTCTACAGCTTTTCATGGTTTACATTCACAACACCAGCTTCTTTAAATATTTTCTTGTTGGTCAATATCTTTTTTTTTTTGCTTATTACTCATTTTTTTTTTTTAAATCTCTGTGTGTCATTCTTGAATCCAGTTTTTTTTTCTTGTTTTTGACAATTATTTTAATTTCTTTTTTTCAATTATTAATTTTTGGTTAGTATTTCTCCCTTCATAATTTCAGTTGTGTTTTTTTTTTTTTTTTTTTTTTTTTATCGTAACTACTCACTGATCCCATGATCATCAGTAAACACTCCATTTTTTCATTGGAAAGTGAGATATAACAGCTGATCTACTGCTTGAATTATGAAAGTCAACAGTTGCAGTAGCTCAAATCTAACAACTTTTATTCCTTATTTTCCTTGAATGCCGATCACTGCCATTTGCAATCCTTTTCTTCACACACACACACACACACACTAATAGTAGTAATAGTATTATCATGAATGTTATTAAATAAAACATTGCCAATCATTAATTTTTCATTATTTTGCTTCTTTTAATTTCATTTGAGTTTTATCAGAACCATTATCCAACTACTGGTAATCAGAAATGAATAAAAATGATTTTAAAAAGGGGGGGGATTAATATTTTCTTAAAGGATAATGGAAAATACATATACAATGGTTGAGAACTATCAAGCACTTTGCTGTATATATCATCATTACACAAGCAATGATAAGAATTGATACACATCTCCATCTTTCATTTCAGATTTGTGCATGAAGAGGTCAAATTCTTAGCAAGAGTCAATAACATTTGAAGTTTATCCAAATTTTATCCTCTAAAACTTTGTGCAAGGCTCTACTAACATACACAACAATTATTCAACAATGCAATTAAAGTAAAAACAATTACATTATTAAACAATCCTTATTCCAGTAGTATATCAAGTTACTAATACTGCTAGTATAATTCGACTTTTGTGTCATCTTTTGCATATGCAAATGTTTAATCAACAACCAACCTCTTTGAATCTCCTCCAATGAAACTTCTAAAGACAGTTTTGCTATTCTTTGGAATCATTGTTTCACTGACTTGAACTCTTAAATAAATATAAAAATACTATTTATTGTATATCCAAATCCTTTATTCTAAAGATCCATTTAATGTTACCAATTGTTCACTAATTAAATCCCTTTTATATAGGAATAAAAAAAATAGGTGAATAGAAAGATTAAAAAAGTGAAATTAAAATACAAGATAAAGAAAATATTCTTCCAGAAAATAATTTAATAACTTATTAAAATTTAGGCTACAAAGAGAAAAGTAAATTATTTCATTTTTTGTTATATTTAAATGATTTTTTTTTTTTTTAAATTTTAATCTAAACCTTCCAGAACAATAATTCTGAACAGACATATACTGCATTTACTTATCAGTATTCACCACAATAGATAATTTTTCTGGTGGAAAAAAAGCATGCAAAAGTGAGGTTTATCACTTGCATAAAATTAACATAAAATCAAAGGTTCAATCTCTTATCAGAAGTATTCTATAAGAGAAATTGGATACACAAACAATTAACCTCTCTTCCTTGTATTAACAGTAACCTTAAGTCAAACTAATGAAACCAAATTAAAACTATTCCAACATTTAGTTTATTTTACAAATAGTGTCTAAGCTATAGTAACATTATTTTGTTGATACAGAATAACTTATCACTGTCAACCGAAACATTATATAAAGATGCAAACTGTATATTTACAATGTTGTTGTTTTCTAACAAGTGATTAGTTAACTAGATTTTAGCTATAATCTGTATGCTTTAACTTTTTGGTCAGTGAATAGTTAAACACCTAGTACAAACTGAACCAATAACAGGGAATTTTGTTTGGCATAAAATTACTTCAAGAAAGATCAGAGTTAAACATTTGATATAAATTCATAATGAGACAATTTAAAAAATTAAAACAAACAACCTGAACATTTGAAGTTTTTTTAGTTCCCCCTTCCCTCTTGGTAAACATTGAAGCTGAATTGAAATGGCAGTTAAAGTGGGGAAGTTGAGGGAGGCTTCCTGTTCTTTGTTGACTACTCAAACACTAAGGATTATTAAAAAAATAAAAAATAAAAAGAGGAAAAAAAAAAAAATCAGGGTCAACACGAAAGATAAGGAAGCCTACTTGTTAATGATCTGCTCATCTGAAACTGAGCATAAGCAGGTTGCCAAACCAAAAAGAATGTGTTTAATTAAAGATAGTGTATCGATCTTAATGACATTAAAAAATGAAAATTAAAAATTAGACAAGTATTGTATGCAATCATATTTAAAAAAGATATAGATGCAAATCTAAAATTAAAATATTTATTGCATTTTTTTTTATTTTAAATAAGAATTTATCAAACTGAGATTACATCTCAACAAAGCATTTAAAATTCCATTTCATATGAAAATATCACTGCTATCAGAACAGACTGTCTACTTTACACCCTATATTCCTTATTCATGTACTTTCAGAATGTATAGCATTTTTTCCCTTTGCTTATTGTACTGATCACGAGTGGGAATCAATTCTTTAATAAAATTTGTAAAAACCAAATACAATGGAATTAAAATAAATATTTTATTTATTAAGTTAAAATATTTAACTTCAAAAAGTTTTATTTCTTGAAAAAAAGACTTATAAAAGTGAAAAATAAATTCATTTTTATTTACAAGCCACTGACATTTCTAACTTAATTAAAAAAAATACAAGATAGCAAAAGGATTAAATTCAACAAGTCAATCTTAGGTTTCAAAAAAAATTATTTGCCAAATTGGGAGAAAAAAATTATTCCTAAAGAAAAAAAAATTGCTTAAGACATTCAGACTTATTTTAAAATTTATAATGCTTGTAAATTAACTTTTACAAATGTGTTTAGATTTTCTGATCTCTAGACAAAATCATACACAATCATTAAAGTGAGTGAATCCATAACTACAGATAAATTTGAGAAAAAAATAATCTCCTGAGAAATATTAAAAAGCAGCCTGAAATCTGAATACTTTATTCCATAACCTAGTAAAAAAAAAAAAGAAAAATTTTAAAATTATATATATCTCCAAAGCCATGAAATCAACAAAAATCTCACTTCATTTATAAAGAAAATGTTTTGTTTATGACTTTGAAAAGTGTAATGAAAATATCCAACATTATTCAGATGACCACATCTATTTTTTTTTTTCAGCTGTCATTACAAAGTTTCAGCTGATCTATTCATCTTTTTTCAGAATGTAATATGTGCAAAAAAAGCAATTTCTAATTGCCAAAGAAATTATCCATTAACAGCTGTTAGTACAGCATATATATATTGTCAATGAATCTGTATCATTTTAAACCCCCTGGACATTGGTGAATCTGTTGCTGTGAAAATTGACCATTCCAGTTAATATATTAAAGATCAATTTATTTTCTAGTTATACAAGTTAATAGCTTCTTTTTTCACAAATTATACATGATGGTTAAAGAATGGATCAGCTAAAATGAGATACCAGCCAGAAAGTACAAAGATTTGAGCAGAGAAATAATCTGTTACAATTAATATAAATATAAAAATTAAATAAGTTAAATGATATTGCTAGTTTAGGTCTTGCAGTTAAATTTTTAATGCTTAATTTGTCAAGGCATAAAGGGCATTTGCCAAATTGTCCTTATGTAAAGGGGAAAATATGTAAAATTTAGAACCAAAGCTTTAGTGATTGCAGAAATGTATTTATACTTAATGAACAATTATAAAAAAAAAAAAAAAAAAAAAAATTCAAACTTTATGTGTGAGGAATTTTTTTTTAATGTTATCTTTTCTGTAAGCAAAAAACATTTCTAAATTTCATCACTTCAAAATAAAAAAAACAATTTTGCTTAAATTGTTGAACATCTCATAACTAGATGATACAGTGGTGCTATTTTGACACTGGTTTATCTGATCAAGTCAAATTCCCTTCTTCGAGAAACAAGCTGTACAATTTGAAACGCTGAAAATTTCTTTCTACATCTCACTATCTCAAAGATTATGTATTTACACTGGGAAATTTACAGTTATCCTAAGAAATGTTTAAAGTAACTGGTATTTGATATTTTTTTTTATATATATTGGGGGAATAATCTTAATGAAATAAAAGAAAAAAAAAAGTACCATTTTTATCTTATTTGTACAATGAAACATTTTCGATAAACCTAAGTGTATATAAATATGAATTCTGTGACCTTTCAAAGTAGTGAGCTGAGGGTTTGCATTAACAAATATCATTACTGCACTAAGTATCACCTCAAAAATCAGTCACAAGTTAGTCAACAACCTTACATCAGAACACAATAGAATTAAGTTTGTAAGTAATTTGAATACCAAGAATGCCAAACACAAACCACCAGCAATTATGTTGAAGTTACCCTGTCTTAGCAATGACAAATTTCAGGTGAAAAGTGCAGCCACAAATGAATGGTGCAATGCGCTCCTCACTTTCACCATCTTCTTCCTACAACACACCACCTGGCAGGTGATTCTTTTCTGCATGTGCATATAAATAGGAACTGCAGTTAGAGAGAGACAGCAAGTGAGAGTCATTAGGCATAAACAAAAACATTATGAATAGGGCAAAAAGTCAGACAATCAACAATCATTAGCAGAGAACTCACCACCAAATACACATCACAATTTTATGTTCATACAATAGGTCATCAATAAAGAAACCATGTGATAAACATCAACCAATCAACAAGGTGAAGTCTTAAAATTAAAACAATATTTTGCTAATTTTATTTTACATTCCATAAGCCTACTTCTCTGGAGCATTAGTAGAGAGATTTCCAGCAGTATTTCTTCACTTCAATAAAAGTGTAGTACCTGTGACAATGCTGATCAAAATGGGACAATTTCTCAAATACCAATCATGTGAAAGTATGTGGATACCCAACAAAGTATGTCAATTGTTTGCATGGAGATGACAAATTAATATTATACTATCAAAAAATGAATACAACAGCAGATTTAATGTTTCCACACATAACTGATTCTAAGAAAGAATGTACATAGGTATTTTTTGTCAACACAAATATAAACTGTGAATATCATCAAAACTGCAATGTCTACACAGTGAAGATTTTTTTTATATCTTAATGTTATAGTTAACTTCTAATGGCAATTAAGCCATGTCCAATTTGGTAATCTAGTTATTTCTATACAGAGAAATTATATTTCAACTAGCAATCCTCAAATAGTTAAGAGATAATCAAACTGGGTGTAAAAAAGGGTTCTAAGAAGTTCTCCATTTGAAGCATTTCCCAAACTCATGTTATTTCATCACAGTAACTGAAAAAGAGGGAACTTATGTTATAAAGTGATAATTTTAAGGCTAACTGTGCCTATTTTTTTATATTTCAGATCAGTGACTGAACCATGTCAATGGAAAGTATGGAATTTTCAAATAATGAATTATGGGTCATCATAGACTTCCTGTTCTTGCAGGGGAAACCAAAGGAATTCTACATGTACATTATGCAAAAATTAGATAAGTGCCTATCATACTCAACTGTGAAAAAGTGTTACGTCAATTTCCAATGTGGAGATTTTGAGACCCAAGATGCTACACCATCTGAGAGGACTTCAACAGTGTCAACTCCTGAAATTGTTGATTAGGATCAGGATTTAATTTTTGGCCCAACAATGAATTTTGGCCAAAAGATATCCAAAAGAATTCATTGTATTTATAATTCATGAGCAGCTAGGTATACAGAAACTGTCAACCAACTGGATGCTAAAATGTTTGAATGCTGATCAGAAATAACATTGAGTGGCTACAACAGTCGACTTTGCAGCATTTTCAGTAATCTAGTTATTTTTGGAATGTTTGATAAACATTGTTGCTGAGACACAGTTACTCCACTATTATCCAGACCAAACAACAATCTATACAATAGCAGCACTCAGGAGGTTCTCCAGTTTTGGAGAAATTAAGACCTATAGGACAACAGGAAAGTTCATAACCAGTACCTTTTTTTTTTTTTTAAAAGGATAAGAGCCAAACACAATGCAGAATATTGATCTAACTTGCTATGCTGATTAAATGAGGCATTGAAAGAAAAACACAGGGAAGCTGTAGAAAGGCATTTTTCCTCTTGCATAACAATGCATCTTTGAAGAATTTGTGATCTGAGTACATAAACCCATTCACCCTACTCACCAGATTTGACTACATCTATTTTCTTTTTCCAAACTTTCAAAGGATTATGAAATAAATTTTCAAAGGATTATGAAATAAATTTTCAAATGAAAGTGTTAGCCAATGAGCAAACAATTTTTTTCAAAAGTTAAAAAAAATTTGAGAAACAATGTGTTAAATGTGTTGAACTGTGGAAATTATATATTTCATTCACCCCTACATGGGTGAATGTACAGAATATGATACTATTCAGTTTGATGGGAAGATCATCCTCTACTTGGAACCCCTCATACAACTATGTCAACACCTAGTTTATTAAAAGATCTCAAAACTAGCTTGAAATTATGCAGTTTAGTTGACAAAAATTTTTAATGGTTAATTTAAACTAGGATATCCCAAGTCATTTAATTCAGAGGAAAGTTAAAAAAAAAAAAAAAAAAAAAAAAAAAAAACTCAGCCAGTGACACTTAAATAGAGGACTTCATTCATGCTCCTGTAACATCTGACACTAAAGAATAGTTGCATATATCTTGAGCAAGTCTTCTATGCAGTCATAGCTAAAAATGGCATAAAATTAGGATGCTGTAATCCGAGAATGTAAGGTTGGTAGTAGTAATAGTAGTAATAGCAACATTTAGATGAAAAACACCAGTCCCTAGTTGGTATGTGTTGTTGATGACAAGCTGCGATAGTGCTGGAATGGACAAACCAAACAGTATACAATATTACTGATAACAACCAGTTGATGAGAGAAAAAGATTTAGTAATGAGGACACAATATGCATTCCTATAAGTTTTAATAACTGCTTTCAACATTACTCACTACAAACTTAACCATCTTAATTCAAGTAATTTCTGCAAAACTTGAATGTTGCACAAAAAGGTGATATAACAAAATCAGACATGTCTAAGAAACTCAGTATCTTATGTGAATAATGCATTTTTTTTTATTACACATAACACAAAAGGATTTGTCCACTCCCTAAAACATCTTTCACTAAAAGAAGAGTAAATTTTTCCCATGATTTTGCAGTCAATTTATCCCAATGTAATTTTAACTTTTGATATTTCTATGGCTACATCCCACAGTAAACTCATGCTTAAATAGCTCTGTATACTTTATATTCTGCATGGTAAATGAAAAATAGTGGTTTTTACATGTTAGAGGGGATAAGATTGCTTGTAAATGAAGGGACAAAATCTAAAGATTAATAAGAGTTTTAAATTTAAAGTCACATAATAGCAGATATTTTATGTTTACCCACTAATTTGATAGCAACTGTTAACTTGTATATTGGAAACTTGATAATAACACAAATTGAATTTTTAATTTAAAACCACTCAATCACAATGTGACTGAGAGACCTTTTTCAAGCATGGCAAAAAAATTCAAAATGTGTTGTTTGACACTTTTCATATTTGGTTGTTTACTTCCATTATTCATAATCTTTACAAATATTAATAAGGCATCATAAATCAGGAATAACTCAGAAAGTACATAGCAGAAAATCAAGCAAAAGTTTGCATTATACTAGGATACTTTAAAACTATTCAACTGATAGAAACTAGTCTCATTTGGATAAGCAAAACAAAAATCTTAAGAGAAAATAATTTTTTTTTCTTTGTATTTTTACCATTAACGCACCATCATTAATCATTAAGAGGAAATCACGTGACCCAGTCAAAATGTGTTAGGCCTTAAAAAAGGCTTGCATTTCAACTCCCAGAACATTGAACAATCTCAATTTTTTTTTTCATCATCAAAATTAATTTCTTGTTTGCTTAATGACCTCAGAAAAATGTAAAAAGTCTAACGATGTTAAATCAAATGTTATCAAATAATTTTTCGAAGTATATCAGGAAAATAGCAAGTAAACTGTGTAAATCATTGAAATTTATATTATTCAATCAGCATTTAAGTGCTACTCTAAGATTCAAATGATGTGTCCACATAATATCATCATCATCAAAAAGACTGATGAAATGATGATGACATGCGAGCATGTTTGACGTTAAGAGTATCAATAAATGCAGTAGTCCGTGGTTCGGTTCTGGTCGACTGGTGAAATGAGGTGATGGCAATTCGAACAAAGACGGGGTACTACTTTAACGAAGCAAGCAAGGTGCTCTGCATGTGTAAATGATGGCAACTAAAAGAAATTATATACACATACCCTTTAAAATATATCACTAGCTTTGATAAGATTTTTATATGTACATTTTTGATATTTTTAAATTCAACATAGTTGGTTTTATTTTTAAACAAAGTGCCAGTTGACAGCTGTTGCAAATTAAAGTTCCAATTCCTGACAGTTTTAATTTCAACATCCAAAACACCAAGCAAAATTTTATTTACTTCAGAAACGTTACTTTTAACCGTAAATATTTATTTTAACATAAGGCAATGGTGACGAGAGTAGATAACTCAACAAAGCTCTGGATCCAAATTGATTCAGTCAATACTGAATCCCAATCGAGAGAAAAATGGCACTTTGTATTTTAAGAGGTTAAATTATTAACAGGGATTTTCTTTAAAAAATTTTAAGAGAAAAAAAGATTCAAAACTTGTCACATATTCATTTATTTAACATGTTTTTGGGAGTATATTTTTTTGAGAAATAAAAGAAAAATAGATTAATTTTTAAAAAAATTTGAAATACATTTTCAAGGAAAAATTTGGTTATTTTTTTTCTCTTTTAATAATGGCAAATATGAATATTCCAAAACTCAAAACTAGTTTTATATTAAAATTAAATAAAAAAAAAAATAAAATAAAAATGATGTGATGTTCATTAACAATGAAAATGTTTCAATAACAGTACTTAATTGTGTAAACCACAAATAACTCTCATATCAGAATTTGATGACAAAAAAAATGAAATATAAAATAAAGATTAAAAAAAGGATATGCAATTTTATTACCACACCCTAGTTTTTGACTGTTTGGATTTTCAAATAATGGGGGATTTGTTAGCGAAGAAAAGAGTGCAGACAACTGAACATCTTGTTTCAGTCGAAATTTGTAAGATTTCAAAGTACTCTATAAAAAAAGAGAGAGAAAAAAAAAAAAGAGTACTATAATAATAATTAATGAGTTACATTAAAGAGTGCACCCAAAAATTGATTTTATAATGTTAAAAATTATAAAATTAAAACATGAAGGTTAAAATTAAAATAATTTTTAAATAAATTTGAATTAAAAATGAAGAAAAAAAGACTTTCAATAGATGAATACAGTACTTTGCTATTTTCTTCATAAGGACAGTGATAAGATTCAGAAAATAAAGTAAATATCTGAAACGTTGAAAAATTCAACGTTTTACTGCCGAAACATCTTTTTGTCGTTTATAAATAAGGATTAAACAAAAATAAAAATGTCAAAAAATTAAGTGACCCATCTGAATTTAATGCCACGTACAAACAGCAAAGAAGAAAATAAATTAACTGATATTTGGATAATATGAATAACATAAAAATGCAAAAATTGTCGATTTTTGTTTCTTCTGAGACAGCCTAAAATGAAATCTCCAATATTATTCCAACAGACTGAGTCATGTCGGCAACTCCACATATGACGATTAACAAGCACAAGGAAAACGATGATGATAGACAAAAATTTAAAACGTACACGAAACATTTTATCACTAACAGTAAGTTTATTGGACAAGAAGACCCACAAAATTTGCATTGCATTTTAAAAAGGACTATTGGCACTTCCATTTTTTTATGGATAAAAAATGTGATGTGTGGTTTTTGTAGTAATCCAGACATGAATGACAAAGTATCAGCAAAACGAAGAATAAGAGTAAAATTTAAAAAAGGAAAAAAAAGGACAAGTTGCGAGAGAGAACGAAAAGCTTAAGACTGGCGCGTCAAGTTATGACACAATTTCAGACACACAGGAGATCCGATGAAAAGGAATCATTTCTTTAATTTTTTCCATTTAAATAAGATACAGAGTACGTACCTTCTTGAACCAAGACATGACATGCGGTGAGCGCCAGAATCACTAAGTAAGAAGTCCAAATCCAATAAGTAATATGCATAAAAAAAATAAAGCTACTAATAGCTAGATAAAGGGAGATTTAAGATGTCGACAAAGGAAGAGGAACGGCAGTGGTCATGACAGTAAGTTGTGATTTGCCACAGGTCGCCCGTCTTGCTGCCTATAAATAATAATAATAATAATAATAATAGTTGTAGGTTGGTATGTTAGGAAAGGAAGCCTATCAGCAGCAACACGGTTTTGCCAGTATTCACGTCCGTACTGCTGCTACTACTACCACCATCCTCATAGCATTACTGCAGCTCACGCTTCGCTTTCTACGAAGAAGAGGATAAAATGCTGTGGCTGCTGCTAAGAGGAGTTTAAGACACGGAAAGAAAAGAAAGATAAAGGATTCTTTATGGAAGAAAGGCACCTAAGGAAGAGAGAAGAAAGGTCCAAACAAAGAGCTATACGGAGATGTGGGTTTTAGAAGAAACACGAGGTATCCGAGGATGAAAATCGACGAAGATGAAGAAAAAAGGAGTTAATAGTGGAGGACTGGTTCCTTGTGCACAAACGAGAAGAAAAATGCAGGATGAAGAAGTGGAGACCAAAAAAAAAAAAAATAGTAATACCATGAGACAAACACAAACAGTATTTTTGCAAATAGATGAAGAAAGTGAAAACTGAGTTTGTTTGATAGAGATTAAGAAAGAAAAACATTTTTATATCCCTTATTTAGTCTTCAGCTGGAAGAAAATGTTTTAAAAAGATAGCTTTCGTATACGTTTGTTATAAGTTGGCATCACGACTACTAAGAACAAATTAATAAAGAGAAAAATCCTGTAGAGAATTTTAAAAGGGGGGGGGGCTCTACTGTACTTTGTTGAAATGTTGAATGAGTGTACGTACAAACTGACACGTTCAATACAGTCACCATACATCAGCAGTCTGGTTTCTAAACTTTTAAATACAATGATACCAAAGAAATATTCAATTGTAACGCAACTTCTTAACTGTTTCAGGTCAAGTATAATTTCAAAATTAAACCTATCAAATAATTCGTTTTTTAACACATTTGTTGAGTAGCCTAGTTTTGTGTATGTAGTAGTCGTTGTCTTCTCACCGGCATAAAATAAAATTAAGAACCTAGATGAAAACTACTAACCATGCTTTTCTCTCCCTGTTGGATAGAATCAAAAATGACAATATGCTAACAAAACAAGGATATAATATTTTTAATTAAAATCTTAAAAAAAATTTTCCCTGAAAATTATGAAAATCAAAATAAAGATTATTCTGCAAAATTACGTTCTCCTTACAACTTTATTCCCCCCCCGCCCCGCTTACTCACTCAACCTTGTGTACGACGTAAAGTACATAAACAGTTACCTAAATATTCCTGAGTAAAAAAAAAAAAAATAGGATAGGGTACAACCGATCGTTTCTGAGAAATTTCCGTTAAGCGATCATATATTTGGGTCAGCAATTTCCAAATTACAGGTTCGACTCCAGACAATCTACCTTTTCTTTTGTGACTGATGTCGGTCCGAATACAAACTTTGATTCATAAACTTGGAAGATTCCTCATCCTGTCACAGTCATCTTCCACTTTTTTTACGTAACGGACGATGCAAGTTGTGTTTTATGTAAAATAAATAAAAAGGAAAAAATGTACACAATAATAATAGTTCAGTGAATGCAAAATCTAAAATTTTATTTTTAATTTTTATTTTATTATTGCAGTTCAGTTTGGTGCAGTCGGAGAACTTGAAATTAACTTGAAATGTTTTTTTAACTTACATATTTTTACAGAGAACCAATATGAATTCCCATGTCCCTTTAAGGAACCGTGTTCCTGATCAAACTATTCATGAATAATTATATTGGACATATCGCTACATGCCTATCAAAAAGACTGACCATAGCGATAGCCCAATTAAACACACATGGAATACTACCAAACTTCATCTGCAACTTACTAGCAGAAAATACAAGTATAATAGATTCATCCAAATAAAAAAAAAAAAAAAAAAGACTAAAAATAATGGAATCACTAATAATAAATAAGTCAACACTCAATAACATCAACTATGAACACGGCCAGAATGTGCTGACTGTGTTTTGGAAATAAAATTCTCATTAATCTAGAAACAAAAATGTACACATTCAGTTAAAAAATATATATATATATCCTTGATTATGGCTAATAGAATAGCCAAAAGTACTTGGATATACTGAAGATTTGGTCAATTTTTACAAAAAGAAAACACTTATATGAACACAATAAAAATTAAATAAAGAGTTTAATTGCAGTATCTTGTCAGTCATCTTTAATGAAAATTGTCTGTGTGTATATATATATATATATATATATATATATATATATATATACACACACACACACACACACATGCATGCACACACAAATACCTTGTATAAAATGCCTTAGTAAGAATTTCTAAATAAAAAATCATATTCAATAATTATGAATGTATAATTTTGGTTGAGAGCAAGGACCATACTTCAAAAGTTAAGAGAAAAATTCTCTTCCTAACCAAAAGGAGAGAAAAACCTATACACAAGGTTAAATCAACTGGTCTATTAACTCACCTCAAACCACAAGATCATGAGTAAATTGTCGATTTCTATCCTTAAGTTAGTTTAATTTCTTAAATGTTTCTTTACATAATTTATGTGTAAACTGATAAAAACTATTAATATAAATACTGTTACTACATTTGCTTAAATTAAATAAAAATTAGTACAATACCCCCACCCAGAAAAAAAAAATGTTGAAAAATTATATCAATCCATCACATGAGGAAAGCTAATCAGATGAAAGAAAAAAAAGTTCTGATTTGAAGAAAATTTTAAAGGAAAAAAAAAGCATTAATTTTTTTAATGTAAACAATATAAAAATTAGTTTTTGTTATAACACATCAAATTTTATGGAACCTAGTAATCAAGGCATCAATTATAACAATATTAAAAAGTGACTGATTTCATACTTTTTAAACCCACTCTAAACCTCAACCTTGTGTCACATTCCGTAGTGATGTGGGCATGCTGAAAAATACCCATAGTTTTTACCACCCATTTAACTATAAAAAAATAGATATTCAATATATATGTAGGCGTATATAAAATTATGTGATGCTGTCTTCATTTTTTAATGACTGAATGATATCTACTCAAATATTTTTATTGAATGGGAATTTAGAATTAATCTTAAAAACTGTTGTACATATTCTTTCACTTCAAAGCTAGAGAAACTGATTTAACTGTAAAATGTTATTTAACATTAAACACATTGAAAATTCAGAAACTTATTCTTCACAAAAATGTTTAATGCATTAATTATCAGAACTACTTTAATCAGGATTATTTTGAAATTGAAAATTTCTGTTTTGAAGTTAATAAAATGAAGTTGTTTTCTGTTTCTGCACACCAAAAATATAGCAGATAATACACTTTGATATTTGTCAGTTAAGTAAAAGAATATCATACAGTATTGCAAATAAAAATTCAATGAGAAGATATGATTGTATGTTAGGTTAACCATACAGACTCACAGTAGAGTATAGGATCATAGCCTAACCATGTTAAAAGCTATATACATGTGTATATATACTTTGAAGGGTCTACTTGGCAATGGTTACTAGTTTGGTTTTGGATGTATTGAATTTTACAAGCCAGTCCTTTCTCCTAGGTCAGAGGAGAGATTTGTTGCCAGGTTCTGGTCATCCAGATTTTGGAGGTGCACCACCTATAAACTGTTGTATCAGCCACATAGATATTCACTAAAGATCAAAGTATGTTCTTAGGCAGATCATTAATACAGAACAGAAAGAGGGTAGGACCAAAGAGGGAACCTTGAGGAATGACAGCATCGAGCTTCAAATGACAGGCTATTAACGACGACCTTCATAGACCTACCTGTTAGGAAGGACTTGATAATTGAGAAAGCTCTTCCAAAGATTCTATAACTGGAGAGTTCATGAAGCAGCCCCCAGTATCACACCTTGTCAAAGGATTTTGATATCTCTAGGACAATAGTCCTTGTGATGAATTTAATGTCTAGTATCTCACCGATTCTGTTAGTAATGTCAGTTAAGACATCAGCTGCAGGTCTAGCAGAGCAAAATCCATACTGCTTATCACAGGTGGTTGTTCCTGCTAATGCGTTCAAAAACCTTGTTGATTATCAATTCAAAAGAGTTTGCTGATGACACTAAGGAGATTAATAGGTCAATATTGCAACAAAAATGAATGCTCACCCACATTCTTAAATTTGTGCTCTGTGGTAAGGGGGAAGTCAGGTAAAGAGTGGTCCTTATCATCTAACACAGAATTAGAGCCAAAGTTCATTTCAAAAAGCCTTGCCTTGTCATATGAGGATATAATAACTTCAGGACCATTTATGATAGCTTATACTAATGCTTTGCCTCTATTGAAAATTTTATTTGAGATTTTCCAGAAGTCACCAAGTACCATTAAGTTAAAAACAGAAATTTTAGAGGGTTGCCTTAAACCAGAGAATACACTTTGAATTTTTTTTTTTTTTTGGTGTGGGGGGGAGGTAATATTGATTTTGAGGTTTGCAAACTATTACATAATCTTTTATTTATCAAGTATCTATATTTCTGGCACTTTTCAACATAAGATCAGCTATTGCTTGGCACTCTCTCCCAGAGTGCTGCTTCTCCAGGCAACACCTCCCCCTTGATTTAAAGGGGTGCTGTAGGTACCCCACAATGAGAGAGGGCTTTGGCTATTTTTGAGACAATGTCTCATGGTGAGGCAATGAACCGCAGTGCACTTTAATCACGGCCTTCTTGTGTCAAAAATTTGTTTCATGCTCAACTTGAGTAAATAAATATACATAAGAACAACCTGAAAAATGAGCAGCATGGTTAATATTTCGTTCACCACGTTTTTAGAATATCAAATTAAATATATTAAATTTTATCATTTGACATTATGTAAAAACATTCTTATGGCTTTTTCATTAATTGTTACATTGGTTCTATTTTATGCTTTAATGGAAAATTTTTAAAATTAAGTTAAGCATTAATATTTGTTTATTTTGCCTTAAAGAAAAGCACAACTAAAAATAAATTCTATGAATGCATTTGTTCTTTATGAATAGCAACAAGAAAATATATTAAAGTAACTTTGTGAAATAATGATGCTATTTATAATAAATTTTTATGTATAAAACTTAAAAAGTGTAGAAAAACATTTCCAAAAAGACGTGTCTGTAAAAATAAACCAGACATTAAAAGTATAATTTGGCTTGAAAAGTTACCCCTTAATTAAAGCAGTAAAATAAATAATTGTGCTTAAGAAGCTTAATCTATCATTTCAGATATTACTAGTTTCTAGTAATGACTTGAAAGTGTGTTGTTGCTTTCAAAACAAATTACAAAAGCTAGTAAGACAAAACTGTGTGCAATGATGTGAATAAAATATCAGTTTATCATTTTCCAAAAGACAAAGAGAAAGAATGATGTAGAAAATCCATTCCAAAGACAATTTGAATGTTACAAACAATACAGTTATTAGTCAAATACACTTGCCTTCAAATTTTGATACCATAGAAGTTCATGGAAAAATGCACCCCAAAAATCCACCATCTGTATGGCCAGGTATGCCAAAGAGTCAAATACCAACAACCTTCGTGGTTCAAGGGGAATATAAAAAAAACCTCTAGTAATACTCGAAATGAGATTGATGATGAAATTAATGCTTTTTAGAATTAGATGAGATTAATTATACAAATTTGAAAGAGAGCCTAATCAACAACAAAAAAGACTGTGTCCAGTTGTAGCATTTTTGGCTGTTAATTAATCATCAGAAGTTATCGATGATATCCCTCGCTTTATGTTGAGAATTAATAAAAATTTGTGGTTTAAAACCTTTCATTATGGAGTGAAATAATGTATTAGAAGCCTATCCAAAAACCGTCAGTTGATACTTGGTCAACATTGGAAGAAATTATCAAATATTTAAATTCTGCAGCTTTTGATCACAAGAAGTATATCTTGAATTAGCACTTTTCAGCAATGGCCCCAAAATGGTTGGAATGAAATACAGCTCAGATATAGTAATATATGCATTTGAGTACTATGCATAGTAATATATGCATTTGAGTACTATGCAACATCATTGGCCTTTGTATTATCGATTAAGACAGGATATTGAATTACTATCATTAGCAACATTAAGAAGAATGACAAATGTTTCAAAACTTAATGAAAAATCATTTTGCTACCTGTATTTAGGGGTGCATAATTCTCTATGATGAAGATATATCAAGAAAATGTTACTATATTATGACAAACAACTATTTGGTAAGTCAGTTGACAATCCATCTGTACTTGCACAAACAGTACTTGTTATAATGTTGATATGCCTTAATGGGTGTCCAAAATCTCTTACAAGATTGATTCCAATTTCAAAATTAACATCAACCTTTTTATTTGAACAAATTGAATTAACAGTTCAGGCCATCACCTCTGTACCAGTTGATGTAAAGGCTATTGTATGTTATGGCAACCGAGTAAATCAAGCTTTCCCCAGCCCCCTTTAAATATATCCCACACTTCCTTGTTATATTGTTTTGAATCTGAAAGACTAAAACTTTCAAATTTAAATGATATTTCCATTCCTCCAAAGCCCATAGAAAGTCAACGGGTTTCTACTTGCCTCAGAGTGTTTTCAGAAAAACATAATGCACTTCACATTCAGTCTGGAATAAATGCGGATAAGAGTAATACTGCCATCTTCATAAACAAGATTTTAACATGGTGGAAAATTTTAAATGTTAAGACCCTTCAAATTGATGAATTATGCAATGATCCTCTCGAAGTTGAAATCAGATCTTCAAATGACAGCTGACTTGATTTTATCATTGAGCTTGGTCAAATGCCTCTCAATATGACTGGCAGTCAAGGTAATCATATAAAACAATTATCCAAACACACTGCTACTACCATACACCATACTTGCAATGGAATTGTTAGTCTATGTCAACACCTTTTAGCTACAAGTGATAAATACATGCTACTTGAACAATTTACCAATTGATCCATTAGCAAAAGAATTTAGTAAACTTCATCAAGGATCAGGTGGCACATATTTTATAAATGCCCAACAGTGTATTGAAAAGCTGCATATTAAGATATCTTTACTTTTAAATCAAAATGTAAATATTGATGCTTTTGATGTTAAGCCAGGTCACCAATGTACATTTTGTGATTATAAACTTGAGGAAGGTTAGGAAATATTTGACCATCTGGAAAATTTAGAACCATCTCTTTCTGATGAAATAAAAAAATGGTACTCGTATACATAGCTGGATATATAACAAATCCTTAATAATCAACCCAGTGAATATGAAACCCATTTTTATTATGAAAAGTAAGGAAAAAATAACAATTCAATTGACTGTGGAAAACTAAAGGTTCCTTCTGACCACACTTACCAATGGTTATTTTTTTGTTTCATCCTTTTCCATACAATAAAGGAAAAGGTGTGTTATAAATCATTAAGTAACATTTTTATGCTTATTTCAGAGTTTCATTTTTTCAACATGGAGAGAAAGCATGCTCATATTTTTGCAAATATAGTTTTGAAAAACTTTTGCAAACATTACAGGCCCAGATCAAACAAAGAACCAGATTTAAAGGTTTTGAAACTTTCCTAGAATGATTTTGTTTTTATCTGTCTATATTTATAAGATGACTGATTGTCATATACACATTTCAGCTGATGCCCTCCAACCTTTAGGTATTGCTTGTTGAACCTGGTAACTTTAATGGACATTTGAGCCAAACTCATTATTCACTCCCTGGGAGTAGATTGAATAAAGGGTTCAGTGAGACCTGTAAATAGTGTGAATATTTCTGTTTCAACATTATGTGGATCATATCTTTTACTAGAAATCTTAACTACCTCTTTCTTTTGTTTAATACTTATCAGTGTCCACAACAAAATACATATTTTCATTTATTTAACTTTCAACACATCCTATTGTCATCAGGTATGGGTCAAAATGTTATTCTAAGTATTTAAAAAAATATGTAACTTAATTTTCTTCCAAAATTTCTGAAAATCAAACATTTTTCAATAGGTCTCTAAGTTCTGTCTCTCAATTGTGCCATGAGCAGGCCTGGAGTATAACATGCCATGTTTCTGTTGGTATTTTTTCTTTGGTATAAAATTATCCATGTCTGAGAGAACCCATTCACAGATGGGGGAAGTAGTTCTGGAAGCTCTATTTTTTAAGAAAGCTGAAAGCAGAGCATTTGCATGTAAAATCCAAAGCTGTCCCAGTTAGCTTTGGTGTACAGAGAGATCATCCTAGAAAATAGTACATTACGAGATGCTTTCAATTTGGTATCAACTTTAATATTGATCAGAGAGTGGTCAGAAGTGTCCAATAGAGGTAGTACTTCAGTTGAGCATTTTTCAGGGCAAGATATAAGAAAGACATCTAGTAGGTTTGCATGATGTCTCATTGTGTCAGGAGCATGAGTGGGCTTATTATCTGGGTTAGATCATAAGCAACAAAGAAGACATAACAGTATGTGCCTTCTTCATTTCTAGCTGTGTGGACTAAACACTCCTTACAGTAAATATTGAAGTCACCACAAATAAGAATACTAGCTTAAGGGATGATCAGAGACGATATCCTTGATCTTTTCAGCTATTTTGTATTTCAATTCCATCCTCCTGTGGATGATGTACAGTGAAAAATGAAAGATATTATGGATGAGAGCCATGAAAAGACATTTTCTTATGGACATGTTTAGATATATTGAAATTTTGAAACATGTGAAGACAAGGGAGGGAAATCAACCACACCCACAAGTAGTACATGCATCAATTTGCTGGATTAAATTATCTGGAAATATAGCTGGAACTGAACACTTCATTATATCATTGAGAGGCTCCCACCAAAAATTACTGAACAGTCCAGATCCCATTCACAAAATTGCAGTACAATAGCCCCAATATTATATACACCTGCTGATGGGATAATCCTCACAGGAGTTAATCTGAGGTTTGGATCACAATCAGGCAGCTAACACCAACCCAGAAGACATTTACCTATTTACCTCAGTACCTTAATGAAGAGATAAACAATCCAGGAAAGAATTTGATGACATACATACATACGAAGAGTGAACATGCTTTACCTACCCTAGAATTCAAAGCAGCAGAACTTCTTTGGTCAATATCATTGTGGTTAAGCAGGAAGTACTGAGACATGCTTGCTTATGAGGACTAAAAGAACCTCTTGGAAAAGGTGGGGATACAATGGCTACTCTGGGATACACAAGCCTTCTTTACCCTCACTGAATTAAGCCATAACTATTGAATAAGAAAGTTAGCATTAGTAAGACACTTACAGGTTATTTGGTGTGTAAAAGAGGACTGTAATGAATTTATAAAGTTTTAACATGTTAAAACTTTGTTAGACAAACTAAATGAGAAAATGGAAAATACCAAACTATTTTTATTTATTTTTTTAAGGGGGAGAATGAAGACAAATATTTTAAGAATTTAATCAATAAGGATTTCTTTACATAACTATTTTTATTTAATTTTTTCTTTTTATCCAACATTAGCAGAAGAAAATAAATAAAATCAAAAGTAAAAAATTTGAAATTGAAATCTATATACCTCCCAAAAAAGATCAGTATGTGTATAGAGCCATTGTACTGATAACCCTCCTGTACAGCACGGAGTTTTGGGTCAAATAACCTCACATGCTGCAACCCATTGAACACTTCCACCAGTGTTGTCTCTGAAAAATTGACATCTATTGGAGGGATTTTATCACCAATGTTGAAGTCCTAGAACAAGTGAATGTTACTAGCATTGATGAAATACTGTTGAAAACAGCTATAACATGTCTTCAGGATGAATGACCAATGTCTGCTCAAGATTATGCTGTATGATGAACACAAGTGGATACTGGGAGTGGACCTAAAAAGACTGAAGAAATCTCTGCACTTGTCACATTGACCACTGTCAGTGGTCTGATTGAGCTGTCTACTCCAAGACTGAATGCAGGGCCAAGTTAATAAAGCAGGAAAGGAGGAAATACCATGTCAACCATGTTACTAAAGCACCAACCCTAGATCAAACATTCCACTGAAGACAAGATCTGCTTGTCCTGCATTGGACTGGTCAGTCATCAACATTTCCTGCAATAGATGTGGATACCACCCCCACTTCCTAGATCTTCATTTACAAAGATATATTTTGATAACTTTATATCTTTTATCCGAGTAATACAAAATGCTTCCTTGATGTTTTTTTTTAGTTGTTGGCATTGTAAATTGGTGCTAAATATAAAATTCCCTCCATATATTTCTCATAGTTTATCTTTTGAATTTCCTTCAACCTGCTTATATATACTATACTTATGCAGCTACCTTTATCAGCTCTGCCATTGATAAATATTGTAATATTGATTGTCTTTCCATTATGAACATCATTTTATATATGAACTATTCTATGTGCTTTATCACTGAAAAAGTGAAAATTGTATTTTTCATTTGCATCTTAATTCATTCATGTCAACTTTTCTGTTATTAAATACTGTTACTGAAGTTACTCATTTTCCCTTTTTTCTTTGTCAAATTTGGAAGATTGAACAATGAAAAATATTTATAATAAAGAATATGTCATTTTTATTAAAACTTTTCCTGATGATCCTTGAGTTCCTGGTTATTGATTCTTCAACCATAAGAAATGCAGTGATTTTTATTAACTTAAACTATCATTTATTACAAATACATTAATTCTTTTTCTCTTGAGATTGGTCATTTCAAGATGTTGAAGTCGATTTTTAAGTTATCACAATCTATAGAACAAAAGATATACTTTATAGACAATTGGGCACAAGTTGAAATATCAAGAACTAGAAAATATTAAAATAAAAACATTCTGTATTTGTAATTTACAAAGGAAAATAGTGTTTAAGTATATATCTTACACTGATATTTTTTAACATATCTGAATCTTTTTCCATATTCAAATCTTTTCAAAAAGTAAGATCCAAAATGCTTCCCTTAATATAGTCACTGAAGTTTTAAGATTAACTGTTTAAATATCCTGATTTTTGCAGCCAAAATTTTCAAAATATTTCTACATGAAAGATAAATCTTTGTGGAAATAGTATCTTGGCAAAAGATGGATTTTTTGCTTGATTTTTCATAATTTTTAAACTGTTTATATTTTAAAACCAGTCTCCATTTTAGCTTAATTATTTGGCATTTTAAGCAATCTGAGAGAGATTACATGTTAAACATTTCTAAAAAAAATTGTATAGATTTTTTTTTTTCTATTTTTCTTTTTCATCACTTTTGCAAATAAAACCTTTATTAAAATGTTTATGTCCCAAAAATGATGCAGAGGGAGGGAAATAGTTACTACTATTAAGCAGCAGGTAATAAAAAGGTTTCTATTTACAGCTACATTTTTTTCTTGTTTTAAATATTTCAGTCTCTTATTTTTCATTCTCCAAAAATACATTATCTTCAGCTGACAAAGAATGGAGAGTCATAACTGGCAAACTTTAAAATTCCCTTTTTAGATTAGACCTTAAGTCATATACATATATATTTTATCTTTCATTTTCACACTGCAAACTTTTACAAATTACAACTGACTACAAAAATTAAATTCATATTTTTAATTTCTACTTTTATACTTTCTACTTAAACTACAATGTAAGAGACTCAATCCATGACTCTGGGGTAGAAGGAGGGAATCAAGGGATATTTCTGCATGTCAGGCTTCTGTTACCTGTTGTAAAACCTAAAGCCAGTTTTTGTATTCCCTCTTGTTTACAAGAATGTGGAACATTCAAGATCACTCATTTGTGTGAAATATCCCCTCCATCTTTTAAGAGGAAATTAACATTTTATAAACTGTCATAAATAAGTAGATACCATGATATAATAACATGCATTGCATTCTACAGTGTACAAAATGCATAAACATTTTTTTACATAAGGATGCTGGACATGTCTAGGAATAAATAAATATATTTTTGGAAAATATGACAAGTTAGCATGTAGCACTTTTAAACAAGGGATACTACAGATTAACAAGCATTCCAGACCCTACTGGACTTTTGTGTCTTGAGCAGATATTCCTTTGCTTATCAATATATAACATCTAAGTGGATTTCCAAGCATTCCACTAACCAAACAGGTTAACAATGAATCCTAACAAGGAACTGCTTACTTATAATTATTTTCAAGAGAAAACATTGCACAATAGTAGGCCAAAATATAGCAGTTGGTTACAGTGAATGGAGAACATGAATGAAATGGAGAAATCATCCTAATATTGCTGGCTTTATCACCCCACTTACTATTTAAGTTATATAGAGAGGTGAAGAGACAAAACTGAGGGCGAAATAATATTTCATAATTGGTCTAACAAACATCAAAATCTGAATTCAAGTATTTATACAACTAAGGCAGGAAGTGCTTTTGATATTATGATGCAAAGAGGAAGAATGCAAGTGGACTGAACTCAAGGACTTAGACATATTCACTGTTTATGCAAATAAGAATGAAGAATAATATGAAGGAAAAAAAAGTTTCAAAACATGATATGCAAGATATCATTGCTGTTTGTTTTTTTTTGGGGGGGGGGGATTCTCAAAGAGAATATCCTTCACTAAAATAAGTGCCAAATAGCCACAATAATTATAAATAATTTTCTCCATATTGTATAAGAGATTTTTTTTTTTAGTAAAAAGGATTGAAAAATGAGCATTTTTAACTATTAAGTCTTTCATTTTCTCTCTCTCTCTCTCTCTGCTATATTCCTTCATGACATGAGTGATCATTGTTCTCCACAACTCTCTGTCTTTCATTATTCTCAGCAATACTTCTTTACAACCTTTTGTTTTTGCAGTTCTTATTCCTTGATAAATTTGTATAAACATGTCATACTGGTTATTTGCCATTTTTTAAGCATATTATAAATTCTCCAAGTCTTCTTTCAGAATGTGTTCCAAGAAAATTAATCTAATTGTTATCAACAGTTTCTTTGTTGCTCCTATTCTCCAGGAAACTTCATTTGTTACATGTTCTGTATGGTATCCTCAAAATTCATTGATAGAACCATATCTTAGTTGCACCAAGTTTTTCCTTTGTAATAAAATTGTCCAGCATTCATGGCCATATAGAAGGAGAGTCATTAAATCACCACCCAGTACTAATATTAAGATGAAAGAGGTGAAGAAGGACATGACTCCTGGTAGATTGTGTTGAGAGAGAGGAAAAAAAAAAAAAAAGCAGCGTCCAAGAAGTTCCACCAGTGAGTTTTAACCCAGGGGACCCAAAAGGGAAAAATCCAGAAAGGGAAATAACTTACTAAACAAATCCCAGTATTGATGCAATCATTTTAATTTTTATGTGCAAAGTAAGAAAAAGTGTTAGGATAGTACATAATCCTGTAGATGTTTTGGAACACAGCGATCATGAACAGGATACCTAGATTGGTTCTGTGTCAGTGGTAATGTTGGGCTATTACTTGGTGGTTCTTCCTCAGCATAGAGTGGGTTGTGGTTAACACCAAGAAGTGAGGGAGGTTCATCCAGCTCATGATCAAAATTAGGACGTTTGGATAAGACAGGTGATATATCAACAGGATCAACAACAATCTGTTGATGTTCCTTGCTGAAATTTCCTGAGAGGTTAGTGGTTCTGGATGGTGATGTCACATGGGATGCAATAGCATTATGCTTTCTTCACTTTATACGAACCTGCCCAGATTTGTCTGGTAGCAAACTTTTTGATATCGCACCATCGATATCGATATTACAACGTAATGGCTCCATGCCTTTGACTTGTCCAGATCACAGAAAATGTAGAAAAGGTTGCCAACATGTAGTAACTGTTCATGTGGCAGTTTCCTGTCTCTCCACTTTGAGAATGAGCTAGCTGATTGATTGACCTCACAAAGGGTGTGTTTGGCTGTAATCACTTCCAGGTCAGAAACAGGAATCTGTTCATTGGTGAATTGGCTTTGTTGTGTCCATAGTTCATGGGTAGATGAGCCAAGAAGTGGATGTGGTAGTTTAGGCAAGATGTGGCCACAGTTAGTGACAGTTCAGACACCTGGGCTCCACTGGGATCCTGGCGTAACAGCTCTTCCTCCAGTACGCCAATGGGTTTTCTGCAACTGGGTTTTTATTAATGTTTTTCGCACATCATATTTCTAGAGTTAGGTTAAACTTATGCAGTATGTCATTGTTTTGTAATGTGATGCATGCATGGCTTACTGTCAGTGAGTACATGGGCCTGGTGTGTCACCTGTATAATATATCGGTTGAAATATTTTATTGTGACTGCAATGCTCAAAGCTTCAATTTCACATGGTAGCCATTTTACTTGCCATTTCAACAGAGTCAGGTGAAGTTTCTCCTTGCATGAAGTATAACATGTGGTGTCAAGTTGATGTTTGCATATAGAGCCATCAGTGACAATCCATCACTTGGTATAGGTAGTAGAACTACTTTGTTAGTTAGCAATCTGCTCTGAGAAGTGGTAAAAGAGTTCATCAGTTTACTGAATTTTTTCCTTGAATTATTTTCTGGCCGATAAAAACCTCAATGCATTTTGGTATAACCTGCTCCATGCCCAACCAACTATAGTCATCATGCATGGACTTATAGTGGTCTTAGATGGGGATAAATGGGGTCCGCTTCTTTCTAGGGCCCTGAGGATATGACTCCAGTTGTTTACTGGATAGTCTATTGTCTCTCCACCACAGTATATATTATTGGCTAATTTAGCCACTATCCCAGACTGAAAATAGTGACTGAGAACTCAACACATGATCTCTTCCAGGGTGGCTTCGAAACCTGGCATGCCCATGGTACATATATATATACCACAGAACAGAGTGACAATACCACAATACTTCAGGGATGAATGTCAAAAGAGAATCTGATGGAAAGCACTTGTTAGATTGAAGATGACATGTTTCCATTGTCCTATGCTTCTCAAAATTGACTTAACATCTAGCATCAGGGAGAGCTGAGGCTTGCTATATTATTCTACATCTTCAAATGCAGTTACAAGTCTATAATTGCCATTGGGTTTCTTCACCAGAAAGGACGAGTTCACATACACAACTGTAATACTTCTGTCATTTGGGGTACCCTGAGCATCTCAAGTTCATCACATTTCTGCCGTAACATTTCAATTTTATCCCCAAAATACTGTCAGTGGTTACCCTTCCTTTGTGTTTGTGTGTATGAAGGTGGGGGTGTCCAAGACGCATGTTGATATGAGCCTCAAATTTACCAGCTGCCCCATTGTAGCCTCCAAATTCGGGATTAAACATGGAATCATGGGCCACAAGTAAATACCAAAATCTTTTCTGTTCAGTTTCCTACAGGATTTTGTCAGGGTCAAGTTTAACAGCTTCTGAGTGAAATGTAATTGGTCCTTGGTGAGTGGTTATGACTAACTGCAGCAAGGTTTAATTGTGATTCTGGAATGGAGTTTGTGTTAAAGTCTCTAGTTAGATAAAGCTGGCATAGGTGGTTGTTCATGCATATAAATTATGGCTCACCAGTATTATTCACAGTTCTAACCATACCGCCCATTGCTTCGATCATTTTGGGGTTTTGGGTCAGCTGGGTGTTGTGCCCTCATAATCCTGGGCTGCATAGTGAGAATAAATTCAGGATGGAGTACCTTGGGGGATGTTTAGTTCCAGATACATTCCAGGCCAAACTACTGTTGATGAAGGTCCAGACCCCTGAGGATAAGCACTTGTGCACAGCTGGTAAATATTGAATAGTGAGAAAGTCACTGATTGTTACTGGGTTCTTGGATGGTTAAATGCCAATGTCATTAGTTTTCATGAAGGACATGCTAACTAGTATGTCCACATCAAGGTCGTTGACTACAAGGGTATCAAGGTAAAAGTTGTGTTCCTCTCGTTTTAGGCAACGGTCAATTTCCCTAAACACTTTTGAGAGGGATAACTCCATTCACATGTAAGGCTCTCTGTGTCATTCTTTTTATACTTGACAAAATATGTCCTTATCATGCATACTTCAGCACCAGAATCAATTACTAAATGAACAGGGTGAGTTTGTAGAACACCTTTATTTGTGAGGACTTAATAGCGCTCACACGATGTTAGATTGTCCTCTATAACGCTAGCCAATCACTGATAGAGATTTTCTGGTCTCTTCAGCCTCCAAACGGATGTTGTTAAAGTCCACAAAGTGGTATCCTATCATTTGGAAATGTTGGCAGACGGATTGCCATATGTAACCTAGGAACATGGATTTATTTTTTTTTTTTTTTTTATGGTATTTGTAGATATTATTCAACAAAAGTTGACAATTTGTCAGCATGTCAGTTCCAGGTGAGCTGCCTTTTGTGCCACAGTGCACTTTATGTTCTCAGCAACTTCTGTATCATTACATTAGCCATGCAAAGGTATGAGTGGAGTCTTGCCACATGAAACCATCAACTAAAAATTTGGGTCTGGAGATAAGGTATACTAATGCTTCAAAGGAAGTTATTGTCTCCTTTTTCACAGGAGATAATAACTTCCATTGACATTGTTTAGAAGCATGTACTGTCAACAGTGAAGTTTTCTAAAGAGGATTTCACAATGACACCACTAGAGTAAAAATGGTGCAGTCTATGCCACATAATCAAAGAGAAGAATGGTCCTCTTTCCTACCTTATATGAGTTTAAGAGCCTCAGAAGAGTAGGATAACATACCACTGCCACCACGCCAATATTAGGATGAAAGAGGTGAAGGACACGACTACCAGTAGAGTGTGGTGAAATCTTTATTAAAACACCAGTAAACTTCCCGGTAGCCAGAGAAAGAATGAATCTAGAGTGAGAGAAAAAAAAAATGGTGTCCAAGGAGTCCCACTGGTGATTTCTAACCCTGGGGACCCAAAAGGGAAAAGATCTGGAAAGGGAAATAACTTACTAAACAAATGCCACTATTGGCACAGTACTTTATTTTTAAATAATATTTTTCAATCCCTTAATACCTTTCTGAAAATTATTTTTCTATATTTCTATGTAATGTGAAATATTACATTTCCAGGTCATCTATTGGATTAAAAATAGAATTTTTTTTTTTATTTAGTTCATAAAAAAAAATTCCCAAACAATAAAAAAAAAAAAAAAAAAGCAATTATGAAAAATACAATCAACTATTTCATTTCTTTCCAGATTCAAATAATGTTCTAATAAGTAACTTCATCATTCAGAATTCAATTCTGAAATTTTTGCAACAGGTTACTTTAAGTATCAATAGTAAATATGGAGAAAAATATAATTAAAAAATGTAATTTTATGAACATTTAAAAAGCATTCTTAAATTACATTACTAATTTCTGTATTACTCTTACAATTGCTTCATTCTACATAAACAAAATTTTAAAATTTCTACAGGAGTGCCTTTATATTCTGATCAAATTCCTATAGAGGTTTTATTACAATATTTGAGCAGACTGAAAATATTTAGACATACAAAACAGCAGTACAGTTAATTGCAAATTAACTATATCCATAAACAGATCACTCCCGACATAGAATACAAATCCTTACTTATTTGAGAATACAATATTTGAAAGTTACCAAAAATATCTACACAGGTTAATAATTTCTTTTTGCCTGAAAAGCTACATTGGTTATAAAAAATGGATTAAATGAATTTTAAGTGATTAAATATGGGAATAACAACATTTATTTTATATTCTGTGAATACAAAGCATGTCTTAATACCAATTTAAAAATGATTATTGTCAACACAAAAATACTATTAGGTTGTTCAGAAGATAATGGCAAATTTTGTTTTACCACATTTCAAATCATGTTACAATGAAATATATGCTAAAAATCTTTCTTTGTTCAACATGTATACATTGTAAGCTTAACCATTGTTCTGTTTCTTTTACATAATTTGCATATTTAATAATCTTAGACTTAATACAAAAATTAAATTTGGTCTCATTATCTTGCACAAATTTAAACTTGGTGCTTCTCACATGGCCTGCATATGATATAGGCCTTATAAGAAGCACCATGTCTAGTCATGCATGGGATGAATTTTTTTAAATTGGAATATGACTTTCAAAGATAAAGGTGACGTGAAAAATTTGCAGAGAAGCAACTGAAAGAGAGAAAGATAATCTTCACCAAAACATAGAAAAGTTTTAACAGTTTCAATAATGTTTGAACATTTGAAGATAATTGAAAAAGCAAAAACTTTGCTAATATTGTATAAATCACACGTGTGTGTGTGGATATTGACTACAATACTATATGTTTTCATACCTCAAGTAATCTTCAGCCTATAGATTTTCCTTACAAAGCAGGAGGATTCAGAAGGTGGAGGTCAAGAATCAGATGAGACAGGTATTTCCAGTGTAGTTGCAGAATTGGTGACTGGAAAGAGCACCAAGTCAACAGCCTCTCCTTCTAAGGCAGCAGATAGATTCATCAAGGGGAGTTGCCAGGAAAAATCATATAGCAACAAAGGTCATCACCTATTAGTGATTGTAGTGATCGATACTGCAGGCAATAAGGGTCCTTTATCAAGAATCATTGTCTTTTTAGCTTGCTAATATGATTTGAGAAATCAATAGTATTCCCTTTTCAATATATGGCTTTTTTTTTTTTGCTGCAATGCCTCACTGCTGAAGGCTTTGGCACTCTTGAGAACGTCAGTGTTTGTCATCAAGTTGCTGCAGTGCCCTTTGGGAATGGTACAATGGTACTACAGAGGTATTACAGACAATGAGGAAATCATGATTCAGTTTGAAAGCAGGATCATGTAAAATGCTTACTACATCCAAGAAAAGCATCTGGCAGACAAGTTACTCATTCCCAGCATGGGGAAGTATTAACAAAAAAAAAAAAAGAAAAAATTAAAAAGAAATGACAAGACCCAAGGTGTAGGTGTGGCAATTCTGACTCCAGTAGCCTATATTAGAGTTGTTGCAGTTAAAAAGATCATCATTATCTTTGGTAGTATGCACATATTCCCAGCCCTTTCTACCAGTGTCAACTGCTTTGTATATCTGCTTTCCAGTCATGATGGTAAAGTTATAAGGTAGGGGTAGTAGATTCACTGGATAAAGTCTGGTGTTGAAAGTAGCATAAAGGAGTGGAGGCAGTGGATGCAGCAGAGTTGTCCTCTTCAGTGCCAAATACCTTTACTAAGTCAACAAAAGTTGACACATAACCCTTTGTTTTCCTCTTGATACTTTTGTTGGATTTATATTAGAACAAAGACCATTTCTACTGTGCCACAGTTCACTCTAAATCCATACTAGCTTTCACAGCTGTAAATCACAGTAGTTTCAGCTGTTAGACTATTTTTGATTTTTGTAGAAGTTTATGATGATTCTGTCTTGAGGTAGTTTGCCATTCCCAGCAGTAGACAAATATTTTGAGAGGCCTTAAATAAAAAAAACTGGCACTCCATTCATTCATTCATTCACATTGAAATATATATATTAAGCAAATTTTATTAAACAACACAGACAAGGTTGTTTTTTTTTGCATTTTTTTTTAAAGTTTTCCCCACTTCTGACTAAGTTATCAAAATTGGTAAACTTTTCAAAGTTTATTTACTTTATTTTGATTACAAGTACTTTTGACTTTCAATACAGTTATCAAGAATGGTGTGTATAGTCTGTTTATGAAAATGTGTTTGGTTAATTCTAGCATTCCCTAGTTTGCTGGAACCAATTTCATGTCACTTAAAGATATCATTTACAAGAGTCAAAACTGAAATTTCATGTGATTTATTTTTCTTTTTACATAATTCAGTTTGACTGATTAAAAAAATAAAAAACAATTTTGGAAAGTTTACCAATTTTAATTCTGACATAAAGCAACTTAGTCAGAAGTTAGAAAAAATCAATAAAATATTTAATAGACACTGAACCCCTCCTAAGATAACATCTTAAAAAAAAAAAAAATGTGTTTTTTTTTCCAGATAATCAACAAATCTTAAACTATATATTCATTGAAAAAAAACCTTTATTAAACGAATTACAACCATTTTTAAAATTTAATCATTTTTACTATTTTTATTTGCTAAAAAAAATTTTTGAAAGTGGTGATTGTAATATTTTTCTTAATGAATATATAGTTCAATTAAGATGTGTTGATTATTTTTTTTAATATTATCATAGGGGTTCATTTACTTTTGCACAGTACTATATATATGTCACACATTATGAAATGAACAAAGTCCGACAATTAATTTAAGACATTTTATGTTTATACATTCTTATATATATATATATATATATATATATATATATATATATATATATATATATATATATACACACACACACACAGAGAGAACTACTGAAAATTTCTGTACCTAACCAAGGATCACTTCAAAAGAGTGAGGATTTCTTTGTTTAGCCAGTTTTTGAGAATTCAGTCTAGCCAAAATATTTAATTAGCCAGTTATAATATATAGGTATTGTATTTTGTAGAGAAATATTTGGATAAATTATCCATATATAAACATTTTTCATGGTTACTATGCTAGTTCTTTAATAAAGTTGGTAAAGATTTAATTTTCTGTATTTGTATTTATTTTATATAAGTTTTATTCCCACCACAGCTGTCTTATATAAAAAAAAGTTATAAAACATTAAAGAAAGGCTTACATTTACTACCCATTGTTTTAAATAATATTGCTGTATTATTTATATAAAATTGAAAAAGAAATAAGTGAATAATTCAAATAATTACTTTGTAAAAAAATAAAAAAAGATAAAAAATAAATGCTACCATCCTGTTCAAGAAGTGGAATATTGGCCTAGTGGGTATGTCATTTGCCTGCTTGCCTCCATATCAGATGTTCAAATCAAGGCAGTATTCATTTTATCTGTTTGCATAACAAAAGCTACAGAAAGTAACAAACAAAAAGTTTGCCTTCATTATACTGACAGACATCTAAATATTTCAAAGTTTGCTGCATAGCAAGACCCCCCCCCCCCACTTTTTTTTTATTGAAATTAGCCAAACAATGACTTGATTATGATGTGGTTCCAAAGCATTTACTTTATGGATATAATCCATTAGAGTTTTCTTCTTCATGGAACAAATATTAATGTTTATTGCCAAGAATTGGAAGAAGTACAGAGAAAATTGTCAGCATTAGTCGAGTGAAAAAGAGATCTCACTTTCATTCCATGATAATTTCCAGTCCCACATTTCACAAATTATAAAAAGTTCAATACACTGGGTTTTTACAATTTTATTTAAACCTCTTTATTCTCTAAGTTTGTCACCAACATAATCTTTTCGTTTTTTTTTTTTGTTTTGTTTTTTTTCAAACATTTGGACAAATTTTTAGAACAAAAAGATGTTTCCTAAAAGAGATGATATAGAAAATACCTTTAAAGATTTTTCAGAGTCGATGTTCCAAGAATTACCAGTGACTAAGATATATAGACTGAAGTGGTTCATATTTCACTGTGACCTGTAAATAAATCTGCTCACCAGTGATATTAATATTTCAATTCCATTATTATTTTCCTATGACTTAATACAAATATTAGACATATTTGGTTTATAACCCAAATCCAATATTTTATAATAAATTAAGTGATCAAATAAATTTACTTTATTCTTCAATACAGATGTCTTTGGATTAATGCCCTCATCTAAATTGGTTGTTTTTGTTCACCATATGAGAGTATTTGATAGGGAAAGAACTGACATTAAGTTTAAGGATTTTAAATTTCACCAATCAATTGACCTGGTGAATAATAACATTATTCAAGTGCATTTAGTTACTCCACTAGTCAAGGAGTCATGATTTCTATTCCTAGGCTAGTGAAGTCTGATATTCTGATTAGGAGGAAGTAAAGTGCCATCACAGAAGGATTAACTGAGATGAAAGATTTTCTCCCATTGACAACAGAATGAGAAAAATATATCTCCAGAACGAATAAGTTTCGGCACAAAATTCCCAGAAGTTGCCAAGTATAGCAAATGTTTGAAAAAGGCCAGGAGGCACATTTAAAACATTGGGACTATAACAATCAAATTATGTCACTCTGAATAGATCAGTATGCAATAAGAATATTTTCTCAATTCAAAGAGCTGCTTCAATTATGCTTATTTCGGGCTCTAATTGTTGTGTATAAGTTAAAGTATTATAATTAAAATAGAAATTTTTTTATAATTTAAAAAATATTCATGGTCCTGTTTCACTCAAAACCTCATCTAGACAAATTTTATAGATTTGTTATTTTCATAATTAATACAACCAATAAAAGCCCAAACTTTGCAATCCTCTGACATTTTATAATAAAGAAAAAATATTCAGTAGATATCTGCCCAATTTATCACATTATCTTAAATCACTTCTAATATTAAAAAAGTCATTGTTTTATTTTTATGTTGGTTAAGTTTGGTAGAACAATTGAATATCCTCAGTATATGTTGGTAAAAAAAAAAAAATATCAAACTTAAAAACTGACATATTTGAAAATATAATCATATCCTTTTATGGTAATATTGAAATCAAATATAAAACATTCTTTTGAATTATTAAAGCCATAAGATTATAATTTTGTCATTTTTAGAAACTTTGCCTTGGTATTAAAAGAAATTAAAAACATCAAAAAATTTTCATGTAATATGATATGACAACAATTATACAAAATTCAGAGAATTTCATGCAAACTTCTAAGTACAGATATTTTATCTACAACGCATATAACCAGAGAAAATTAAGAATACAAAGATAAAAGAAATACGACAGGCAAGATGAAAAGGGAGTTCATCAAAATAACAGAAATCACAGCTGATAAGTTACACAACACATGCAATCTAAGCATTCAAAAAGTTGCCTAGAAACAATATGCAAAGAATTGACAATTCTAAAGAAAATATACAATTATTCAAAAGAATTCCATAAAGTTGAGAAAATCTCTAGAAATCTCTTTAGAAATCACTCTTTAAGTGAATGCATATAAGTTATTAGTGTATAGTAAATTATGCACAAAGACTGAAAATTTTATAAAGTATTGCAAACATTAATTTTACAATCAAAAGCAATTAGCAAAATAATTTTGCTAATTGCTTTTATTTTCATCCATATATTCTTTTTCAATTATTTTCATATCAGATGATGTCATGTTCACAAAACCCTTTTTGTTTGAAGGAAAGGACAATACCTAAAGATGAACATTCCATTTTGGCTATATATTAAAATATATAAAATTATGAGTTGTAGGTGATAAAGTATCAAATTCCCAAAATTGAAAATTTGTGAAATTAATGAATTTAATTGGCAGAATAAATATTTAATAACAATTCCTTAATTCCTCATGGAAATAATCATATTAAAAAAAAATAATTAAAACTGACCAAAGCTTAAATCAAACAACAATTAAGAAAAATAATAGGTTGTTTGGAAAATAATATTACATTTTCAAGAAAAAAAAAAAAATAAAAAAAAAAATAAAAAAACAGCTGCAAATGTAACTAAATTAAATTTTATTAATCACTAATAATCACAATCATTAGCAATTAGCCAATAAACATAATTTCTGATATTGCTTTAAAAGGTTCCTTCAAAAGATCAGTCTAAAATTGAAGTCATTCCTTTTTTTTTTTAACTTGCTAAATGATCACTTGCATTTACTGAGCAAGTGCAGCTTGATACACAGCATATATCCATGTTTATTTTTATGAAATACATGCAACATGCAATAATAGCAAATATGAAAGTATCTCCTATATAATTGTGTATTGAAATTAATTAACACAGCTTGATAAAACAGATTTTAAACTACCTAGCTTCACTGTTTGTTATTTAACCTTTAAAGCAGTTGATTAGCTCTAAATTTGAATATTTTTAATGCAATATTTCTTTCCAAACAATATAAAAAAAAAATGAACAAATAGACAAGAACAATTGATAACAACTTTCTCATTGCAGTTATATATAAAAATTATGGACTACTTGTTCATAGTTATATGTACTTGTAAATTGTCAACATATTTACTGCTTGATTCCTTCTTGTTACAATCCCTAGTAAACTATGAACAATGATTGAAGCCATAAACTATTATCTTTCAGTGGTTACATGACTAGATGAAAAGTTACTACACACTTTGTCCAGGGGCTGACTGCGTTATTTAAAGCAATATCAATCCTCATCAAATATTCTGCTTTACAAAAATTCAAAACCAAAATTATTTACAAGATTATACCTTCTATCTTCCACCTCTTCCCATTGAAGGAGTTAATACCAAACCTGAGATCTAATTTAATTTCCACAAATAGTCAACTGCATATAAGTCCAAAGTTACATGACCAAAGTTCTCTATTGCTATTTCAGCAAACAGCCAGTTTTACAGCCCAATGCAAAAGAGCATAAAAAAAAAAAAACTTAAGTTTTGTTCCTTTTACTTAAAAGCTGTTAATTATTAAAGAATTATTCAGCACAGGTTACATGACATTTAACTAACTTTAAACAAAGTTATTCTATGATAATTTATTCATGTATTTTCAATAAGTGTATTCTTACTTTTCTCATTAAATAAAAGATATTTATCTAATCTAAATAAGTGAGAATTTATCAACTATAAGAGACAAAAGGAAGTGTGTTTATTTTAAAAATCTAAGACATTGAACCAAATAAAATGTAAAGTTATCTCTTGAAATATAGGAAAAAGTTGTAGAAGCAATTGTAATTATGCCTTTGTTATAGTTATAAAATAAAAAAAAAACAAAAAAAAAACACAATCTGAAAAGAAAAGCATGCCTGAAAACTAATGACTATATCATTCAATGAGACAAGATAATGCTAAAAGAGAAGGATAAGATTAAAGTAATTTAATGTACCGTCATTGTATTGGTGATTCCAGAGCTCAAATTCTGAAAGAAATTAAATTAAATATTTAAAGAAATGAAACTGATCTACCATTTTATAGTTCTTCATATGGAGTCAGAATAGAACTTGAATATTTTTTGACTTCAAAGTACTATTAATGCCTTCAAAGTTTAATTTCTTAAAGTTAAAAACTAATTTTGCTCAGTGAAATAAACTGGATTTTTAAAAGTTCCCCAAATTTAATACTTACCAAAAGAAATCTGTACAAAAAAAGCATATAAATGATGGTTAAACAACCTATTCAGAATACCACAAACTTTTGAGAACGTATATCAAATAGGTCATGCAAAAAAAATTTTAATAAAATGTAGAGTTTATCAAATAATTAGAGAAATCTACTTACCATGCAAATTCACAGATTAAAAGAAAAAAATTATTTTCAAATAGGATTATAAGCAAAGTTCTTTTGACAAGTATAGTTGTATACATGTTCTCAGTTACATGCCATGGTTATTGTAGTACTTTAATCTCAGTTTCATGAGATTCATCAAATGATTAAAAAGAATAAAGTTTAACAGTCTTGCATTGAAGTTCTAATGATAATAATCAATTTTTTAAAGGCTGAAAAAGAAAAAAAAATCGAAAAGAAACAATTTTCTTTGTTTTTTTTTGTTTTACATATAAGTAACTGGCCTAAAATATTAGTCTATAGCTCTTTACACTCTCATATGATTTACAATACCTTCACCATACTTCAATGTTTAATACTATTGGCCCTGACCTGGCATCTCAGCTCCAGTCACTTTCCCCACTGCTGTAACTTTTCTATGAATATTTTCATAGTAATTGTTCTAATGAGCTTTTCTCTTCAGCACCTAAACTTTATAAACTTAAAGATCCTACTAGATTGGCAGCAAGGATTGGTCATTTTACAGTTGAAATGGCTAGATGTTATTCTAAGTTCTATACTAAGTTTTTTCTCTCACATTTCTTGCTTATGGAACTCTCTTCCAGCTTCTTGCTTTCCAGTCAACTTTGGTCTTCCAAAATTTAAATGCAATCTCAATTGTTATATTCTATATTAATTCCTGTTCTGTTATTGTTTTCTCTTTTTAGTGATTTTCTTTTTTCTCATTCTTTCACACAATAACCCCTAGCACCTTAGTGGCTTTATTGCTTGCTTGGAGTGAAAGGATTGAGAGAAAAAAAAAAAAAAAAACACATTGTTTCCTTAAGCATAATGGATTTTTTTCTTCATTTTCACATTTCAAAACATGTTTTCTATATTGTCATTCATTGTTCTCGAGTACATCAACATTTATCAAAAGTTAATTTCAGCATATATGCAATGTAAGTTTAATTTAAAAAAAAAAAAAAAAAACAAATAAAAATATGCCAACAATAAGTTATAGGAATTTAGAGAAAAAAAACTTCTGGGAGTTAATTCATCATAATATTTAACAAAGTAATTCTTTTGAAAAAATGGGCTATGGCAATTGTACCTTGATATCTTGTCAATGTCAAATAGTCATAAAAAGAGAAAAGAGCAGTTATTTGTTACTATCAACCCCTTTTTTCTGGTGGTTTTGTGCAAAGTAACTAATTCAGAACTTTTAAAGGCACTTTTTGTGGTAGTGATCAAATTCAGCTACAGTAAATTTGTAAGGATATAATATCCAAAAGAGCAATACAAATGCAGAAGGCTATATACCTATATTTCATAGACTATGCAAAAGCATCTGACATAAAGATCTTTTCATGTGATAGGAAAACTGGATTTATTTTGGGAAAGATATTAAAATAATCCAGAACTTATACTGGGAGCAAACCATGTGCAGATGGCATGAAAAATGAACTGAGTAAACTATAGAAAGAGGCACATCTCAGCAAATTCATTTAACCCGTACACTGAGGTAATTCTAAAAGAACTAGAAATCCTACCATGATTTATTTTCATTGGGCATAATCTTAACAACATAGGATATGCAGAGGATACAGTGTTGATGTCAAACTCCTTGACAGGGTATCAAAGGAAAGCAAGAAGAAAGGATTAACCATCAATTGTAAGATGACAAAAATGCATGGCTGTCAGTATGAGAAACAGCCTAAGATACGAGATACAAATTGTTGATGTTAAAATCAAACAAGTACAAAAGTTTAAATATCTGGGAACAAATGAAGAAAAATATGAAACTGAAATCTCAAGATATACTGGAAGAGCAAAAGATTTCCAAAAAGTGAAACAAATTAAGAAACAGGAAAATTTCATGAAAAACAAAGAAAAGTATGCTGATATACTATGCAATACCAGTCCTACTATAAGGAAGTAGATTTTCTCACAGGTGAAGAGACTTAAGGCTACAGAAGAATTCTAAGAATACCAGGGATGTAGCACATAAATAATGAGAAAGTTTTAAGGAAAATGAAACAAAATGGACACATACTTAAAATTAAAAATGGAGATATTTTGAATTTCAAGGACACAATGATGATAGAAAACTTAAAAAATTTGAAACTAACAGGAAATCGAAGGCAAGAGGAACAGAAGAAAACAGTAAATAACCTACCTGATGAACTTGTATAAATGGAAAGCAAAACGGAGTGGGAAGAATAGCAAAAAAAAGTTACAAAGGATAGGAAGTTGACTACCCACTGTGTCCTATTAGGGGTTTTTTAAAAGTCAATTTTTGTGTTTATCAAAATAAATTTGGCAACTGCATACAAAAAATTCACTTTTGTGGAAGCATGATTTTATTCAACTAAAATTTTTCTTTGTATCTAATTAATCCTTTTAACTTTCCATAAGAATTTTCTCATCATCCCCATGTGTGTGTGTGTGTGTGTGTGTGTGTGTGTGTGTGTGTGTGTGTATACACATTTCTATTTCACTCATGCTCGGTAATTTACTCTAAAAATTTACTCTTGACCCATGGCTAATTTTTGTGATCAAAGTATCCTCCATTTTTTTTTTTTAAAATTGTGCAAGTCTGACAGAAGAATAATGAAATTGTCACATTATTAGCCAAATTACTTTGTTACTATCAAATAATCAAATACAGGGGTGCAGGGAGGTCTGAAATTTTTTCAGCCCAGCCATTTCCCCAAATGTTTTCAGCACCTTCTCATGCATTAGCATGTAAATATTTCCTGGTTCCTCAATACAAAAATTTCCACAAATATAACAATTGCTCTATTTTAAAAGCTTTTATAAAATTTACTTAAATATCTTTCCAACTTTCATTTCTATCCCACTATATACAAAGAAAATGCAACTTGAAATAATTAAAATGTTCCTAATTATCTTCAAAATCACTTAAAACAATTCAACAACACAATGATAGAGAGAATGTTATTTTTAAGCAGTGAGGTACCTAATATACAGAAAAGTATGAATGTAACTGCTGAACAAATGATAAATATGAGTTCTCAGCCCAACCAAGAAAAGTTGAAAGAATCATAAAAATAAACATAAAAACAACAAAAAAACAAACATTATAATATTGGGTTAGATTTGGGGAATATTAGTTAAGCTGATAACTTTTCAGCACTCACTTATAGTTGAAAATATAAATTCAACATTTTTTTTTTTATTAAATAAACTTACAAAGTAATAAAATGCACATGAACAAAGAAAAAGTGAAGGTAGGATTATGCATTACTGGTACAGAATAAAATGATTCACTTCCTGCAGCTCTTTCATTTGTATTATACACAGATATTGTGCACCAGAATGCTCTCTCAGTGAGGTTTATTCTGGGGGTCATAGAAAGATTCAGGCCTCAATGACATCAGACTTTCCTTCTAATCTGCCCAGTGATCATTTCTTGACTAGCATTCTGACATACCTCCCACATGATTGCAAGAATTGAAAACAATATTTTGTGCCTACAAAAAACAGGATCCTTTTATTCAATTTTATCTAGGAACTCTGACCAATATTTGTTTATTTTTTTTTTTATTCTGACTATTGGTGTTTTTAGCCAATCAGAAGGGCAGATTCAGTTTTGCCCTTAACCATAAAAGAGTATTTGCTCATATTTTAAAACAATCAACATGTACACAGAAAATGAAATTAGATGAAGAAATACTTCAAATCACAAAGTCAGATTAAAAAGAGCAATGAACAAATAATATATTGATAAATAACATGACTGCATAATGCTCAATCTTGGGTCAGAGTTAAAAGATAGGCATCTAATTCAATATAGCACAACTACTTCCATGGACAGCAAGTAAATATAACAATGAATCAATAAAATAACTACAAATAAAAATGCACAGAAGTATTTTTCATAAGTTGTTTCTATTAAAATAATGTTGTCATTAAAAATGTGGTGGCATAAAAAAAGATGACAATAAGCCCTTACAAAAAATGTGGAGGTCAGAAGATCAAGCTGAAAATGGGGTAATGCTGTCATATTTGGGCTGGTGCTACCCAATCTTCACTTTCCAGTCTTGATAGTCTAAAAGTACCTATGTGGCGTTGTAGGTAATGAATTGTTTTCCACGCTGCAACCCCTTTCCCTGTATACAAAAGGTTGAAAGTTTCTCTCTATTGCTATTTCCATGAAAAATGTTGAAATGAGCTAAATCCCTAATACTCCCAGCTAAGACCCACTATACTGTATACATTGAGGTGAACAAACCTCATTTCTTTATTATTCCACACTGCTGCTCTGTGGAAAAAAAAAATCCCAAGAGCATGCTTTCCTGACTATTATAATCTTAACCTCTTCAAGTTTAGAATTAACTGTTATTTTCCCCATATCTACATAAACTATGTGCCTCACTCTTACATAGTATGGGTATGGCACAAGGTCAAATAAGAGAAATGAGGTAAGAACTTTATGCTCATCTTTTCAAGTGGAGATTAGTCTGCTTATTTTGAAAATCAGTATTCAGGCTTTTACATGGGTTTAAACCTGACCCAGAGAAAAATATTTCAGTGATATAGCAAGTAGCTTCATGTTTTTAATTTATTGCATATCAAACATATAGCTAAGCAAAGTAATCAGAAAAATTTTGTTAGAAACAAATAAAAGAGTACTGAACTGTTATGTAATATTTGTCCTCCACAACTTCCTGTCCTTTATAGCTCTGAGTAGATTTTTGTCCTTGTGCTATCTCTCCTAATTCCTGTTCTACCAACAATTTACACAAGCTTGTTAGATTATTTGCTGCTTTCCTCTGTTCTCTTTGTCAACATCCTGAAGGAACATGGTACATAGAAGATACAGCTCCTAGTACTGATTATAAAGTAGTAAAGAATTATATAAAAATTGTAGTGAGTGTTATAGAAAAACATTTTATATCTAAGATCCAGTGGTCAAACCAGAATGCCCAAATGTCTGCAGCTCAGTCTTTGATTACAAGTGGAAAAAGCTTAATAATAATGAGCATAAAATGCAAACCAATTCAAAATTATTGCTAAAAGCCATTTATGTAGTGCTTATAGTATGAATATCAGTCATCACTGACATTATTTTGCTAACTTTCTCTATGCTTGAAACTGTTGAAAATAGTTCTACCACTCTATACATCATAATTCATTCAATTTTTTGAAGTACCTAATAGGTAGCTGTTACAGTACCCCAAACCTACACTTCTTCCAATGGAAATGGGTCAAAATATTTGAACAGAACAAGAGCAAAACTTAGTAACATCCCACCCATGCAGACACAATCAATTAGACAAATTAACAGCTGCAGTTACAAGAGGAACAAGCCTGCACAAAAAAGTAAAAAGGAATTGACAGGAAATGTTGTCTAACCAATGACACAATTATTCAAGGGAGGGGGGTGACTATGAATTAATGTCATTATATATATAAGAATTTATATATTAAAGTTTTAATTAGACACTTTACTGTAAGTAATAGTTTTATCACCAAACAACATTCTTTATATTATCTGTTGAAATATAGACTTTCTTTTTTTAAAACTTCAACAAAATACAAGCAAAAAACTATCATGTTTATTTATGATTCACACCTTTATAAAAGTTAAAAATTTATCTAAGTCTAAAAAATGTGCTTAATTTTTCCAAGTTAACTTTATAATTGCCAAAAGACAAAAAGTTAAGAGTATTGGAAAATAACAGCATGGCGAAATTCTATCGTATAATGCCAGTTTAACTGAAAAGCAGAGAAGATAAATGTATTTCAGATGTAAACTGTTTCTTAAAGTTACTTATTTGGAATTGTATCTGATATCAGTTAAACTGATATACCAGTAGTCCTACATCATGTACTGATGTGAATATTTTCATTATCTGATTATTGCTCTCATTCTGTTCATGGTAGATAGAGAATCCTACACCCTCAGAGTAACAACCGGCTTACAAGCATTAAACTGGCATCTACCCATAATGGTTAAAGTGCGAAGAACAGAAAGAAAACTAGAACAGAAGCATGTCAAATGATTTAGAGGATCATCTGGTCTGGTGCTTCTAAGTATTTAGAGATTCTTGATAAAATCCAAAGAAGAATCTGCAATGTTATCAAGTCCTGACCTGGCCTCACAGCTTCAGTCATTTTCCCCATTGTCCTAAGGTAGCTTCCCTGTGCTTTGATGAGCTTTCCTCTTTGGTACCTAGACTTTATGAATTTAAGTGCAGTACTAGATTGGGAGCTTGGTCTTCTTATTTTACAGTTGAAATCATTAGATGTAACTAAATTCTTTTCTAACAGTTTCTTCTATCACACTTCTTACTTGTGGAACTCTTCCAGCTTCTAGCTTTCCAGTCAACTTTGATCTTCAAAAATTTAAATAGAATGTCAATCATTTTCTTAAGTATTCTTAATTCCAATTCTTTTGTTCTCACTCCTTAATAATGTTTTCTTTTTCTCATTCTTTCACACTCAGTAACCTCTTGCTTCTTAGTAGATCTGTTGCCTTGCTTGGGAGCAAAATGATTAAAAATAATTGAATAAATAAAAAATCTTCAATCCATACACTCACAGGACTATTCAAGCTTAGTTTAGCCCTTCAGAGACACCTCCACTAATGCCAAGACAAGAACATGACTGTGTATATATTTTCCATTATCATTACAGCAAAGAATACAAAGGTAAAATCAGATATCTAGTCAAAGAACATCAAACAGCCATAATCCATGAAAAGACAATAAAATTAGGGATAGCTAATAATGTATACAAGAGAAATTAGGTATCACCAGCTCCTGGAAAAAAAAGTTAGAATAATGCAACATTGGAGAATAAGACTATTGAGAACTAAATATAAACCTTTCCCTGCACATGCTTTATTCTCAACCTCTCCAATAATACAGTTGACATTATGTTTTAGGATTCAAAGTTTTACCACTTGATTGTCCTGGACAAGCCATTCTCAAGTATGAACAACAAAACTAGAACAATTTATCCTGGTGAATTGATTAAAGACATACATACTATGTCCTATCACAATGTTTTAAAGTATGGTACTTTAGAAATCGAGAAAAGAGTGTTGAATTGCTATGTGATATCAATCTTCCTATATGGCAGTGAATGTTATACAATTTCTTTGCAGATGAAGAGACTTGATGAAAAGATGTGGTACTACAGAAGGATGTCGAGAATACCATGAACAGAACATGTAAATAATGAGGAAGTTCTAAGGAAAATGGAAAATTTGACACTCATAGGCCATATTAAAGGCAAGACGGACAGAGGGTAAACAACAAGTAACCTACTTAATGAGCTTGTGTGAATGAATGGCAAAATAGGGAATGGGAGAGATAATAAAGAAAAACATTTCTAAGAGCTACAATAGTTAGGATGTTGTGAAGGGTCAGGATTGCCCACATCTGAAAGAACATAGCACCTAAAGGAAGAACATCTTATAAAATACTCCCTCCTTTCAGCTTTCGATAAAAATCTGATCAGTTTGCCTTTAGGGAACTGGTAAATATACTTTATAATCAAAGTCTATTTATTTAAAAAATTAAGTACCTAGTAATCGTTTTAAGGTTGATCAATCATTTACTTAAATTTAGTGAACATATCAAAGAAAATTATGAAAAAAATTTCCAAAAATTCTTTACAGTAAACTGGATCTTTCTTGCACTAACAAATTCTTTTACTATACATGTAAGAAAGAGACTTACAAAAATGTAAAAGATTTATCTGCAAATTAATTTAATTGAAAAAATGAAAAAATATCAAAGTGCATCCTGAAGGAAAGTTATTGGGCACACATATTTAACTAGGAATTTTGTCTAAAATTCTATTTTTAACAGATTAAATAGAAAATCTTTTTAAATTTAGTAATTTCAATTAGACCAACTAACATATAATCTGAATTATCAAGTTATTATTGCAATAGAGTGAGAGCATAGTGAAAAGTATTTAGACACTTGTAAAATGTTTTTTATTTTAATCCAAAAGCATAAAATTTGCCTGAAATGAATACAAATATTGAGTGCGATGAGTAAATTGTTGCCATTTTATATTTTTTAATTTGGCACATGAAATTGTTTGTTTTTGATTTATAGTGGGTGTCAGTTGAGAACCATCTGTGAGAAAGAAAAAAAAAAAAGAGCACCATGCTGCAATTTACTCTGCCAGATATTTGGAAACAACATTTTGTGCTGCTTGGCATTCATGCTGGAAGTTCCAATACAAACATTTCAGAGTATTTAGGTGTCAATCTGAGGACAATGCAGAGAATTCAAAAATGAATTGGAGGAGTCTAATAGTGATTACAAAGTTACAGCAGCTTGGAAAACTCGTTATGATCATTCTACTAAGAAAAGAACTCCCAAATTTGTTGGCGAGTGCCTTAGATTCAACACAGAGGCCTACATCAAGTGCCTTGAGAAAGTAGTGCTGACCTGGGTCAAGAAGCTAGCCACTGGAAGATCCTATGTCTGGCAACAGAACACTGTATCATGCCACACAAGCAGGAGAACCCAGTCAACCACACCACCCCTTACATCTGGCCACCTAACTCCCCAGACTGCAACCTCCTTGATCGTATGAGGAACGCTGTTGAGCAAGAGACCAACAAAACTCCTTGTAATAACAAAGATGAACTGAAGGCAAAGATCATGGCAGCATTCACCAACTTAAACAAGGAGACCATCCAGAAGAGTTGCAGGAGATTCTGAAATCATCTGGAGGCCATGGTTGAAGCCAACAGCAATTTTATTGAATAAATTTACTCTATAGTATTTCAAGATATTTTTGTGTAATTTTGGTAAATATATCTGTTAAAAGGAGATGTCAGTGTTATTTTAATTTTTGCGTAATTTAGGTGCCAATTTATCCATCACACCCTGTATAATTTTATATGAAATTTGAGAACATGAAATAAGCCCTAGTGAATATGAAAGATTTTTACAGGAGAGGAAAAAATGTATTTACAAATTATTAGTAAAATCATTGCATAGATATAAATATACAAGTACAGAATTTTCTAACAAACTTCAAGTAAGTATTAATCAACTGAAGAAACCATTTGTGACATTAACAAGCTCTTTTTAACTATAATGACTACTTATTATAGTTAAAAATAGCTAATAATAATACAACAGAAAGTAATTGAGCGACATTGCTAAAAATATAAATATTTCAGAAACTATTGGATAAATAAGTAACTTGCAATTACTAATAATCTTCCTCAATGTGATATACTACATAAACTATATGAATACAAACAAACAATACTAACATCCAGGCCAAAAATCTAAGCATATTTAAAAACAAGAACACCAGTTAACAAAATAATTGAATAACTGTACAAAAGAAAAAGATTTTTGTCAAACAAAACTATAATTGAACTTGTGGGACATAACTTGGTTCATATGTGAAGAAAAGATATTCATACTTTTATCCAAGGAATACTATACCCAGAGTAGAGGGATAGAAATATAAATGGTACAAGTAGGTTTTTCTTACATTTATTTGATCACTTCATAATGATATAAGAAACTGTGTGTGTGTGTATCTCCCAATGTATTGAAGAAAGTATAGTTCAATATTTCAACAAGCAATTACCTCCAGCATATCCCCAATTCAACTAAAGTATGGATTAATAAGAGACAATACTTTTATAGCCTAGCCAATCCCAATTTGAATACTATTGAAAATTTATGGAGATTTTTTTTTAAGAGTATCAGGTCATCCCATAAATAATGTCCCAATTTACAGTCAAAAAAAATAAAAAAAAAAATAAAAAAATAAATAAATGTTTAATTAGAAATTATTCATCAGTATCATCATCCTTCAATAAGTATTTTGGCTTGGAAAGATAGAGTATAGATTGTACTTTTCACCTCTTCATGTGTTTTGATAATTAGCCCATCATAATGGTTTTGTAAATTCTGGAATAGATATTAATTAGATGCAGTAATATCTGAAAACTAAGGAAGATACAAAATTTTTCCATAGCTAAACTCTTCAATCTTTCCACATGTGATTTTTTTTTTCTGTATGAAGCCATGCATTGTCATAATTGATCATCACAAAGATGTGGTGTTCCAACTTTGTCTCTTCTTTCAACATATTGTTTAAATGCTCAAACTGCTGACAGCAGACATTTACTGGAATTAGGAAATGGATTGATAGCAATACAAAGTGAATCACAACCATAAGAATTTTTTTATTTAATAGAGGTTTATTTTTTATTATGATTTAGCCCATTCATTATAATTAAATAATTTTGTGCATCACTTTATATTCTTATAAAATATAGTTTTCATCACCAGTCAATTAAACTGATTTGGCAAGATGTACTCACAAGACCAGAGATGCCTACTTTGGCTTTACAGCTAGCTTCTGTCAAATAAAGGAAACATGTTTTTTTTTTATGTGTAGGCACTTCAAGTTGATGCAGATAGCAATGAATCATTGGATAACTTTAATTTAGCTTTTGAGATAAATTTTCAACTCAAACAGTATTATTTCTAAACCTTTCAAACTATCTTGAGTAATTTATTTCATTTAAAGAATCTATCACATAAATAACATTGAATTACTTCTGCTGCATTTTTGCTTTTTCTAAGGACAAAAGGATATTATACATCTTATGTGATCTATAGATATTTCTTTCAAAAAGTTTATAACAGTATGAATACAAACTAACATAAATAGCAAAAATATAAATCAGATTTTGGACATTATTTATGACTAAATATATTAATTCAAGGGAGTCTAAAATACTGAAAGTAAAGCATTTGTTTGCAAAACCCAAGATTCTTAAAGAATGATTCAAAGTTGGTTAAATTTTATGGGGGGGGAAAGTTTTAATTGTAATTACAATTAAATGTTAGAATCATGTGTCCAAATATTTCTGCTGTGACATTTTTTTGTAATACAACTGTGTATTTACAACTATTTGTCACTTTGTACTCTTAAATTTCTCATGAAAACACAATCTGAAGATTTAGGCTAAATTCATACTGTACAAACAGAAATATTTTTCAAATGACCAAATAGTGTATATATGTGGGCACTTAGCATTTTTTTCTACTCCTGGCATACAGAAAGTCAAAGTTGAATTATCAAATAAGACACTCAAAGGCCGGACACTTGCCAAGATCAATGTCACTGTTAATTCAATATATTTGGAAATAAACACTTTTCTATAAAGTGAATATAAAAATTAACTATTTTTTCTGATAATGAATTAGCTACAACTTTTACAAAGTTTTAAACTAAAGATTTAAGGTGAAAATTATCTGAAATATTGATAATTACCTGTAGAATATGAGTATATAAAAATATTTATTTTTTGACACACTGGTTTTCCCCACTATTTATCTTTGTTTTGTTATCGTCATTAATTCAACAGAATGACAATATTTGATGGGTACTCACTCACATTTATTTCTGACAGAATAAAATGACAAAAAGTATAATTACTTACTATATTAAAAATATATTTAAGCCCTATGATTTTTAATATATATAAAAAAAAAAAATGTAGACTGGCATAAAAGATGAAGCCATGAAATGAACAGCAGTTGAGTTGATCAGAGAATGTGATATTTATGCAACAGACAATGCATTCTGCTAGGATAAGACTAAAATAACAGATGTCTTGCCCAGATTGTTTTTACTGTCTCTTAGCAAAAGACCTTGAAATAATCTTTTGTAAACATTAAGATGCAATTTAAACTTACAACTACATAACTTTCTAAAAGCAGATAGAATTTTTATCTATTCAGACATATCCTTGGTTAGAAATTAAGGGAATTATTGCTCATAAAATATCAAAACATGTGAATATGGAAGCCATATGAATTTTGAAGATAAAAAAAAAAAAAAAAATCTAAAGAAGTCCCTTTCGTAAAGAAATTGAAAAATAAATTGAGAAATAAATGTAGGGGATCATCAAAAAACTAATATAAATCCAAAATAAAAAAAAATAAAAAAATAAAAAGACTTATTAAATAAAATGAAAGTGATGTGCTAAGCTTTTTCATCTAACCAAGAATTCACTAAATAAAGAAAGATGTAAAAAAAATGAGAAACAAATTCTTCATGTATGAAGTTGTGTGCATTTCAATCTACAATCATCCCAACTACTGATCATAGATGGCTGAACTAAACCAATCAGTCAGTTGAAACATGGTAGAAGCATAAACAAAATAGTTTGATGCTATCTGCAATGTATTGAAATATCTACTCTGAAAACAAACTGAATAATTCTTTCATTTATTTTTTAATGTATCTTGAGTAAATTAAAAAGACAATCCTCATTATATTCATTTTATCACACTTTTTGAGAGCTGTAGCAACTGATTGTAAGTTAAAATATTGCCTAATTTAAAAAAAAAAAAAGTCTATAAAATTGATGAAAAAAATCTTAGAAAGCAGAAACCATGTGAAAAGTTTAAAAAATTTCTCATACTTCTGTCACTGTTCAACAACAGTCCCACCTACACATAACCTGACTGAGATATTTTTATTGCTTAACATAAGCTAGACACAGGGTTCGCACAACATGTGGTTCAAGCAGGCATTTTCAATAAACAAATATGTGGAGAGTTTGGATGAAAAATTTGGGTCAAACTTCTGAGGCAGTAGGAAGGCCCTCAATGATAACCTTTACTTACAGGAATGAAAACACTTAACCAGACCAATTTCTGATCTGAAGACTCTTGTATCTTGATATTACAGCCTTCCAAATAAATCTCTAATTTCTTTCACTATCAACATAAATGAATACTGTCAGTAAAGGCTAATTTAGATAGACAAGTCAGAATTTTTCTTTATATCACTACACAACAGAAAACCTTTTAAATGCTTATCAAGACATTTAACTTTGGTCACAGCAGTTTGAATAAGTACTAAATACTACCAAATTTCTAAAGTTATTTTTCTTTTTGTTTTCTTTCACCAACTCAAAATGGGAACTGTCATTCACAAATAGTTCATAAAAAAAAATTCCTGATACTAAAAATAACATTCCAGTTTAAAAAAAAAAAAAAAAATGCAACAGAAGTAAAGAATTGCATTTCAAACGTCAAAATCTACTTGGATGTCTTGCCAAACAAAGCTTAATAGCCATTTATGGTTAATTTATGGTTGCTGCATCTAACCAAACACATTAAAAATATCTCTAACAATTTCCAAAAAAGAAAATTCACAAAATGATTTACACGGTTAAAGAGCAAGACTGATAAAATGCCTCAAACAAAAAAACAAAATCTAATTCATTAAAATTTTTGAAAAATACAGCAAAATTCAAACATTTACACAAAGATATTAATTTCCACTTTCTCCACTGTGAAAAATTTGGTTGAAATATTTGCATGTAGAAACTGGAAACACTATTGTAAAAGAAAAATTTACTGTGACCAACTTTAGATTTTAATTGATAAATGAATATCCCAAAATAGCTTCTCTAAAATATTTAGTGTTCTTGATTACCTGTTTATTTTAGGCAAGTGCTATTTGACAGCACACAACTTCAGAACCACTCACAAAATAAAATGCTAAAATGAAAGGCAAATTTATTTTCCAATATCAAAATATTTCCAAAAGTTTAAATATATTGCTACAATATTTGCCATCACAGGATATAAAGACAATTTCATAATCACACATACCTATTGATATGTTAAAAATTTATTTCATCAGTTTCTATTGCAAGTACAATTCATTTAACACATTCAGTAGATAATATAAATAAATCACACAGATATATATGTATCAGAAAATTAAAAAATATAACCATTTTATTGCAAACATGAAAAAGAGCTACACCTTTCATCAAATGGAAATAAATCCTTATTTTACTTACTAGATATAAAATATGTATGTATAAATAGCTCTGTCAAATAGCACGTCTAAAATAAACAGGTAAGCAAGTATATTTTTTTTTTATCTATCATATATGTCTGATAACTATGAAATTAAATGCTGGTCTGAAGAATCATCTTAGGGACCATAAATGCCTAAACAAAACAAGCTATCATAAGTGATGAGAGGCAGCTCTTATTTGAGTAAGGTGTGAAAATCACTATAATTTTTTTTTTTTTTTTTTTTTTTTTTTAAATCCAACATTATTTCTTTCTGCTATAACCATTACTTTCAACAGTTACATGTGCAAGTAGCTATCCCTGTTTTTTTTTCTATTTTCTTAAACAGTGAAATAACAACCAACCTAGATTGAAAAATCCTTTCCTTAGTAGAACTTCCCAATTGAGGCCAGCCATATATATATATATATATATATATATATTTGTATTTGGGGTGGGGGGGAATAAACATTCATAGACCATGAACTTTTTCTTTTTAACAGATTTTATAGAAGAATTTTATAATCCATACAATATTTGTATACTATTGCTTAATGCTGCAATATGGAAAAAAAAAAAAAAAAAAATCAGATAAAATTGTTTTATTAATGAAATTAAACAATTTGGAAACAAAAAAGTATTTTTATAAAATTATATCTATTTAATACTTTGTAGCATATCCCTTAATTAAACAGCAATCAGTCTCTTTCTGTAGCTTTTAATCAATGATTTGCAAATTTCTTTTGGTATTTTAGAGATAGACAGTAGAATGAATTCAAAAACATACCAAAATGTTTTGAACTCTAATTTCTTTAGATCAGTAGTAAAGATGGACTCCCAAATGAATGGGTTCTGCAACAAAATAATGATTAAACATACAGCTAAATCTACAAAAAAAGTGGCTTATTGAAAACAATGTCAATACACTTGAATGACCATCACAGTCTCCAATAGAAAATTTGTAGCATTAAAAATTCAATTTAATAAAAGAGCTCTGAAAAACACCCTAAAAAACATAACCTAAAATAACCTAATAATTGAACAGAAATTACATTATTTCTGAAAGTTAGCTATTTTGAGGTTATTAAAAACATTAAACTATGACAGTAGTAAATTTTAAAAATACAAAATATAGAATAATCAGTTAACTATGGATAAATGACTAATAAAATCTTCAGCACAACATTATTGTGTTATACAACAAGGTTCACTCTTTTAGTTGTTTCTAATAGCAATTAATTTATACAATTTCATCACATTTATTTTCTATTATTTATAAAAGTAGACATTAAATCATAAAAAATTTAAATATTGACAAAATTAAATATTACAAATGAACATTGGCCCTAGGAGTGAGCAATTATATATATCGAGACATTATCATTAAAAAAAAAAAAAAAAAAAAAAATGAAGGCGAGAGTTTCCCTGATACAAATTATCAAACCCTAAAAAGATGTCCAAATGTAGATACAGATTATTTTTGCTTTGCATAGCTAGAATCAAAGGTTTCCTCAAAAGATACTAACCTTTTTGAAGTCAGCACAAGAATTAAACAACTGATCAAATCCATTGTTGTGTTTCTTGAATCTTTTCATGATTCCTGTTACAAAAAACTAAATATTATAATTCTGCTAAAATCTTCACTGAACTTTCTTATATATGTTTCCTTTTAAGCAGATCTCAGTAAGTGACTATGATTGGATAATGAGACTAAATTACAAGAAAGCAATCCATCAATCATTACAAGCAATTAACTAAAGTAGATTTAAAGAGCAAAGATGAAATCCTTTCTTTACAGAAGCATAAAACTATATTTCTGTCTAATATATACAGACAGATTTTTATTTTACTAATTTTATTTTTTCACAATAAAACTGGTATTAACTCACTAATGCTAGCAAAACTTTCAGAATATGCTTATATTATTATATATTGTCTTAATAGTAAGTGTGATCAGTTCAATAAGCTCAAATGACAGCTTATCTCAAAAATGACTTACAATCTGTTAACTAGGACAAGGAATTGTTAATTTTAATGCCTCCAAAACTAAACTGCTTTTTAATCATCCCTTTTTGCCTTCCATCAGCATGGCTGATGCTAACTTCCAGAAGAATGACTCATCACACTTTTTTCAGATGAAGATTTTCCACAGACAAAATGGAAAGATTATATTGAATCAATTGCTAGGTCTACTGCTAGGAAAGTTGTTTCATTGTCATGCTAAACAATTTTTCTAGCTAGAATCTATCTTACACATTTATAAGTCTATCATTGGTCCATGCATTGAATATTGCTGCCACATCTGATCTGGTACTCTTGTGATATATTTAAGTATTTAGAGATTCTTGATGAAATACAAAAACTCTGCAATATTACTGATCCTAACCTGGCATCTCACCTTCAGTCATTTTCCCACCACTGTAACACTTTTCTGTACCTTTTCTATAAACATTTTCATGGTAATTGTTCTGATGAGCTTTCCTCTTTGGCACCTAGACTATGAATGTAAGCACAATAATAGATTGGTGGCAAGATTTCATTTTACATTTGAAATGTCTAGTTGTAACTATGAGTTACATGCTAACATTTTCTTCTCTTGCACTTCTCACTTGAGGAACTTTTCAGGCTTCTTGCTTTCAGTCATCTTTGAACTTCAAAAATTTAAATAAACACAATATCAATCATTATCTTCTGTCTTATGTTTTTTATTGTTCTTCCCTTAACACTTTTTTTCATATTCTCTCACACTTGTAATTCATTAATCTTAGTGGCTTTATTGCCTTACTTGAGGTGAAAAGATTAAAAAATAAATATTATGAATATAAGTAAATTTTGGTTTGTTTTATTAATATATTTACAATAACTTATTTGGTGGTATGAGACTATTATACAACTTTATGATCAGATTTTCATAGTATATATTTGTAAAAAAAAAAAAAAAAAAAAAAATATATATATATATATATATAAAATATATACATTTTTAAAAAAAATAAATAAAAATTGCCAAAAGTAGTAGTTATATATATAAAAATCTCAAAAAAAAAAAAAAAAAAAAAAAAAAAGTTATTGTAAAGTTAGTCAATGTAAAGACATCATTGGAAACTTTGAAAGAGGAGAATCAAAAAAGAAATTAAAAACATCAGCAAAACGATCAAAATGTCTTTAAAATGTCACAAAAAGATTTAAGAAAAAGAAAAGAGTAATAGAAAAGAAAAGTAACTTGGCCAGCAAGAAAATATTTTAAGAAACTGGCATTGCAAATGCAAACAGAGAAAAAATGTAAAATATTAACATTGGCAAAAGACATGGAAACAACCAAACTAAGACCTTTATAAAGGTAAACGTGTAAGTTGGACAAAGAAGTACATAAACTGATTTCTCAACTTATAGTGATAGATATAGAGTTACATTGGATAGGCCAGATGTCTGGATAAGAGGAAATAGTCAAACACAAGTTAGACGATAACAAGAAGTGAAGTAATGTTTTAGGCTAATATTATTGAAAAGAAAATTATAGGTCCCTTCAAAATTGAATGTCAAAGTGAATATATTAACATGTAAATTAATGCAATAAATTATTCAAATATATGCTATTAAATTTAGAGTTCTCCTATGCAAACTTAATTATTAATCAAATTGTGTTTTTTAGTGTATATCTTGAATTTAGAAATAAAATTTTATGCAATAATTTGCATAATAAATTCTGATATCTTGTTATATCTATACTTAGTAAAAATATTATGAGCTGTAATATAAGCATATCTTGGTAATTTTACCTACATCAGTTGGTTAATTTTATTGCAAAAATTAAATCTGACAGTATAAAACAACTGAATGAAAAATACATGGCTGATTTTCTTCATAGTTCAATCTACCTTTATTTTTTTGAAATAGCATTTCAATCCAGTGCATGTAGGTTTTTTTTTTTAATTAGATGTCCATCTTCAGTAAACTTCAAAATGAATGTATTTTATGTATATTTCAAACAAATTGAACTGAATGCTTCTCTGATAAGGACATAAATATGTACGAATAGACCTTGTAATTGTTTGCTTTCTCAGTATAATGCAGAATTAACAAATGAACAATCTCTTTTGAATTCACACACCAAGTATAACAGATAAAAACAACAAGTAGGTGAAGGATTAACAATGATTTTCCTCTGCTAGGCCACTATTAAAACACTTGATATTGCAGAATTTTAATAACAGGAGGCTAATATGCTTGGCTTGTTATTTGGAATTTAGGTTAGAGGAATAAAAACTAAGATCATTCAAAAATAAGGAAAGTTATCATTGACCATGTTTAGTAATTGCAGCTGGAAGAGAGCATAATTATAACTACAAAGGATTAGAACTTGCAGGTTTAGTTCGGTGGCAGAGCACTGGATGTTTCCTTGAAATCTTTGAAATAACCAATATTATTATTTCAATCAAGAAGAACAGACTCAAAATTAAGGCAGAGTGTATTCTATAACAGTTACCTTTTTTCTTTTTTCAAATAAAGCATTTTCACCATTTATTAATAATTCTACTCCACTGCTGTTTTTTATCACTACAGCTAGTCAAACTCTTCAAATAGGAGAACAAACAGATTAAAAAATTGGAAATAAGCAACAAGATGAAGTAAAACCAGTCATAAAATAATAGAAAAAAACATTGAAATAATTTCAAAAGTTAATTACAAGATAGTAAAATAAATATGATAAATAAAACTGGAAAGCAGAATAACTAGATAGCCACTTTGCATAATCATTTTGTGATAAAATTGGTTAAAGCCAGATCCATGGGCTTCCAAGTTGTAGGAATCAAATTCAATTCTCATCACTTTATTATTCCTGATTTGGCACTATTTGCTCTAGTAATCCAGGAATGTATTTGCATAGATTTCTTTGAAATAAAAACGAGACGAAGTAAGAACTAGCAATTAAATGAGTTTAGTACTTGATATCAAAAGTAGCAGAAAGTAACAAAGTGATTCAGAGTGATTAAACATTACTAAATTTTGAATTTCACTACTTGCAATTTTCCTGGGCTACTTTTAAAATAAGCCTGACTAATTTGGGTTACTAATGAGAAAGTTTAGTGGCACTGGACATTCAAATGCAGTACAATTCATCACGTCACCCAATCTTGCAACCCAGCAGTGATTTGCCAATTTTCATGATGAAAAGGATATTTTCACTTTCAGATCATTGTTCTTTACGAATTTCCTGTCACAGTTTAACAGGTTCTGTGCCTAGAATTCACCTATTACTCTCATGATGAAAAAGCAAGTACCAGTTATAGAAGTGAAATTATTGAAATAGATGAAGTTTTAGAAATTACAAAGTTATTTTACTAGTGCAAAGACATCCAGACATTGAAAATTATAGAAAAAATAATGAAGATTTTGCAGGACTATTTCAATGTCTGAACAATAAAATTTTTTTCTCAAGTCATCCACAATGCTAAATATGATAGACAGGTATCGTAATTATACAACAATATTCAAAAGAAAAGATAGAATAATATTCAAAAGAAAAATAAAATCATTTCGTTATATATGGAATTAACTTTGAGAAAGTCAATAGAAAGTGTTACTGATAAAAAAATAAAAACAACAACAAAAAAACAAAAAACAAAAAAAAAAAACAGAAAATGTTGTCACTTCTTTAAAAACAGTAGAAAAAGCAGTAGCAGACTATTAATAGCTACAGTCTTAAAATTCAAACCATTTACCATGATTATCACTTAAAAAGAAAAAAAATATTTAGTAAATTCAAGGTAAGCCTAACAAGCTTTAAGAAAACAGTCTAATGAGAATGAAAACAAAATGGCAAAACTAAAAAATTAAGAAACAATAAAATAATGTGTTATGCATGCGGTAAACAAAGAAAAAAAAATTTACAAATTGGCAAAGCAATGAGAATCAATTTGTAAAAGAAATATTAAGCAATCTTCTAAAATGGATCATTCCTTTCTATTTTCACTTGGAATGGATACCATAGATAACATAAATGGTATGTTAGTTGATTACAGGGAAACAACAGGTTATGATGGACATGTTAAATTTTACAATTTAAATCTGAAAATAACTTCAAGTTGACAGAAGGACAAATGAATAGATACAGAGATAAATCATAAAAAATTAATTTTCTATTATTTAAAGAGGATATCATTTTTGTATAAGCAGTTATCAACAAGATTGCTTCGTTTGAATTTGTGTAAAGCTTTTATATCCTGACAGTAAAAAATATTAATATTAAGAAAAGAATGTCTGTATTTTCTCAACAATACATTTTAAAGAATGCAATTTAAAAGAATGACACAAAAATTTGAGGTCATTGTAAAAGGAAAAAAGTCTTTAAAAGCTTGAAGATGTGGAAAGCATGGACATTAGAACTTTGAGTGTGAAGTTGTACAGAAGAAAAAATGACAAAGTAACAGAAATGATATGGGATATTTGGTCATAACTGCTGTGTATTTTTGAAACAGGTGTTAGAATCCCACAAGTGGGAAAAACAACAGCATTTAAACTGTCCACCAGCACTAAGCCAAGTATTAGTGGCATGCATATTGTTGGTACAGTCACTTGTGCCTTGTGCAGAATAAAACTCATTTCATTCCAGAAGCAAGAAGCTATTTTTGTGGGCTATAAACAAAGATAGTCCATTATACTTTCTATATTTTCCAGAAATAAAAAGAATTATCAAAGTGTGATATTCACCAATATCTTCAAAACTGTGAATGATGGCAATGAACCCAATTGGATAAGACTTAAGTGGATTCAGACTGATCCTTATGAGGGGGAAAAAAAAAAGATTATTGATCAAGGTACCAGATATGATTGTAGTGAAAATAATCCTAATAAGGAAAGTATTTCTTATTGATAACCAAGTAGGAATCATAAGAAGTTTAACTATCTAAGATTATGTTGTTGAAAAGAACATTGATAATACTGTAAAATTGTTAATGCGCCCAAAATATATTGGGAATCTTTTACATCCATCGATTCAAATGATTGGCAAGAAGTCATGCAAGATGAAATGAATGCTTTAAAGAAAAAAAAAAAAGAATAACTAAGAACTTCTCCTCTTATTAGAAGATAGAACAACAATGGTGCATAACTTAATCTGTGCTTAATGACTATTTTGAAAATTGTTCATATACAACTGTAAGAATCAATACCTTTGTCTCAAAGTTTAACATCCTTGCAACAATTACAACTAAACTGAATTTTATTACAAATAAATTTGTAGCTCCCCCAATAACTCCACATAAAATATTTAACCAGAAATACTTGAAGTATAAATCTTGAAGAATCTACCTCAGTATTGAATTACTGAGTGTTAAGTATACTCATTGTAAGTAATGTGTTAGAATGTAAACCTATTTGTGATTACCTATTTCCAATGATGATTGTGTGTGCACGTGCATATATATATATATATATATATATATATATATAAACAGGTCAGGCATATTTATTCACAGCAATTTGCTCTAATGCTCCCAACATGAATACTAATACTTAATAGCATTTTTGATCCTACTTGCATACTAGTTGTACATACTATCAATATTTTGTTTATTATTTCACTGTTATATCACAGTCTAATATTTCCAGATTAAGCCATTTTACAGTCATAGTTTGGGATTGCCTTCTACCATGTTTTGAATTCAGGAACTCGCTTATAAACATGATAGTTAACCTAGTTACCAAATACTAAACATTGTTATTTACACCTTAGAGAAAAATGTACCAACACAAATGCCAAGAGTTGCACAAAAATACATAGAATAAATTTAATAAAACAGAAACAATTCAGATAGATAAGACAAAGCTCTCTTTTGATGAGCACTCACCTTCTTTATTTTGCCAATTGCTCCTTGGGGCATTTCTTTTCTGTAATATTTCTTCAGCCTACGTATTTCAGGTTTAGTCATACCCACATTCATGAGGTCCTCATCTTTGACATATTTGAGATGAGCCAAGACAGAAATTTTCAGTTCATTCTTTAGGGCACTATAATAATGTTCAAGTTCTGCCTCAACAAGGAAATTATGAAGTTCCTTGTTCATGGCTGCCATGGTAAATGGGCTTTCTGCTGCTAAGCACCAGTGAAGCTCTGTAGATTGCTTTATTACAAACTCATGAGGAATCTGGAAAAGATGGAAAGTAAAACAATCAAACTCAAAGTTCACAGGATTTCTCATGAAAAACATTAGATATGCACATAAAATTTGCCAATTTGTAATTTATACAAGTAAAAAAAAAAAAAAACAACAAAAAGAACAAAGAGATTTTTATTAATGTTTTTTTTTTTTATTTAGAAAAAGCAATAGTAAATAGGGCTGTACCACAAGAAACCATATTTATATACTTATATGCAACAGAATTATAAATTAGGCAGTTTAAATTATAATGAAATTTATAATATTATATATATATATATATATATATAAACAACTTGTTTCTTCTCTGCCTTTGATTGGTATTCAAAGTAAAATCAAGTAAAATCATTTCAAATTTTGAAATCCATTAAGAACCTGAATGTTAAAACTGAATCCAACTATTTTCAGAAAACTTCATTATATTTAATGAGTCTATGAATTAAAAACTTGTCTAAGCCCATATAGATTTAAATAAAATGAGCAAGTTTAGTTTACAAGTTTAATTATGTATCAGGAATATAAAGTCAGATTGAAGGAAATCTATATCAGTTGGCTAAATGTACCAAGTTATAGCTTTTTATAATTATGAGAAGAGATATTATCCCAAAAGTTAAACTACAGATCTCATTGTTTTTGTTGCTTTTAATGTGGTGCTTTAATAACTGATTGACAGTGGCAAATGAATTTTGATATTTTAAACTGTTTATAAAGACTTATTCTATTTCAAAGAAATTTTTTTTTTCAATATAAAAATTTAATTTCAAAACAATAAAAAAAATCATAAAAAAAGAATATTTATTCAATCAAAATATCCCCCCTTAAAAGTTATTTATTCAAGAGTAGCAATGCATTTATTGAAGGTTTATTCAATATGATTAGAGAAGTTCTTGCCTTGAAGTATTTGAACAAATTGGTAATCCATACAACAGAAGAGATAGGTGAATAGGCACTTCAATCAAATCTCCATCTGATTCAACTTTAGTAATTTAATTCTTGAATTATTACAAAGTAAAATAATACCAAAGTAGATGCTTGAATTTTGAATTGATTTTTACTACAGATATGAACTGGTTGGCAATTTTGAAGGAAGTTGGGAAAATCCACTCCTGCTCCATTATATGTCATAATCTGTTGATAGTTTTTATTTGATATTTAAAATAAAATTTCATTCAGCCATTGAGCATTTTTTTTGTCATATAAAATTTATTATTCATTGTCTGTTTTTCATTACAAGTAATAACAATCCTAAAGCAGATTAACTTATTGTTGAACCTGATTAATGCAGGCCTCTATAGTGGATTCTTGTGTTCCCAATTTAGTTCAAAGAGAACCCAATTTGTTTTCTTACCAACCACTTAAAAGATTTAAAATGGTTCAAACTGATACAGTGAAATTAACTATAAAATCTTGGAATGAGAGGGTGATGTTATTTTAAACTACAACCATCATTAATGGGTTATTGCAGATTACTTTCCTAATCTCCTCTTGCAAATTTCTGAAACAAACATACTATTTGTTTACTAATAATTTATATTCTCAGTTTTAGCTCCATTATGGCAAAGTTTGAATCTGTACAAGTGTAACATGTAAAAATTTGTTGAAAGCAGAATAATTAACAGAAAAAAATGAAAATATTAAAAAAAATTTAAAAAGCTAGTTTTGTTTTGTTTTAAATTAATGTTAAACATCTTAATATTGTTAGAATTGACATTTCAATAGACATCTAAATTTACATAAGAAAATATAACAAAATTATAAAAAAAATGATTTATATTGTTCTACTTATGAGAGTATTTAACAAATAATGCACCTTAAATCATCATATAATAATTTTTACTTTTAGAACAAAGAAATTAAATCACTTTTCAAAGTTTTTTTTAATGAAATCATTTTTGGCACCAACTATAAATTTTACACATTACAAAAAGATCTTCAGTTCTACAATATTAATTTCATTTACAGAATCTTTCACGATTTTATAAATCTTTTCAAGAATTTAGAAAACAAAGATCACAAATGAACAGTTTTCTGTATTTTTCAATATGATATTCCAAACTGAAATTTTATTTTGAATATATCTAAAAACATTTAATACAGGCATAATGATCTTGACAAACCATAAAAAAAAATGTACCAAATTTATCTTGGTTGTTCAATTTGCAACAAAGTCATGATCATTCAAAGTTCATAAAATGACAATTTTTGTCTCATATGCTATCAGACAAAAAGCCAATTTTAACAGTGTATATAACTAAAGATGCTAGCTTCAAACAAGATAAAAATCATTATAAATGTAATGTCATATAGGTAGTCTTTAAGTAAAAAAGATAATGTTAATGGAATCATTAATTCTTAGATCAGACCAACCAAAACATTGGGAAAATTGTGTTCTCAAAAACAAGAAATTTAATATAACACAGATGGTCAAATTTGATTGCTCATAGAAGTTTCATTTCAACAGTTAGAGATGAAGCTAACTTTTTTCAGTAGTACCTCAATAAAAAAAAAAAAAAAAAAAAAAAGGGAAGAAAAAAAAGAAAAAAGTAAAAATTAAAACTATATTTACACCATGTAAAAACAGCAAGAAACAATTTAGCAGTAAGGCAAAAACAGGTCAAAAGTATAGCATACTGAACTTGACCTAAGAATTTTTTTTATCATGCTTTTGTAGATATATGGTGGAAACTTTGAAACTTAAATAATTTTAGGATGTGGAATTCAACAAAATAGCTCTTTTCACTGTAATATCAATACTTTTTGCAATATATGTACCTTATTTTGGAAAATTTTATGAAATTATATAATTTTCAACTCTGGTCAAAAACTGGGAGAGCACTAAGGACTAGAAAACTTTTGAAATTTGCTTTACAGAAGGAAAACAATTTATATTAGTTTTAAACTGATAGAAAAGACTTTCTGGGCATTGTGAATGGTCCTCTTGCATTTCCTCTCCAAATATGACTTGCTGACTGAATTTCTATATAAGCCTCTGATATAGCTAATATTTCTAGAAGACTATATCCAGCTATCACTTGAAATTGGCATTGTATCAAAGTCCCATCTGAAGAAAATTGTTGATTCCATTTGTGCAACATTATCAGGCAAATGCCCTCAGAAATAATAATTTCTGCCCTTTGTTGGAGTTTTAAAAAAAAAAAAAAAAAAAAAAAAAAAATGGAGATGCAATATCAATGACTTGGCCAATGTAAAAGATGATGTCCTAACATGCTGCCTTAGTGTTCATAAATGAAGGACACTCGAGGTGGTGGTTCTTCATCACAAGTACTAGAGTTGTTTAAATACTCAGAATCGCTGAGCGCCTTTTCTTCTTTCCTTTACCTTAGAGATGGAGATGAGTCAACCGATTTTCCTGTCATCAAGTAGTCGTCGCAAAGAACAGCTTCCAGCTGAGATTTTCTACCATTGGTGTTGATCTTGATACTTAAGAGAATCTTCAGGTATCCAAATTGATCTTTCAGTGCTTGCAAACCACTGCATATTGTACATCTTTAATAGACTTTACAGGACAAGCATCCTTGAGGACAGAGTTAATAATTCTTCATTTCTCAGTAGCAGTAGCAGCTTGACATTCTTTTTCCTTTTTGCCTCTCATTTTTAGTAATCTTTTCTTGTACATGAAGTTTCAGAAGTACTTCTTGTTGCTTGTGTCTTTGTCACAGATGTGTTTTGCATACTTTCTTGAAATGCTAAGAATTGATTACCACTCACTTGCTGGGTTCACTTCCAGCCAAGCTCTAGTTATGCTTGAGCATGTTTCAGGTTGATCAAAGCTGAAGAACTTGTCATTTTTTTTTTTTTGTCAATTACACCCCAACTTTCAGATATTGTTAACACATTTAAATTGAAGGTGTTTGAGGGTTTTTTTTTTTTTTTTTTTTTACACACTTACATAAAAAAGAAAAATTGCTGAAGATGTTACTTGAATATATATATATATATATATATATATATATATATATATATATATATATATATATTAGTCAAATTCAACCATGAACATACTGAAAGTTCGTCATGAACCTTAACAAAAAATGAAACATTTTCATTCAGAGTTGATACTTGCATAATTTAAAATATTCTTTCACATTTGACAGAAAAAAAATCTACATTGAATATCTATTTTTTAAAAAATGTACCATTTATACTTGCATACCATGCAACTTTTGAAGACCTAATTTTTAAACTAATTTTAAGGGGATCACATCATACACAAGATATAAAATTAGTGTATGTACTACTGGCCCTGGCTATGCCGTTGACCAAACTATATATTCATTTACTGTAGTCAAATTAGCTTCAAAATTAGGTCATCAAAGGTTGCATGATACACAAGTACTTGTAATTTTTCATTGCAATTCTGAAATTTCTCCAATAAGAGATTTTCTTTTATTAAATGAAGATATGTTTTTAGAATTGAAAAATATAAAGTTTAATACCATTTTCAAGCGTTAACATTAGAAGGCTACTGTGGTTATCACAGCTCACCATGTGTAAAATGTTATTTTCACTGTTTTCAGAAATAAATAAATTATTTACAAAATCCAATCACTTATTCCTTAATTTTACAAATTTATTTTGAAGCAAAAGACAAAAAATATTTAAGATTTCTAAATTTGTTATTTTCATTTGTCATCAAGAATGGAGATCCAGTGAGTTATTGGGGCAAGGTTTTTAAAAAGGTCTAAAAAATTAAGAAACCTTATTTAAATACATAAAATTTAGGTGCCACCAAAATGGGTGCTTTTTTCAAAATGAAAGCAAAAAAAGTCAATACACCCATTTTAAAATATTTACCAAACAACAAGGAATTATTCAATTCAAACAAAATTTTTAGTACTTATTACTTAATGAATTAATTTGCTACTGAATAGATGTTTTTATTTAAAAAAAAAAAAAAAAAAAAAAAACACATTGGTGAAATATTGGGTGTGGGTTAATGTTTCAAACACCACCACCACTATCTCCTGTGTACTTTTTAATGGGAGGAGGGTTTATCATTTTTTTTTTTTTTTAGTTTTCTAAAAATGTAAAAAAAAAAAAAAAAAAAAAAAAAAACGAACAAACAGAAAATTCTGTATGCATCTTAACAAAATAATTCAATAAAACTCAAAATTATTTTTTTTTTCAGAATTCATGCTTGCATCCTTTCGGACTGAACAGAGAAAAAAAAAATACACTTACTACTTATTTTTTAAAAAAAAAAAATTTTTTCTTTAATTTTTCAGTGTGATTTTAAAATTCATTCCATTGCTGTTTGTCACAAGAGTTCCTTTTATTAAAGAAAGACATGTCTGAAGAATAAACAAAATGTAAAGTTTAATGTAATTCTCACGTGTGATCTTTTTTTAAAAGAATTCCCCCCCCTTTTAGTAACTGTTAGATTATTTTTGGTATGGATATACAAAAAAGACAATTTGGATATCTCATTATGACTGACTACTATTCAATACTAGAAGAGTATTATGAATTTATATCCCCTGTTCAGTCAGTTTTTGTGTATTGAAAAGTTTTCAGATTCATTGGTATAGGTGGGTGTTTTTTTCTGAGGTCTCTTTTCCTGTATTTATTTACAGATTCTTGTATACAAGAATAACCAATACTTATTTCAGTAATTGAAATAAGTTATTTTAAGTTATTATTTTAAAAACAAATCTGTCTTATTTTTTCCTGCATAAGTTGTTCCCTTCACCACAAAGAAAATTTTTAGAATTACAACAAAACTATTTCATTTACATAAAAGAATATTTTACATTAATTTTTTTTTTAAAGTTACTTTTAGAATCTAACAAATTACATTTATGCTATATTTTTGTTTTGGTAGATGCTAATCAAATAGTATAATGAATAAATTTGAAGGTACCTAATTTTAAAAGCATATAAAATAAAAAAAACTGTATTCTTAAATGAGTGGTGAAAGAAAATTTATTTTTAAACAAATTCTTGATTATTGCACTGATGGTCTTCCGTATATTTCTTTAGCTTTTATTTTTACTTTTTCACGCCTCTTTTCCAGAGAAGGGTAGAATTACAATGTTTCTATATTTTCCTTTTACCTCACAGGCTACTGTGTTTAAATAAAATGTTATTTTCATTATGTTTTAAGTGAAAGGTAAGCATTACTTTTTTAAAAAATCTAGATAACTCTTAAATTTACTAATAGACTTCGAACATCTCTAGAACAAATATTGGAATTTAAAATAGAATTTGTTTACAGTTTTCATATACAATGGCTCGATGAGCGACAAAAAATATGCCAAGGTTTTTTTTAAAATGCCTTAAAAAATTTAACTTCAAAAGGAGACATTTTTAAATTATTCAAAAATCAAAACGCACTCATTTTAAAATTTTCTTCAGTAAGTTCGTACCAATAAATCACCATTGAAAAGTTTTAATGGTGATTTAGAACTTTTAAGTTTTAATACTTAAAAATTCTATTTTAATTTTTTTATGGACAAAAAAAGCAAAATTTAAAGAACTATAATGTATGATATATACATGTCAATTCAATATTATTAATGTAAGGCACTGTTATTTCTGCATTGTAGTCACTTCAAGACTAAAGACAACATTGACATATCACATCACATATCCAAATATTCCATTGTCATTTGCTTCAGTTTCACATTCCAAAGCATCTGCCTGAAAAGCAAGTATTTTTTTAAAAAATTAAAAATTTGAGTTTGAATAAAATAAAAAACATTTTGTTTTGTCGAATTGCTGTTGCCTCAGCTATTATTTTCTTTAAATAATTAACTGAAATACATGTCACTTGAGACAAGTACTAAAACTCTCTTGAAAATATGATCTTAAAAGTAATGGACTGTTTTTTAGTTCTTGAAATCCAGGACCTTACAGATTTTAATAACACTAACAGGGTTAATAAATAATATAGTTTATTTGAGATGGGGTGGGGAGATAAATGAAACTAAGGTGACTTGCTTGTTATATCATTATTTTTGTGGATTTTTTTATAGGTTTGTCTTCAATTGGCATCCTCCCAAATTCATCACTTTATGGCGAGTAATTTTTAAAGCCCTAATAACATTTTTTCATTTTTTTTTTAAAATTGTCCCAACCTCTTTCTATGGTTGTGGAAGGACAATTTGAGAATATACAATAAACAACAAATTAAACAAAGAAATATTAAAAAATGAATCATTTAACGTTTATTTAAAATATCTCAAGTACTTCTTCAGAAATTAAATCAAAATAAAAAGGATACCAAAATTGTATAGAAATTTATAAAGTAGAGAACCCAATCCAAAATAAACATCAGTTGACATCTAAGCAGCTAATCTGTTTAGAGTTACTTCCCTTTAATTGCCTTTCACACAAGATAAATCCATTTTGTTGGCCTGCATTGCAAGTTGAGGTAGTTGCTTGCTTCCCCACTTCTGCTAGGAGTTAATCCCAAATCATGATTCAAATGCTGATTGTGGAAACTGCATCACAAAGGAAAACCCATGCAACACAATCTTTCTTACTTTTCTCCCTATATATCCTGATATTTACAAAGCTAAATAATCTATTGATAAGTTACTTTTATCATCTTATAAATCTTCAGCACTAATTTCTTTATAAAACAAATTCATTGTCCTTATTCAGATATTTACTTTTAATAAAAGCAATCAGGATTCTGAATTTTCATTAAAGCATTAAAATCTACAACTGTGCCACATCTTTGGTACAAAAATAATTACACATAAAATATAAGGATTCTAGATAAACTTATATAACTGAAATATATCCAAAAGCCATTCAGAATTTTGGTATACAAAGCCATTTTGAAATACTCAACTCTTATAGGAAGCTATCTTGCATTATCTGTAACAATGAAACAAAATACACATTTTCTTGAAAAATGTCAATACCTTTTAGAACAAAGATTTTAAAAAAAAAAAAAAAAAAAAAAAAAGAAAATTCTTAAAAAATCAACTTTTCAAATATTGATGGAAGCATGCCGAGATCATGCAGTAATGCCATGAGAATAGAATCATTAGTTATCCATTTATGCATTTCAAATAACGGGAGAAAGAAAACATTCAATTTATTATTCTTTTTGTATATTATATAAAATTGTTTCTGGAAATACATTAAATAAAAATAAAATAAAAGACTTTTTTCCAGCACTTAAAAATTCTGATTGATTCCAAATTCAAGTCAAATAAACTGATTTTATCTTTGCAAATGATGTGATGAAGTGCAAATAGTGTACCATATAAACTAAATATAACCAAAAAAGTTTTCATTGGGAAATACCCCAGCTCTTTTCCATCTTAGAGACATAATTAAATTTTTATTAGGAAAAAAAAAAAAAAAAAGGCTGATTTTTTTCTGTCTAGAAAATCATTAATTATAATGTAGCTTTGGACTGTTATAAAGTCAAGGTTTACTTATCCAGCTATATTTTATTCTACCCCTTAAGTCTATTTGATGACAACTCATCTCTTAAGAAATAGAGTTAAAAACCAAACCAACTGTGATAATAAATTAGAAAAAATAATTTCAGTAGTTAATGAACTTTTCTTTTTTAAAAAATGAAATGTAAGCTTTCTCCTCAGGATTTGATGATCGACTTTAATAGCTTTTAAATTTTAGGACATTTAAATTTATTAATTTTTTTATAATTTTTAAAAATACTATATCATAAAATAATATAAAATAAGATTTATGCCTGTCTTTTTTGTACATATATTTGATCCCTTTTAGTTTAAAAAAGTATTAAACATGAAAGATTTGCTGATGGATGAAACAAAAATTAGCACTTTTGAAGATTGTGAGGTTCTACTTGTTAAAACATTTTGACCAATTCCCAAATTAAAGAATAGATTGGTATGTGTTCAGTTAACAGTAGTAAGTAGATGAAGAAAAGGTTCAATTCAACAACAGGGTACAATACAAAATTAATTGTAATAAATTTCTATATTAATTCAACAATTCATAACTCTTACAGACAAAAACAGTAAAACACTAAGACCTTTAATATCGAAATTAGTTTTAAGTTTGAAAGTTCAATTAAAAAATTGAAAATGAAGTGAAATTAATACAGAAAATTTTCTGAGAGAATATTTCATCCAATCTGAAAATTACTTTAAAAAAGAAAAAAAAAAAAGTCAAGTTTAGTCATCATAGCCTCATTATTAAAAGATAATCTCAAGCAGCTAGAAATGATAAAATTAAAAGATAAAAAATGCAAATGAAGAGCATGAATTTCATTAGCAAATAAATGTGGGCAGGAAACATTACCACTGTCCTTTCAGCAAATTTAAACATAGCACACATGACATGTTTCACCATCTATGGAAGGTCAAATAGCATTCAGTAGACTAGTACTTAGTTTTTATACCAACAGACCAACAAGTGAAAAAAAGAGGAGAGAATGGATACAAATGAGACACCAGTAAATATGCAAAGTGGAGCTCTTGCAAAGATAAGCACAAAACCTGTTTAATAAGACAATAGTTTGTATTAACTAAAATATATTTTTATAAAAATAAGATATATTAGTTGGAAACAAGCATATGATTTAAGTGGCTATGACGCATAGGAAATACGATTCCTTTAAAAAAAAAAGTTATCTCTGTATATAATGCATGCTCCTCTTATGGGCAATACATTTCGCTGTGTATAATATCACAAAATACAATAACAAATTATCATTTACTAGTTTGTTTCCTCATCCACTTTATGTAAAACATTAAAGAGATGACTGAAAATATGAAAAATTTTGCCACCATTTTACTATATATATTTTGCAGCAGTAAAAGAAAACCTCTTTTCATCTTGCAGTTTTTGTGAAAGAAATGAGAAGATAAAGAGGAAAAAAAAAAAAAAACATTATCTTAAAGTCTTAGCTCCTGATTTTACAGAGAACTATAGAAAACCAACATCTGCTCAGTAGAAATCTCCAGGCCTTTCATTTTACTGAATGTGCTTTTCTCTTTCTACTCAATGTCAGACATCTGCTTGAACCTATGTTTTCTTGACATATTTTCCAATTAAAAAAATTTATCTGAAGACTTGCCACACTATCCACTGTGGATAATGAAAAGAGTTTTAAAATATTTAGATATAAGTGACAAATATTATATAGTAAATCTTTTTTTTCTTTTGTTTTTAATCTTGGAAACAAACATTAAAACTCCACTATAATTCTCATTGTCAGAAAATACTTTGTAACTCTTAAAGATCATTTTTGTATAGAATAAGTGATCAAAACTGGAAATAGAATGGTTTCCAGAGAGTTTTAAAAAAAAAAAAAAAAAAAAAAAAAAAATTAGAAATATTTCTACTGAACCCAAATTAATATTGAAGTTAATAACTTTAATTCCAAGCTATATTATATTTTCATCAAGTTAATATACTTTCTTAGATCTATAATTATTTTAAAGTTCATAAATTAAAAAGCTATTTCAAAACAAATAACATGTGATCTACTCAAAAAGGATCACCAACCAATATGATTAATTATATATCATGTCTTTGTCAGGATTATTAAGCATAGTCTTATACATTTCACTAAATGAAAATTAATATCAAAGCCATGTGATAACAGTCTGAGTAAATTAAAATGCAAACACTACATGCAGATTTAAGTAGAGCCTGGTTCATTTTTAATTAAAAAAAAAAAAAAAAAAAATCAGATTATCAAGTGGAGGAAATTCTTGTCCTACATACTCAATTTTATAGTCAAATAAAAAATAGCCAACTTAATACATTAGGGAATCAACATTAGTATTGCAATAAGTAATTTTATAAAGCATAAGAAGTAGTATTTCATAACCAAAATTAAAACACTACAAAATGAGAAAGTTACAAAAACTTCTGACAAGTACTGTTTTGGGACAACAATATGCTGCATATGACATTACTCGGCTACTGAAATCAGCAAAAATTTACTTATACATGTACAAACAGATTTACAATGTGACATGTGATTCTTGTTGTCCAAGAAGTGTGTATAATGTTATAAGTAAATCATTTTAAAGCACAAAGACATGACAGATTCCATTTTGACAACTACAATGTATTTCAACAATTCTTTTACAGTTTAAAATGACGATATACACTAACCCACACTACTGAAGTTTCCTTTTGATGCATGAACTGATCATATTAACATAAGAATGCAATAAACATTTTCTATTTACAATCTATAAGCATCAAGAACTAATGTATTGAGTAGTAACAATTTTAATATTACCAAAAAATAAATAAAATTAAAAATAAATTGAAAACAAAAGATATGTTGAATTGTGTATTGAGTCATATGAAATGAGAATTTCATTCCAATGTATTTAAATAATTGTACCTTATACAAGACTATTTCGGTATAAATCAAGTGATACCTATAACTTATTACAGGTATCACCTTGGTATAAATCCATTAAATGCAATCTTTTGTATAGGAATTTCTCTTAAATTTTTTCCATTATTTCTCATTACCAGAGCTCATTTTTAACCAATTAAAATACTAGCATAATACACTATTTTTTTTAAAATCAAATGCAATAGCAATTTTTCTTTAATATTTGCATATATTATAGCATTCATTATAATGAACACTGATTATGAGACTAGATCCTTTTATGAGAATTTTCAAGTTGAAAAACTAAGGAAAATAAGCAGCTTAAACAGAAGTTCTAGTCATAAGAAACTTCTATATAATGATCAGACAGATGAAAGACCTGAAAACCATTTTATCTGGTAACCTTGTTTAAAGAATCTAACCAATTCAATATTTTGATTCCAACTAGTATCATATTGCTGAAATAAAATGTTCTCTATTGATCATGTACAATAAGAATGAACTTACATAAGATAATTCCTGAAAAATTACAAAAGCCTTAAATGATTTAAATTCTTAAACTATTACTATTTTCAAAAACTAATTTTTTACTGAACACTGCTTAAAAATTGATGTTATACAAACAAAGCTAATGTACTCGAGCAATATATCACTGTTCATTTTCATTATTGTTTCACCTCAATACAAGTTTACTTTTTATAAATTAAAGACTGCATAAAGTCAAACTTTGCCAATGTTAGTTCCAAGCCAAAATGTGAAAAAATTTTGTGTAGTATTAGTATCCTTACAATTTTAGAAAATAATCCCACTATAGAAACACAGGAAATCAACAAGTAACTTTGCTCTGATATCTCTTCAAAGTCTGTACCCTAGGTTGGACAGAAGGGTGTGTGTGTGTGTGTGTGTGAGAGAGATGAACTTTCAAAGCATCTCCTTGACTGTTCATAATGTTATACTACTGACAAGCCCCTCAAACTATCTAAATGAATGGTAAATTGCTTAGTGCAGGCTACTACCTGGCTTAGTCTTAATTTTTTTTTTTAAGTTTTTGCCACATCATGTCCAAGCAGCAACATTTATATGCATTTAGAAGTAAAAGCTTTTGGAGGTACTTCCACGCAAAATAAGAGCAGCAGCTAAAATTGAAACCTTATATCCAGGTTCATTCAAAAGTGTCCTATCTCTGCTACTTCATTCCCACTGTTTAGTAATCAATGGATGTTCAAATGTTCTGTTCAACTCTCAGTAAAAATGTTATAAATTCAGGAAATATATTGGACAAAATGAAAATATTCCTCTGAAAATGTAACATTTAGTGAAATCCTATTTCACATTTTAGTGTCAATGTTGAAAATAAATTAATTTGAAAATGGAAAAGAAAATGAATATATTATGAAGGTTTTGTTGGAGGCAGCACTACTGCTGTTTTCACAGTTGTGTGTGTGGTGGGTCCTGCTTTATCTGACAAGAGGTAAAGCAAAGCAATTTTGGAAGGGTAAAGATGTTTGTCACTATTGTAATTGATCAAACCATTTCCCAACCATCATTTACTCAATGGTGACAAAGTCAATTGCTTCCTGTTCTGTGGGTTTCCTGCCAAAATGATCTATTTGCAAGTTACATCCTCAATCCAAATAGGACAAATTCTCAGACCTATTCAACTATTGAAATAATTTAAAGAGAATAACTAACTCAAAAATGTTTTTAAAAAAATCCATCATTTTAAATCAACTAAAGCTTGAATAATGCAGGTTACTGCATTATTCAAGCTTTATTTAACCCTTTACATGCTACACTTATTATCTAGAACATTATCTTCTGTATGCCACGTCCCTTCAGAATGTGGGTGATCATGACTCTCCACAACCTTCTGACCTTTGTAGCTCTTAGTAAGGATTGTTGTTTTGCTATCTCTCCTATTTCCTGTCTGTTCTGCCAATCATTTACATAAGCTCATTAGGTAAGTGATTTGCTGCTTTCCTCTATACCTCTTGCTTTCAATATGTCCTGTGAATGGTAAATTTTCCAAGCCCACATTCCTTATTATGTGTCCTAAAAATTTTACCTGTCTGTTTCTGATTCTAAGTACTTCTTGTTTCCATTTTTCCTTAAAATATCATGACTCACATGTTCAGTCCATGGTATTCTCAGCTTCCTTTGGTACAACTACATTTTTGTTGACAAGTTTTTTTTCCCTTCTATAAGGAGATGGGTCAGCATTTACTGCCATAGAGGGGGAGGAGTAATATTGCATAACATATTCCTATTTTTCAATACTTTGCATAACATTTGGAAGGTACCTTTCACTATTCTAAATGCACTTTCAGATTTTGTATGTGTCACAAATTCCATTCTGTTAAAACAATTCCTAGATATTCCAAGTTTTTGTATTTGCTTGATTTCAGCATCTCCATATTGTATTTCTTATCTTGGATTGTTTCTTTTGCTAACAATCATACATTATTTTTTCTTACAATTGATGGTTAGTCCTTTCTTACATTTTTTTTTTTTTTTTTACTATCTTCTGTAGGAATGCCTGTAGTTTCCTTTCTGTGTCTGCTATCAACATTGTATTATCTACATATCTTATATTGTTAAGATTGTGGCTGCCAATAATGAATCCTAGTAGGACTTCTAATACTCTAAACATTGCCTCACTATAATGGTCAAATAAGTCCAGTGAGAAAACATACCCTTGTTTTACACTCCTTTCTATTTTTGTGCATTTATTGAATATATTTTATATCTGCATGCAGAGAGTTCCCAGTATAGGTTCTGGATTATACTAATATATTTCCCAAATAAATCAAGCTTATCTAGCAGTTCTCTGCAAAATTTATCAAATGTTTTTGCATCATCTACAAAACATAGGTATACATCCTTTTTCATTTGCTCTTTCTTTGTCCTATTATTTCTCTTCTGCTTTTATACATATCTGCCTTATCTGTGATGCTATAAGCAAAATGGTATGTATTTAAACAGTACCAGAAATTAAAAATATTACCATTAACAGTTTCAATCTATGCTCTTCATCAGGAAATAAAAGAATATACTTCATTTTTTAATCATTTCACCTTAAGCAAGGCAATAAAGCCATTAAGACACAGTTATTGAGTGTAAAAGAATTCAAAAAAGAAAACATTAAGGAGAGAGAACAATAAAAGAATAGGAATTAAGAATATAGAATATAGCAATTGACATTGCATTCAAATTTTTGAAAATCAAAGATGACTGGAAAGCAAGAAATCAGAAAATAGTTCAAGAAGCAGGAAGTGTAAGAGAAGAAACTGTTAGCATAGAACTAATTTTAACTGTAAAATGAGACATTGCTGCCAATCTAGTACTTAAATTTGAATAATATTTGACTTTTTTGAAAACCTGGAGTTTTTTGTATATAATAAATAATAAGAAATTTAGATCAAAAAGTAGTTTTTACTGATCTACTTACTGATCTAAGTTTCTGAAACGTGGAGTGGGAGGGGCTTATTTAATGTTTAAAACTAACAAGGACCTAGAATCAATATTGGTTGCAAAATACAAAAATAGTTTAAAATTTAAGAGGAAAATATACATTTAGTTCAAATAATGTTTTTGTTTCCTTTTATCTGCCATCTACATTCTGTATTTGAAAAAAGGTTAAATAATTCCTTGAAACAAAAAGAAATAATTTTATGAATAAAAACTGTTCTAATGAGTTCTATTACTGATGGCTTTGTTTTGCATGTATTCTAGGAGAGTGGTATTAGAGTAACAACTATCTTCCTAAAATTTGTTAAAATACACAACTCACAACGATTAGCTGCCAAACTGAAAAAAAAAAATTCTGTAAAGGAATGCATTCTTCAAGTAACCAATTAAAATATACATTTATCAAAAAGTCTAAATAAGAATTCTATCATTTTATTGAGCTTCAAATCTGTATATTATTTTATGATAAAAAAATCCTTTTAATCAAATATGGCAACATTGAAAATTATCCTTGTATCAGTATTAAGAGTTCTTGAAATTATACAATCACTTGAGTAAGTTTTAATTCAGTTTATAACCTGAATAAACTATCAAAGATAAAAGATTTAGGCTGATAGAATTATCAAAGTTCAACATCCAAATTTTGAATATAAGTCAGGAATGAAGAAAGATGATGGTAAACATTCCTTCAAGAAAATGTAAAATAGCTAATGGATAAAAACAAATAAAAGAAAGTACTAGATGAAAGTAAAGCACCAAAAGAGACTAACAATCTATAAGTACTTGTATGTTTATCAACATGAGGACCAATAAAGAATTTCAGATTATCAAAATCTAACAAAAACTCAACTGCATGTTCCATTCAAAGCTTGGAAATGTCTGTAGCAGAGTGAAGAGTAGAAAATTGATAATTTCTGTTTGAATTTCCAGAACAATACATTATTTACATTCAGACCTCTTCCTTCTTATGATAACAATGTTTTGGCTGTTATACCTTCTTCAGGTGTTTGTTGATTCAAGGAATTTCAAACTGAAGCCTTTACTCATATGGTTGGTAGATTTTTTAATCTTCTGCTGCACATGTCTAGGGTTTTTTTTTTAATATTACTACTGCTCAGTTATTGCCTGCCTTGTTTTTCATTAAGTAAATCTGTACTTCTCACTACTTACTAGAGACTAAAATCACAATTATCATGCAATTGAAGATTATCCAGACTGACAGACACCTGAAGACTGCCAGTGGATGCAGTAGCTAAAATGTTATGCTATCAAAGAGAAGTATATTAGTTCAAATGTACACAAGATTGATATTTTATCAGGTGCCAAAGTTGATCACTAACTTTTTTTTCTTTTAATCTTTCCTTCAGTTTTATTTATATTAAATAAGACCATGGAAAGACTTTAAAAATTTGTTTTTGTGTGCCTGGATTACTACTACTCACTAGTATAAGCTAATAATTATATTAAAAATGCACACACATTCTTATTCTTATATGAAATTTAGCTCATGCAGTGTATTGTTTGTTAACAATACTGATTGAAAATGTTCTGTTTAATATACTAAAAATTCAAATAAAATTATTTATTCTAAAATAGTCTAATTTCTCTAAGTGATAACTTTTATCCCTTTTACTTGGGATACAATTTAAATGGACATTGTATACTTTCATACCCTGTCGGCAGAACTCCAATTCTTTAACTTAAATGGAAGTGCTCACTTTAACATTCCCAGCTCATACAAAGAGTCATAAAACATCTTTTCTGATCAATCAGAAAAGGCCCATACAGTTTTCACAGCAGCCATTTCTGAGCCACTGACTATAAAGCCAACACTGATTTCACACAGATCCAACTTGAGTGTCATTAGTGATGGACCCACACAACACCAGACTACATGATTATCCAGGTACCTCTATCAACAGTGATGTTTCATTACTGGCTGAAAGCAATGACAACAGCTGAAACTAACTCAACTACTAAAACAATAATTCTTGGAATATTGCTCTAACTAGTCTTACTTGATGACAGAGAAAATCAATATGCATATCTTAACTAATACATGTGTTATACCCAGAATGAACTCTCAGTCTTCTATGACTAATATACAATACCCCAAAACAAGCAAACAATCGAACTTTGTAAATCACCAAGAAGAGAAACTGTTACTGAATTCAGTCATGTCTTATATCTATTGTTTTGTCACTTTCATTTTTTTTTTTTTTTGTTAATTATAAGGCCACCATTATGATTACTTCTTTTGCATTTTTTTTATATCTGATATGCTTCCAGCCATAGCTGCACCATGTTTCTTATATTCTTCATGTATAGACCGTTTCAGATGCATCATTTTTTTTTATATATATATATATATATATATATATATATATATATATAAGGAAAATTTGCGAAAAAACTTATCCATCTCCAATACTGAAATTTTACATTTTAAAATACAATTTCACTTTTACTGAATTTGATTGGTCCTTCATCTTATGCACAGATCACATTTATCAAGTAGTTTTTATGAAGTGAGATTTGTATCACCCATCTTTTTTTGCTATTTTTGCCCATAGTGGTAAAGAGTGAATTCCATTCCTGGTTTTGAATTCATAATTGTTTTTCTCCTTAAATGGTTGTCAATCAAAGCAGGAGAACCCAGCTGGCCTTATTTTATCTATAGTTGGTGGAGAAAGATTCATGCCTTTTCCAAGGACATTTCGTGTAAAGTCAATACACACTACCTCCTGATCCCATTTTCCATGCCAACCATTAAACCAACAACATTCATTGAATAGCTATTTAAGTTGATTATTAGTTTTAATAAATGCCATGAAAAAAAATTTCATAATTCACAAAATTGCATTCACAATAATATGAAAGATTTAATATTTGGCAAAATGGCCTCCACATTTGACTAAAAATCTACTTTTAAAACATTATCAGGCAAAGACATCTTAAAACAAGTGCTGGATCAATTTTGTTTTTGCATAAGCCTTGATTATTGCTGATTTACTGTTATAATCCATAAACAAAGCCATTTGCTTATCTACTTCATTTAGTTATGAAATTAATTATGAATTTGTTTTCTTCTTGATCCTCTCATAAAGAAGGTTTAAATACCCATTCTTAATTCTCTTTTCAGTAGGACTTCAAGCAAAATTTTTCCTTTTATTTTCTATTGAACATAAGTTTTTATTCACACTGACTTTACAAACTTTTCTCTAGAATAATTATATCAAACAACTAATGGGTGCATAATAAACTTCTATATGTCTTTAGTCTACCATATTCCTTAGTTAAATATTTAACATACAAAATATATCCGGAAAGTATCCAGCCATTCTAAATATGTTACAAACTGATTGCAGTCTTTATCATTTCTGAATATTTCTGAGTACTTGAAAATTAAGATTGTACTTTCAAGCTAAAGACAGTATACACTTTTTCTAAAATGTTAACCAGCTTTTCCTTAAACCAGAAAGCGCATGTGTGTGTGTATATATATATATATATATATATATATATAGTGTGTGTGTACCTCAAAAGAAACAATACCTAATGATTCAAATTTTTTTTAAATTTGAATTTTTTTCTTGAACCTTTTATTTTAGTTTTAATTTGAAGCTAATAGATTAAATTTAATATTTCCAATAAGCAAAATACTTTGCTGTATTTCAAAACAATTTTCAATTGATTGGAAAGAGGTTCTATTTTTTCTTACATGCTAAACATTGCTGATTTTAGCCTTTTTACAATTATCTCAGCACAACATAAGTCTCATAATTAAAAAAATCTTTCAAAAATAAAATATACTTTTCTGAAGCCTCAAAGGAAGATTAACTAATTTAAATATTTGATTTGAAACATTACAGAAAAGCATTTTTTGTGGGTGTTTTATGAGAGGTTGACAACTGATGTTTGGGAGTTTTGTTTTTTTTTCTTTGGAGGTGGACATATCTGTAAAAATTACTTGAATATAATGTAAATGCTTTATGCAATTTATTAACTACCCAATAATCTTAAAAATTTAGGAAAATAAGTAATAATAATGTTTATTGAATTTTAGGTATTTGAGCTTTAAATTGACTATAGTTACTGCACTTATTTTCTCATAAGATTGTGTATGTACATCCATATTTACAATAATTGGCACATTTACACATAAAAAAAAACAAACAAATTCTTTTTAAAATACTATGAGGAGGATGTTGAATTGTAGTAAGCTTTTCCATTTATGATTAGTAAACATAGTTTTTACTTAATAACAATATCACCGCACTGTACAAATTAATACAGAATTTTAAATATATTTAAAATTTTATCAGTTATTCTAATTAAAATTTTTACTAAAATGAAAACAATTCTTGTAAAAATGTATTATTCATAAAAAAAAAAAAAAAAAAAATTTAGTGTCCATAATATAACTTATTGATAAAAGTATCTGTTTAAAAAAAAAAAAAAATAAATAAATTGAGGATTTAAATTCAACAATGATTTTTGGTTATAACTAATATAAACATGAAAAATGTTTGCAAAAATGAATTTCTCAAAATTTTATAAATTAAATAAATGGGAAGGGTAACAGATGTTAAAAAAAAAAAAAAAAAAAAAAAAATTACCAAGATTTTGTATAGAAAAAAAATGTTTCTAAAATAATTTTATTCATTTGTAAATTACTTGATTTTTGCAAGAATTTCCAAATCACTGATTTTCACCACAAAAAGATGGTCATCGACTGACAAAAAAAAAAAAAATTTTTTTTTAAAATAAAGAAAATTTTAAAGGTTCTAAAAAGAATTAAAAAATATAATTCAATAATCAAAAAATCATTTGGTCTTTCCTCTGAACAATAACAAAGACAATAAAGCTTTGTTTTCATTAAGCTTGGAGCATTTTTTTTATCATGTATGCACATTTTATAGTGAACCTTTGGAGAAAGAATATATATCAATTATACAGTGAAATTTTCGTACCAAAAATTCAGTTAATCCTATTGATCCACCCACATATTTATCCCTCACTTTCAACGTTTAGTTACATGTAAATCACTCATATCATGGTAACTGAATTACCACTTCATAAGTATCATTAGATATATTAACTACATATCTATTTTGAAATTTTTTAGAAAATCAAATCATCTTTAATAGTATTGCAAGAACATTATATGAGCTACAAAGCATTCACATCTGCTTTAAAACAGACTGTCATCAAAAGTTAGTAATACATGGAAGTCCAAAAATAAGTGAATATTAGAAAAAAAAAAAGTACTGATTGGATTTATTCTTGACAAAATGATACCTGCTAGAAAGCAGTTTACATGACCAATAAATACACTTTAAGAGCGACCAGCTGAACTAGATAAAAGCTGCAAGTCAAAGCTTTGGTAGTCAGTGGTATGATAAAAATAAGTGAACAGCTGGCCTACAGCTGAACAATAACAGGTGTCATTTAGGCCTCTTGGTCATAATGACCCAACTTATACTATGTTATGCTGTCACTAAATTTCTAATGATTTCATTGTAATAATACCAAGCTTAAAAGAAAAAATAGAGCAGGCAATTTCTATCTAATTGATTACACTAAATTTAACATGATATTTAGAAATAAGATTTTTTTTCTTTTCTGACATATTGATCAAATAGTTGCTAACTTTTGTAACAAAATAAAAAATTCAATATGTGTGTGAAAATAGTCAAAGAAAAGCAACTTTAAGTAAAAAAAAAAAAAATTTATGGCTCTGACCTAAAAAGTGTAGTGCTGTTATATGCTGATAAGATCAAATTAAGATGTTTTTCATTTGATACTGGAAGCTGGTTTCATTGTTGAAAATGGATGTTATTCTAGCTGCAATATAGTAGGGTTGTGTTTAACTCAGATCATATGAAATTGTGATAATGAAATTTTAAAAATGTATAAATACTGAAATGCATCACTCCCACCAATATGCCTCCTTTGAAAGATAGCCTCTGAAAGTTTGGTTTGAGTGAAATATTTATCTTTTAGCAGGAAATGTTAAGCTTGTAACATTGATAGGCAAAGCAGCACCAACCTTAGTCAGCATCATTGATCAAAAATCTAATATTTGATTCCTTTCACATCCATCCCTATATTGCCAGAGAGTGAGGGTGTGTGTGTGTGTGTATGCATGTATGTATAGCAATAAAGAAAAATAGTTAAGAGTTTTAAAAATAACGAGTCCTAAACTAATAAAAAAAGGCTTTCATCATTCATTTTTTTCTTTATCAATTTAAATACACACACTTTATATTTATTTGCTTTTTTTGTCAAAACTTTTATATTTTTCAGCCTTCAAATTAAATTACAGGAATCTGAAATAAAAAGCAGCTACAAACAAGATCTTCAACAGCTTCCTGTGTCAGACAGTAACACTTATTAAAATAGATTTTTATTTTTAAATATCCAATCTTACTGTCATTTTCATTCTAACATCTTTTAAGTCAGAATAAAGGCAGTTGTAATAGAACTAAATATGTATGGAATAGTGAAAAACTTACAGTAGTCTTTTCCATATCGGATTCATATATTGATAAGATAATAAACTGACAGAAAATTTTAAGCTAGTGAAACAATCCGAACAAGCTACTATAAAGTAGATACTTAATGGTGAGTGTAATATGTCTGTTTTTGAAATCCAGATCACACTGAAAAATTCAATATTTTGTAAGGTTCAATTTTTTAAAAATTGAGATACAAAAAGATTTTAAGTGGAATCAAAATTATGTCAATTGAAGAGGATAGGATAGATTATATATTGTAGAGAAAATTGTGTAAATACAAACACTAATAAAAGCATCTAGTGTTAAAATCTCAAAACTTTAAAATGACCATTTTAAATAAAATTTTGCTTACACATTTAGAATTTTTATTTTTTTTTAATACATTGTTTGCTGTCCAGTATGGGCTAGAAATTCACATTTATTGAATGATTCAAAATATTTACTTAAAAATTCAATTTTTCCAAAGAAATTATTGTAAAGCTAAAAGGCATTTTTTGCACATCTGCAGAAATCAGACCATCAACTGTCTCTTGCTATGTGCAATGAGAAGATTGTGTCCGAGATGAATTATCAATATAATAAAGACACTGTTGGGGAAAGTATAGTTCTGATGATATCACATGACAAAATCCACACTCATACAGCTAGCATGCTGCAATCACTGCTGGTTAAAAAAAAAAAAAAAAAAAAAAAAAAGTACATGGTCACATCTATAACAGAATTCATCTGGGTTGTTTATCTTGCCTGAGAGAGGATGCAATGTGAAGAGGTTTCAATTGATGAGATAAGCAACCATTTTCTTAATCGCATTCCATCTGATTTCATGATCAATATAGCACCCTGGTGCTGTGTGTGTGTGTGGTGCTTCATCATAGTGTAACAATAATCACCTCTTCAGAGGAATGATCATTCATCTTTGGATCAAGTTTCAAATTGTCTGTATCTTAGAATCTGCTGGACAACATGCCAAAATTCAATCACCCAGACACTTTCCGAGGAAGTGCTACTGGTGTCACTGCCATGACAGGGCAGATCTTTCAGGTAGGATTGTATTCTATCAATAAGAATTGTTTGTAGACTGCTGGAACATGCATCATTTGCAGCCTGTGCTCCTTTTGATGTTCAGGTGGGTGTAATTGTGTCAATTCCCTTTACTCTGAATTGATAGCAGTTGATCACAATGGTAGACTCAGTAAAGAGTGAAGTATTATCATTTGGTTTGATATTGTGTCAATATACTACTTTCTAGCAGCAATTCTTATGTTCAAATGGCATCTCTCAGATCTGCCTGCAGGGACATACACAGAGTTGGATGTCTCACCCAAAGGAATCTTTGAACAGGTGACTACAAAACTGTTGAAAACTTGTTACATATAAGTTTTACCAGTGGACTCCAAGTGGTTGAATAGCTTAAAAATAAAAATAACACACAGCTTACCTGCAATGTGTAGGAGATAAAAGAATTGAATACATCCTTCCACTGTACCTAAATAGTGGGGTCTTTTGTCATTTAACTACAGCTCAGTGAGGAGCAAAACACTAAGGTTACACAAATAAAACAGCCACTGCAGACTGTTTTCACAACAGACTCTTTTATGGCCTACAAGCAGCTTATGGCCAGACAAGTGTTGACATTTTTCTTGCAGAAGTGTAGAAATTTGCTGCACTATTTGGGAGAATATCTGATCAGGGTATAGCATTTGCATTTGTGACAGAAAAGCCAAAACAGCTTAAGGAAAGATAAGCACTGAAGATATTGGGTCATAAAATCTGTACCCACACAGCTAGCATGTTGCCAGAACCATTGACCAGTAACAAAACTTATAAAAACCTTGCAATGTCTATGATTGGCTGTTAAAGAAAAAAATGCCTCATCACATCTATAACACAAACCTTGACTTAGTTGTTTGTCTTGCATGTGATGTGGGAAGCATTTCAATTGACAAGCCACCATTTTCTTCTTCATATTTTGAACTATTACTTAAGATGTCAGATTTCTGTCAAGTATACTGAAAAAAAATTCATGTTAACTTTTAAATAAGAACAAATAGGTGACTTTTCAATTTTCATCCTATAGATACTTTCCTTAGAACAATGAGTTTTTTGTAATTAAGCAAAAGCAACAGATGAAAGAATGTAAATGTTTTGGCTAAATAGGATGACAGTAGCTTCATTCAATTATGGTTACTGCTAACTTTTCAAATCATGATTTACTGAAATACATGACTATGGTGTCAGTTAATCAGCAAGTAACATCTGAAAAATTTTAGTGAATTAATTTATATTTAAGTACCATATAAGTTAACATATCACAAAATTTCATGTTTAACAAGCTTAGTTGTTCAAATGTCGAAGTTGTTACAAGTTCTTTCTTTTTTAAACAATTTCCTCAAAAGAAAAGAGTACTTGAAACAAAGGCAAACATATTCAAAATGCAAATAATATAAGAGGAAGTGGGAAATGATTCATTTATAAAGGAAAATTGAGGTAAATAGCAATAAGGCAATTCAGATCCCAAAAGCCTTAATTCCAAGGGTCAAAAATCAGCCTCACAAGTTCAACATCTGAAAATTCCGGGAGTATCAATCAAGAAGAAAAAAAATTTACATTACAACTTGCAACACACAACTACTTTCTTCACCCATGTGACATTCTTTTATTGCGGTAAAAATAAAAAGATTGTGATAAGGTGACACTTGTAAGGAAGCACAAACATTAACCATATTTCAAGCACTAATAAATTTGACTATCTTGATTCAGATTTTCTTTTTTGACAGCAAAGGGAACAATTTCTTTTTGTGCAACAATATTTGGTTTTACTCCCTCAACACCACAAAAATAAATATTGTGCCTTAAGTTTTCTTGCAATGAATAGGAGAAAGGATTTAACTGTCTCTCATATTATTATATATATATATATATATATAATTTCAAACATATTGTTAAATATAACTGACAACGGATGTCTATGTTTGATCATGAACCATTCTAAGCTTCATATAGTTGCTTTAATTTCAGGAGAAAATAAAGACAAAAACTGTTCAACATTTGGATATGTTTTTTTTTTTTTTATTATGCTGTTCCTTGATCTATGCTTTTGGCTCACATGTGCCATCTTCAGAGTGGTTATATGGACATTTAAACAAAGATAATCAGCATCAAAGATGATATTCTGTTATGCCGACACAGAAGATTGATATGCGACAATAATGGTTGCAGAATAGCAAACGCAGGTCATAAATTTGTGATACGAGCCAAAAGCTTAGATCAAGGAACAACAATATATCCAAATGTTGGACAGTTTTTTTGTCTTTATTTTCTCCTGAAATTAAAGCAACTATACAAAGCTCAGAATGGCTCATGATCAAATATAATAGGCATTTATTGTCTGTTATATTTAACTATGTTTGAATAATAATCAGCTGCCCCTATATATATATATATATATATATATATATATATATATATATTTCAAAATCAAGTTTATCCAAGCTGAGACTGAGAAGCAACTTCTGAATATTTCTGTTTTCTGAAGACAAAGAAGAAAATGTATGAAACAATACACAAGTCCTTTTTTTTGTTTGGTTGTATTTAACTACATTTTCTACATTAAATGTTAGAATTGAGGAGAAAGATTTAGACTTAAAGCAGGTTTTATATATCACTTGGTTATTGTCACAGATGTAATAAAAACATTCTATTTTCTTTAAACAATAGAAAGTATTATACTGATCCTGGTTATCAAATTTATGCATATAAACATTTTATACTGATTTAGAAAAGTAAAATAGACAAACATTTTTCTCACCATACAAAAATTCTCAAAAAAAAAAAAAAAAAAAAAAAAAAAAAAAAAATATTTAACAGTGTCTATGTATTTAAACAGTTCACTGCTAGGATTGTTAGTCTTTATAAGTGTGCCATGAAAAAAAATTCACCCAAGTAACTATTCTTCCTATTTTTATTTCAGTATAATCAAAATACATTTCCACTTGACACAAAAAATTCTTTACATACTTCCATAATTCGGCAAAGTCTACTTAAACTTTTGCCATAAACAGTTAATCAACTAAGCAAATGTACATGTTCTAAAAAATAATGCCCTACCACCGTGGAAACAAACATTCTTTATGCACTGATTAATTGAACCATGCGCACATGATTTATGTTGTTAATGTAAGTTTGAATAAGTTAAGGAAATATTAGAAATTTCCTTCTTTCAACAATAAATTTAAGAAAAAACCCAAAAAAGACAACTATTCACATGTTTAAAAAAGAAAACTCAATTAAAATTAAGAATTTGCTTTACAGAATGAACATTTATGCTGCAACTTCAATATTAAAACAATAATATACCATAGCTTTTCTATACCCTTCGATATGACAAATTTACTTTTATGTCACAAAAATAGTATCAAAATATAATTACAATCACTATTTGTATCAAAAAGCTTCAATAGTCAGCATTTTATATATATATATATATATATATATATATACGACACACACAAAAAGAGTGTATCAATGTCACTGAGGTAATGAGTCCACAAACATTTGTATCTAATACATCCAGACATGTTCCAACTTAAACCAGATGAGCTGTTTGTTACTGAGCAGTGGAGGGAGTTTTAGATGTTCATGTCATACTGTTAGCATAAAAAGAGTGAAAAGAATCAAAAGCAGTGAATTAAGAGTTAGTATTGCGTGAAGACTTATAAAAGTACAAGGGAAACTTAAATCCTATAAAACATGAACTATGGTGAATATGCTATAATGTAATGTGTTTTTGAGTGGCAGAGGCAGTTCAAGGAAGAGTGATAATATGAGCACAATGATACAAGTGGGTATAGCCAAAAACACAAGCAAATGCAAATGTTCATTTGGATATGTTAAGGGTTACAAGAATCTGTCCAGAGTAAATGAACCAAAATCTGGTCTGACAAGTGGATTCTTGACATTAGATTCATGACAATGCTCCTGTGCATAATGTGTTAAGAATTTAAGAATCCCACACAAAGAAATCTTTTTAAAAAATAAGTAAAAGTAAGTTGGGGGGTGGATACCCTGTGGTTTCCAGCTATTTCTGAAAGAGAAAAATGCCCTGAATTAACAAAAAAATTGCTAACATTTCTGACATCCAGTAACATATGGCAACATTATTGAAAGGTAATCTGGAAAATAAATTACAAGAATGTTTCCAGTAAAGGCACCACAGTTTCATGAAATTCATAACTTCACAAGGAGTATTATGGAAGTGACAGGAGCTAATAATGACCAGGTAAACTACTTTCACATTGATATTGTGTGTGTGTGTCGCTAAAATATTTTCTGTGTTGTGTCCTGTCTCAGGATGTTGGTTACCATGGCTCTTAACAATTTTCTGTCCTTTGTAGTTCTTATTAAGTTTTGTCTTTTTGTTATCTCTCCTAAACACTGATCTGTGATCCATTTATACAAGTATTAGGTAGGTCATGCATTGTTTTCCTCTGTCCCTCTTACCTTTAATATGTCCTGTGAGTGTCAAATTCTCCAAACCCTCTTTCATCATTATGTGGTCTAGAAATTTCAACTGTCTCGAGTACAAGTGTCTTGTTTGTTTCCATTTTCTCTAAAATTTTGGTGGTGCTCATGTTTGGTCCATGATATTCTCGGTATCCTTCTGCATAATCACATTTCTATCAGCTAAAGTTGTTTCTTCATCTGTGCAGAGATGATCCAACATTCACTGCTATATTCAAATGCTGTTAGAATCCAGCATAATAAAAGAGTTAACATTCAATAAGATTATTTTTTTTGTTTATTTACACATATTTCAGTTATATTTGGAGCCTTTTGCCTATTTTGCCAACAGCAATAAGAATTTCAAATCAAAATTCCATACAAATCATACTGTGTATATTAATAAAAGTTTTGGGGCTAAATATGTCATTAAAAAAATTTGACCATACAAAGTACAAAATAAAAATAACTAAAAATATACAAATCTATTGTTCAATATTACTTTAACTGAGAACAAAAGACGCCACACAAGCAGCATCCAGAGTATCAATATTCCTGATTATAACACATTAAAAGTCACCATCATTAAACTCAATTTTAGTCATTTTTATAACAAGTATTGCAAGAAAGCAGCAGCTACTTGTATCACTAGAATTAGGTTAAGGGGTTTGAAGAACATACTAACATTCATTTTAGCAATATTATTTACAGATTTATTATGAAATAAAATATTAACAAGTAAAAAAATACTTTTAACTATAGATTTAGTGTAAATGTGGTTTTCTTAACTACTATCATAGTCATGTGAATTTGGCTTTTGAATTTAGTTTTTCATTGCAACACTGCTTTTAGTTATAAGTAACTGATTACAGAAAGGATTTTTAAAGACCTAGCTAAAAAAAAAAAAACAAAAAAAAAAAAAACAACAACACACACTGATTATAACATTTCCTCTGATCTTTCTGAGAACATGGTGAAGCACCTTTGTCACATGAACAGTAATATTGGTCATGTAAACATTAAAAAAGTTAATATTTTTTTACTATAATTGTTAGATCTAAAACCAATCAAGATGAATACACAAGTCATGCCAACATGTGATAAATACTGCATCAAAGCCAACATGCTATTTAAATAGTTTTTAATCTTTTTAATCATTAAGACAAAAATAAATATTGCCCGCTTCATGTCATATTCATTATATCAAGTGGAAATATGAGCTGAATTAAAAAAAAAAAAAAAACATCCACAATAGGTGGCATCTGCAAGTTTACTTAGAATTCTATATTAGTACTAAAATAGGTCTGTCAACTAAGATAAACTTGAGATACAATAAACAGTTGCATTTTTTACTTTTCTATATTATAAGAAAGTTGTTTCTACACAGTGACACATCACCAGAATAGAAGTTAAAAAAAGTTTCAGCATTTGCAGCTGCTTTACATCATGAAGCTGATTAAGTCAGTGTGTGAAAGCTCAAAAATATAAAATGCAAATAAATTCAGTTAGAAAAACATTTTATATCTGACTTAGTACAATATTTGTCCTTTTTGTGTAACAGCTTGGAGAAATAAATTTACTCCTTTACAGTTAGTTTTAAGTGGCAATTAAAATACACAGGATTTTAGACACTTTGTATAAACAGAAGAAATATTAAAATACTTGACAATTTGATACTCCAATGTATTTATATCAATTAGATATGGTAAATTTTACAGGTATAATGAATTTTTTTTAAAGATAAAGTTCTTGTTAAGAGAAAAGATGGTTGCTGATAAACACGAGATTAATTTAAGTAACATGGCTGGAAGAAGCCATCATATGCTTTTAGTAGAAGCATACTACTCCTCAAATATAGATTTAAAAAGTCTATAAAATGGATCAATGTATAAACTGCATTTGCTATCTTAATTTCAAAATGACATTGCTTAGGATTTTATGAATGTATCATTTAGATTGTCATAAATACCATTTCCTCTTGTCTGTATAAATTTAAAATCAGAATTTATTTTGGTTTTATCCTCATTCTTAAATGGCATGATTTGGAAAAGTTACCAACATTTTAAGCTGTCACAAAGAAATAATGTCACCAAATGAAAAAAAAATTAATACATTTGATGAAGTGTGAAATAAAATCAGGCTTACCTCTTGACATTTGTCTAATTTCTCTCATTTTTGCTTCATAAATGGCATTTTCAGAGTGGTTTTTGGAGATTAAAAAAAAAAACTGTTCTCAAGAAGCACACAAATCATGCTATTAAGTACTGATAGCAAATGTTGGAGCCTAAACATCGGAAGCAGACATGCTGTGGTATTCTCATATGTTTATCAATCTCACTTCCTCTTTATCAAGACCCAACCCAAAAAGGCCCATAGTGATGGCAGCACCTGTCCCAACAACTCAGCTTCTCAGACTTTCTCAAGTACCCTCAGTTAATGAAACTGGCATCTAAAAAGCATGCAACCTGTCAAGATTGCTAGAGAAAAATTCAACACAATATCAATTTATTTTAATTTCTTCTGATAATCACTACACATATGCTGTTTCTTCCACTTCACCCTACTTACAATATCCAAGTACCCTAAAGCACAAATACTTGTAATTATTTTTTAAGTAAATATTTGAACTTGAAAAAGATAAGAAAAATCATTAATTCCTGTTCAAAGAACATATGAGATGCAAGCTAATCACAATATTATCTGCAATCATTCACACTGGGTTTAATTTAAGCCCATGAATAAAGATTCTTCAATGTAAGTTCTAAATAAGATAGTAAGATTTAATATGAAAGACTAAATTATACCCAAATACTTTTTAGTAAAATTTTTTAAAAAAAATTTAAAAAAAATAAAAATTACAATTCAATACAGACATTTGTCTTTTGTGTGAATAAATACAAGAGAAAATAACTTTTACAAACCAGATATGGAAGTGATTTTAGGAGGGTCTAATAAAACTTAAATTATAAAAATTATTTTAACAATTATGAAAAGAACATAAGCATTTAAATTATCAAAGCATACCTTTTTTGGACTTTTCAAAATTGGCTTTATACAATTACACAAATTTTCAAAAAGATCAAATTCCAATCCTTCATAATAAATTAATTTAATATTTATTCTAAGATATAAATCTTACTTTTTATAAATATAAAAAACACTTGCCTAATTGAGATTAAATCAATTTTCTTAAATATAAATTTGTTTTAGAAAGTTTATATTCATTGAAACTGGTTATTTAGGATAAACAAACTGAACATAGAAATTAAACTATCAGATTAAGAAATCTTATACGCATAACCTTAAATATGATTTTTAAGATTTCAAACAGACAAAATACAAAATTAAAAAAATTTAAAGAAAATATACTACTAATAATGATGTAGGATTAGAAATTTAGTTTATATTTCCCTAATTATTAAAAAGAAAAAAAAAAAACAAAGTTCTCATCTGTTGCTCAATATAGTTGTTATGCCACAGTGGTCACACACCAGGAAACAGCTTTGACAGTACATATGAACCAGGTGGAGGTAGCCAACAATTGTCAAATCTTCAGCAAGTCAGAAACATGTCTCCCAGCATGCAAAGTTGGAATCTTACAGACTGAGTAGATGAGATCCTTAGTGGATCAGTCAAGGTGGTTTCTGAAAGTTATGTGGACTACATAAAGCACATAGTAAGACACAGAAGGCACAAGAAGAAAAAAAAAGAAAAAAAAAAAAACAAAAAAAACAAATCATAAGGCTTGTGACAACCATCATAGAATTTCCTTATCAAAGGCAAGATTTTTTCTTTGTTTTTTTACATTCATCCCCTAACATATTTCAACTATTTAGCTTGTTCTTTCTGTCCTAATTGAACATAAAGGTGGAAGTTTCACATACTAACATATTTTTTTTTCTAAATATATTTCATAATATTCAAATCACCAAAAGGGGAAAAAATTTTTGAATTCTTTTCCCCCCATAAAAATTCAAATATGGTTATTAGCACCTCCACAGAATATAACTTTTTTGCTGACTGAAAATATTACAATAAATATAACATTATGGTAAAAGATAGCTAGTTGCATTCATTGACCAAAAAGATAAAGACTAACACCGACATCTGCCTCAAATTTATGCCAGATATTTTTCTGTATATACAAAAATAAATATTAAACAAGGCTTCTGTTTACTGCTCATGTTGACATTCAGAATGAAACCACTTGCCTGCCATTTTAATTATTGTTGTTATGAAGACTTCAGGGCCAAAATGGCCTAGCTAGTAGTGAACTGAATTTTCCAAACTGACACTACTTAGATGCTGATCAATTACTACTTACAATCTAGGATCGTTTTTATTTTTTATCTCTTTAATGGATGATGGGGAAGACCAGAACTCTAGCAAAAAAATAAAATAAAAAATAAAATAAAGTTTTTTTTAAATAATTCAAAATGAGTTAAATAAAAACAAAACACAAATGAAGAACCAAAGAGAAAACTATCAATTGAGACAAAAACAAATGGAGGATCTCCTCTGAAAACAAAGCCTCTTCCTCTTGTTTGATCAATAATATCTTAGAATTTGTAGACCAGACAAACCAGTGCACTTGGTTAAGCAAGGCTGCTGCCTAAATTGAATGCAAATGAAAAAGAAAAAAAATGGTTGTCAGAGAACTAAGTATGAGAGTTAAATCCAAAAAAGACTATGTAATCAAGCCATTCTAGAGTTCAGTGGGTGATTGTCAGTCTCACAGACCATCTCAATGTGAGACTTTTGGCTATGCCACAGAAGTGTTCAACTCCAACATAAAAAAGGATTTACAAAATAAGTATCTTTTGCAGAAAGTATTAGTCAGAGGACAAGGATCACACATGCAAGGGTCCCTATTTATGTTTTAGGAATTCATCTGGCTACATATTTCCTCTAGTTAAGGAATTATTGTGGCACTGATTGTATCTGTGAGGAATGGAGGTTTGGCCTTATGATCAATAGAAAATTCTTTAGTGCCATTTCCAACTGCATAGATGTTGATGGTTGGAAACTACCAGTTACTGCCTAAAGACAATTTGGCAGTGGAAAAGGAGACCATAGTAGCCTTGCCTACTACCTTTCGTTAATAAAAAAGGAAAAAAAAAAAAATCACGCCAGATATAGGGGTACATCCTTACACTAAGAAATTCATTACCAAAAAATGTTGACAACCCAAGGAAGACTGAGGAGCAAGTCTTTTCTATAAATATATATAATTATTTTCTATAAATATAAATAATGTGTTTTCTATAAATACTTTCATGGTAATTGTTTGGATGAGCTCTTTACTTTTTTTACTTTACGATTTTTTTTTTTTGTTTTTTTTTAATTGAAGCACAGCACTAAACTGGCATCAAGATCTCATCAATTTACAGTTGAGCTGGCTAGATGTAGCTGTAAATTTTATGCTAACAGTTTCTTCTCTCACATTTCTCACTTGTGGAACTCCCTTCTGGCTCAATGCTTTCCAGTCTATTTTAATCTTCAAAAATTTTAATGCCATGTCAATCACTATCTATTGTCCACCTGATTACTCTCTTCTCTTTCTGCTCATCATTAATGTTTCTGTTCATAATTCTTCCACACCCTGTAACCCTTTGTGTTACAGTGGCATTACTGCCTTGCTTGGGATGATTCCAATTAAAAAAAAAAAAAAAAAAAAAAGTGCATACAATGAGAAAGGACAGGAATTTGATCCAGGAAAAGGTAACTCAATTGCTATTGGGCCCCTGTTTCAAGGATATATACAGTTCTAGAAGTAACTTCAGTCATATGGAGATCATGCCAAAAATAATGGTTGTATCAATCAAGATGAGAGAAAAAGTTGGGCCTGATGATTTAGAAGCTGAACAAACCATTTTCTCCACTAATAGTTATGACAACAGTCATGCCACTATAAACAAGTCCATCAAAGTTTGTCCCCCTACCTTCACAAACACACCTTCCACTTCAAGATCTTTCCTTGTCGCACCACTCTCTTTAAGCCCCTCTATTCCTTCCTTTTTCAACATCAAAAAGACATCACAGCCCCTTTTGTCGGAAGTGCTGAGGAGAAACAGCCACTTAGAAAAGATGGAGCCAAAAAAGAAATCCAAAGATACCAACTATGTTGACAGAGGGAAAAAAATTATATGCAGCTGCAGTGTTTGAAAGGCTTTAGGATCCTTCATAGTTACAGAACTGTGAAGCCAGGAAAAAAGCCTAGAGTACACCAGCAATTCCCAAGAAGCACAGCAACTATTGCTGACCAGATTGGTCCAGGACTATTGCAGATATGAGAAATGATGGAGAGTAATGCTCACTTCAAAATGTCACACTGACCCAATCATTAAAAAAAAAAAAAAAAAAAAAAAAAAGATATGGGCTGGTCCCTGCTTTTTTTTCCTCTCTATAGGGCCCTAAATTTGTTTCCAAGAGCCATCAAAAGTTTGTCTTAAGATAGCACTATTAAGTCACATGGGACAAGCAATCACTGTCCTCACTTCACACATTTTTCTTACATATCCAATACTAGTAAAGTCAATCATGGCTCTCTGGTTAACTACTTTGAATGGGAAAGGGGTACGATCAGAGCTTAAAAGGGCTAAATTTGATTGTGACCATCAACCCCTTCACATGGATATATGTTGTTTGCAAGAGACCTATTTTACTGGAGGTGATTATGAGGATGTTCTTCTAAGGAGTTTTCATCTCTTCAGCATACTTTGATAGTCACTTGCAGTATCTCTCAGCTAGTAAACCATTCTTATCTTGGCCAATGCCACATGTTGGCTGTTACCATGAAGGAGAAATGGTTTCAGTTTATACACCAAATGTCAGTAAAGAGTAGGAAGCTACTTTTTTCTTTTAAGTTGACTGAGTTATTTGTGATATTGTTGAGATGAGTAATTTTAATGGGAGATGGTAACATCATCTTTGATGCCAATCTATACCATGGAGTTGATAGGAAAGGAACTAATCTTTCTTCTAATATAAAAACATTTTGTAAATTTAGTGTTAAAATAAGTTTTGAAGTGAACATCTGAAGCAGATAGAATGGATTTTGGCAGATAGGGCAGCTCTGGTATCATGCAATGTTCAAGCTACATCAGAGTTAAGAGAGTTAACATAGGACTCTTAGGTTATGCTAAATTTTCATAGTACATTTCATTTAGATTCATTTGTCCAAGTTCAAAACATATGTCTAGGGTGGCTTAGCAGTGAAAATTCAACATGTCCATTACTAAATCTAAGTGGAAATTGATAGAGACTGTCATTGGGTATAAGTGGTGGGACAGTCTTAAAAAGATGTTAGTTGGTGCCACAACCATAACCAATTACTCAATTGATATCAACAAAGTCTTCAAATTAACAATCAATACCAAGATTGATGAGGCCAGCAAAGTAACCAGATTGTATGATACTGTAATAGGTGTCAGAATTAATCACCATAAGTTTTGAAGTTCAGTTTATGGAAAGGTTGTTCCCTCTCCAGTCACTGGTTAGATGGACAGCTGTACAAAACACTCGGCATTCAGCTTGGTCCTGAGCTTCAACTGAAGAATTGGTTAGAGGTACCAGAGAAGGTCTATACTGCAGTTAACCAGTGGTCTCAGAGGAATCTTTCCTTCAAATAGATTGAGGTGTGCACACTATATGTCTACCCACTCATCCTTTACTGAAGGACCAGCTGAACTAGAGATAGCCCTGATTAAAAATCCTTTGGGATTACAAGGCCCCTGTGGTCTCATGAGATCCATTTCTGCCATCCTTTTAAAGACAGTCTAGGAATGCTAAATATCAAGATCCATCTGCATTACAGGTTTCTAGGACAGTTTTTTTGCTTTAGAATGCCATTGTGTAGCAATGTCATCTTAGTGCATAAGCAGCAGCACTGTATATTTTGGTTTTGATAATCATGAAACAAAGTGTCATGAATGACTCAAATGAAGTAAGTTCATGATGATTTATTATTTTCTCCTCACAGCAGTTGGTAACTTTAAGCATTTGAGGTAAAGATAATGAAGCTATTTTCAGTAGACTTTGGCAAAAGATGAATGAAAATAATGCATCTATACCAAATGAGAGGTGTTAATTCTAAGTGGTATCTCAACATTGCTGGTTAAGAAAAAAAAATTGAACTTTTGAGAACAGTCCTGCCTATGTCAAGGTAGTAGAGAACTGTATTTTTTTTCTTTGTTAAAAACAGATTAACTTAGATTGGTAATGTACACTCACTGTTTTTTTTTTTTCCTGTAAGTTTTCTCACATTTCCATTTTCCTTTTTCACTCACCCTTCCCTGTGAAATGATGAAAAGTAAAGTTCTCCATCATTTTGATAATATTTTAAATATTTTTATTATCCTTCACCTTGTGTTTTCAATTTTACTTTCTATTTTAAATTTTTGTACCATTCTCTTATACTTGGTGTTTGTTTTTTTTTTAATTTGCTTCTTCCTTATATTTCCCTTTTTTTTTTTTTTTCATCACAGCACTGTTTTAATTGATTAACATTCAGCCATATTTGATTGTTAGAAAGGATGCACGCTAACATGTCATTTAAATATTCACCCATCTTTAAGAACTTATAAATAGGAGTTTTAGATTTACATAAATATGTTCGTTTTGGTGATGATAGTATGACATATTGCTATGTCACATTTGTTTTGCAAAATACAAAAATGAAACCTGACCTTGTGCAATAGTTCTTTGTTTTTTAATATTGGAACCAGGTTGCTGCTTTACTGTAAGCAAAGAATTCAATGTGAAAAATATAACCAGAAATTTAAAAGTATTGACAGGGAAAATATGTTCCCAAAACAGTCTCTAGGTTCTTTTGTTTAAATCAGAAATCCATTTGAAATAGTATTCACAAGTGTGATGACATTCAGTTAAGATTGTAAAAAAAATTAAAAAAAACTTCTACCATTGCTTCTTTTTTATTTATTCCGCAGGTTATTTTGCATAATTTTATGATCACACTTAGTTCAATATAATGATCAAGTTTTAATTGAAAATTAATCTCAGTTTAACAACTTTAAAATAAAAAAAACTTGAAATTTTTTCATTTGCTACCATTTTAAATAGTAAATATTAAAATAGGAAATTTATTGTCACAGCAATCAAAAATAATTTTCATACATGCACATAAAATTAATCTTGATATTTCCATTTAATCATATTTAATCAGGACCAATTTGTAAATTTTCTTGAAGTTATACTATGTTTAATAAGTTTTAATTACACAAAACATTTCCTAGTACAAAATGTGAACATAGACAAATTGTAGTTTCAGCTTTTTTATATATAAAAAAAAAAGTTCATAGACTCATTTAAACAAGTTACACAACATTTATAGAATTTGAACTGAAATTCTAATCTTACCATTTGAAGCTATGGTACTTTGAGTATCCTGCTTACCAAGTTGCAATGAAATTAAATGAACTGAGTCAAGAATGGAAGTATAAAATAAATTATTAAATTCATGAAAATCAAGAATTTAACAACCTACTCCTCCTAAGATCAAAAGTTGAAGTAAAACAGTTTTGGGTTACAGGTGAAGGAATGTAAAAGTTAGATAACAAGAAAATTCCCAAGTGAAAGATAAAGGCACCATATGTTAAACTAGGAGCTTTTTTAGTTAAAATTGAAGTGTGTGTGAACATACTGTATATATATATATATATATATATATATATAATAAAACAACTATCATGAAACATTAATTTAGGAGTGATATCATTTCTAAACCCATTTAAGAATTTTCTTTTTTTTTGCTTACATGTTAAAGTTTATTCGCTGTTTCAAGTTCTCTAAATATTTGCAATTTCCAAAAGAAATTGTTGACCACATCCAGGGAAAGTTATGAAATTGCTACAATAAAAATATACAGCTGACATTGAATCTATTTTTTTCATTTAAGCATTAAATAATTGAGTATAATGCAATAATTGTGCATCAAAATTCCAATTACTTTTATTTTCATTATTTCCTCACATTTTTATCAAACTCACTTAAGCTATTATCTATGGATGTTGGAAAATTGTCATTGCAATTCCATAGTTCAACTGTAAATGATGGTAATTTCCAATGCACTTAACATGTTTATTCATTGTGAATAATGCCTGAAATTTTTAGAGAATAAGATGTATCAAAATTAGGATATTCAGTTATGTCAAAGATTTTTTTTTTTTTTTACAAATGACAGGCATCAAGGTTTCAAAATTTTCCCTCACCGATGTCCCAATGATTAAGCCATTTTGCATGTATCATTTAATAATTTACACAAGTTATATCTTTCAAAATGCTTTATCACAAAGGTTCCTAAGTAAAAATAATTTTTGCAATATTCATTAGAATTTTAAATATCAACATGAAAATCAGTTAAAAATGAACCCCTATCTAAGCAAACACTGCAAAAAATAGGAAGTAACTTCAAAAAAGAAATTGCTTTTTCTTGGGGAGTGAGGAACCAATAAAAGTCATTCAAATTTCAAAGAAAAAGATGAATTTGACAAAGATTGAAAGAGAGAGTTAAAGAAAGAAAAAAAGATTAAGGATTTTACAGGCATTTCAATTTTACTGAGGTGTTGGGGAGACCCATGTATGTTCTTCAGGTATAAATACTACACTATTAGTATAATCAATTTGTAAATATCATTAACATTACAAAATTATCTACTTCTGCATTAATTCAAAGTCAAAATAATTCAATTTCAATGTGGCTGCTTATAAACTAGTCAGGCAACATCAGAATTGTCATAACCTGTTGTAAGTCAAACACTGGCAATAGAAAGGTAGGTATCTGTAGCTAGTCACTACTGTTGTAAAAGATAAGAGAACACAAAATAAATATAAGCTTGTTTTCAGTCAAGAAGAGCTGATATTAGAATGAAGATTTTGAGGACAGGCACAATTAAAATTTAGGGCTAATATAAGTTATCAAATAATAAAATATATTGATAAATAAATATTGATAATGTAGCATTGAGTTACATTTCCATTTACCAAATCTTTGAATTTTGTGAAAAAATATTACAAATTGAACATTATTGTTACTTTTGAAACAGGCATGTATTTTCTGTCTCTCACATTCCAATAAGATCAAAAGTCATTCAACAAAAATACAGAACAAGCAGAGACATTCATGTCTGAATATTATTAATTATAACTTTAATTTAGGATTATATATATATATATATATATATATATATATATATATATATATATATATATATAAAGAAGTACAGAAAAAAATAAAATAACATTCTGCTTTGGATATTTATATAGACTGGCTGAATATGAAATAATACTATGCTTTTCCAACATTATAGCAAGAAATGATACCAGAGCCTTTAAATGAGTGTTTGAAATTAATTTTGCTTTTTCATTACATTAAACCAACAACTAATTGAAATTAACTTTATTCTGAAAATTTTTATTGAAATGAAATACAAAAACTCACTAAAGATTAAATATCTACAATAAACCTTATCCTGAAACTTTGATTATCAAACAGATATTGAATTGATAATATAAGTTTTGTTCATGTAAATTTATATAATATTTTAGAAGTACAAAATTTTAAAATGGCAACCACTAGAGTCATTATTTATTCCAAAAGAAATTCTATTGACACTCTTCAGATGAATGTCATCAATAATAATAAACAAGTTTAAGAAGGAAAAAAAATGAGGAAAAACAGAAGAGTCTAATTAATGCACTTCATGAAATTTAACAAATATTCCTTCTGCCAACATATGGATAATTGCCTAGTCTTCACATAGATGGTTTCCTACTCCTTCATGACAAACCAATGTGAACTCACAATCACAAAAGACTCACTTATATATGCATTTACACAAGGTTTTGGCCAATGGCAGATAGGAATGTGGCCCACATTTTAAGTAAAACAGGAAATTTTGAGGTCAAACATTCTACTTAAAATTACCTTGGATAAGTAATTTTACCCAGAGGTTTGATAGTCATAACAAGGTGGGTATTCCATTGTTTTCCAGTAGCTTATCTACATTTGAAGTTTTACATCTAAAGATTGCAAGCCTATTCTACAGAATTCCATAATTTACCAGTTTATATGTGATGCCAGGTATGTGGGCTGTACTTCTCAAAAATTGTGGAAGAGGAAAAAAAACAAAAAACAAACACACATTCTAGCCATTATACAACGCAAGTGTTTGAACAGCTGTTTTGTACCTCTGAACTTTGGATTCTCTGCCACTGGTCAACATTTGAAAACATGAACATATATAAAGATGAGTATTTTGCAATTGTTAATGCAGTTCACTCATAACTTATAAAGAAATTGGAGGCCATTTGCATGAAGATGAGGCAATCATCCCTAAGCTAGCAGAAAGAATACCTAATATTAAACCTCATGAAATACAGCGTTCCAATCACCTCCCTACCTTTTTGGATTTTACCTATTTTTGATCTCCTTTTACTGAGTAAAAGCTAAACTTTTTTTTTTTCTGTTGACACTCTTCAGGGGTATATTGTTAGTGAATCATGAACAAATGTAATAAAAATTACATTTGTTCATGGTTCCCTGACAATGTCTCTGAAGAGTATCAATAGAAAAAAGGCTTTTAAAAAGAGGAATAAATAAAAATCCCACTATTTGTTGCAATATTTATAAGAATAAAAAAAAAAAACAAACAAATGATTGAAATTTTTTAACAAGCAAATATTAAGACATACTCACCAAATCATGCCGCCACTAGGAAAAAAAAAAAAAAAATTTCAATTAGCATGTAGATCCAAACAATCTAAATTACTGACATTAAAAATTACAACTGCAATTTTTCTTCAAATAAAAATGTTTTAGCAAATATTTTCAAAAATAATCTCCCTAGCATAAATTCTTTAACAGATTATTTATTAACAGACAATAAAAGATTTCACAATAACATGTTTTTTCTCTTACATGCCTACTCTAATGACAAATTCTCCACACCAAGAAAATAGTCTTCATTCAAACAAAATTTTTCATGTGCATGAAAAATATCAGTATTAACATTTCATTTCAGAAATTTTTTATCCATTATTTTCATACAATAACCATGATTTCAAATTTTTATGAACAAAATTATGTATACAACAAGGCACAACAACAACTAGCTTAAAGCAGTCTTCCAGCGAATGTAACAAAGGCACTAAACTATATCAAATAAGTAATAGGTCTAATCAAAAGACAAGATTATTAAAGAGAAAAAAAATCTGCCACTCTTGCAAACACAAAATAAGTATTATTCTGAAGTTCTGTTAACAATTCATTTAAAAGCAAGACAGTCTCATTCTTGGATTTCCTAAATAAAACTATTTCATTTAGTAAATCATTCACAATGAAATTATATGAAGGAAGACAATGAGCATGACTTCCAAGCAGTTGACAATGCTATAACAAAAAGATTTCTACAAAGTAGAATGAATATTGAGAATTGACATATTCTTATAGAACTGAATATTTTATTCCATCAAAAATGACATGTACAGAGGAAGATTTGATTAGTGAAATAGGAGAAAAATGTTGAACAAGAATTCTTCAGGATACAGGTCTTTGTAGTAGTGAAATGATAAGGAGAAAATAAGAAAACAAGTCATCAAAGCAATTAGTTTATGAAATCTAGGAACAATAGAATGCAATTTTTCTCCATCTTGCCCAAAAATGTATTCTGAACTGATCCCACAGTACTAGAGATAAAAAAAAATATATATATTCAACACAGCCTTAAACAATAAAAAAATATAAATGAATATATATTTATACAATTCACTCCAGTACATTAGATCTTCTTTTATAAACAAATATCTCGGATGTTTGGCAAGTACTCAATAGATGAAGATGCTATATAGGTATGTCTTTGAAAAGCAGATCTGTATTGCTGGAAAATTTTGTCATATGACAATGGTAAATAATATATGCATGCTGGTTTGCCATTGTTACATACTTTGAAATAAATGTGAGGAAGAAGCAAGTATGTATAATAAAAAATACAATTATTATTTAAAAAAAAAAAAAAAAAAAAATATATACCTATAAAAAAAAAAAAAATATATATATATATATATATATATATACCTATAAAAAAAAAAAAAAATGAAACTAAGTGCACAAAAAGGAGGCATCCATACTTTATGCTATTCCAATAAATATGAATCTCTCTAAGCAAATGATGGCCATTTGTTTGTTTTTTGAATGACCTTTACCTCTGAAAATTATATGATAAATACTAAAATTGGTATAAATTGTCACCCTGGACTACTATTACTTGAATGGAAAGGACTTTAGTGTAACATCAGTTTGTAATTCTATTCTATAAAAAAAAAAAAAAAAACATTTTCCCACAGGGAACTGTTGAATCTTTGGGGGGGGGGCAACCTTTTCCAAAAATGGATCAAAAATTAAAAAGGGTTCAGCTAAATTTTAGAAAGTGGGTCAGGACAAAAAAAAAAAAAAAAAAAAAATTTTCCCTTTAAACTATTAAACCTTTCTCTTGCAGTTGTGGATTCCAAGTTTGCATATATTTTTTTTTATGTTATTCCTTTCCAAACAATCCAATATTCATAATCAAAATTTTTATTTATAGTTGATAATTTTAATACTGTTATATAAAAAACATCTGAATAAATATTTGAAAATATTTTTGCAGTTTTGTCAGAAGTTTCTTTTTTTTTCTTTTTATGTTCATAAAAACCAAGTAGATAGACAAATATCAAATGGAAATCTATAGATAGATTGCTCACAGTTCATAACCAAATTTACTCTAATATTTGTTGTAAACTACAAAATATTTGAAGAGCTTCTTGACTATAACAATATATTAAGCTGAATAGTTATTTACAGTAGTTTTTCTATTAGATGTAATAATATATTTAAAAATTATTCAACAATATTGGTATTTAATCAGTTTTTCTTAAAGAAAAATTTAAATTTTAAAAAGAAACTTAGAATAGAACACAATGTTCTATGCTAACAATTTAACTTTGATCTTCAAAAATCTAAATGCAATGTCAATTGTTATCTTCTGTCTAATTCTTGCTCTTTTATTTTTCTCTCTTCTTAATAGTGCTTTTTTCTCATATTCTCTAATACTCAGTGACCTCTTGCATCTTAATGGTTTATTGACTTGCTTAGAGTGAACTGATTAAAAAAATTCAAATATTTTTGACTGTTTAATTTGTAAGCAATTCCAAATTAAATCTTTCCTTTGTATTTCAATTACCAATCAGTAAATTAAAATTATATCTTCTGAAATATATTTTTTGATTAATGTAATTTACAGGAATTTGGTTTAATCCCTGGGCTACCAATTCATTTATCAGGAATCTGACAAATACATATTGTGTGTGTGTATGCATAAATAAAATATTCAATCATCTCTACTGCCATGACACTCCAAACTAAAAAACTGAAAAATGATTTAAAAAACAAACAAACTAAAAACATTAATACCCCACAAAGCAAAGTTTAATGAAATTCAAAATAGCATGGGGTAATCTGAATAAACCATCAAACAAAATATTCACACAAGAAACATTCATACTGCAGTAAATATAAAGGAATATTTGCAAATATAAAATTTTGCAAGAAACTAAATTCTAACATTTATCTATTTACCATCACAATATATAGAATCAGTCATGCTGACATACCAATTTACAATTAAATTTAGAAAACAAAATTTAAAAAATACACTGAAGTTTGCTACCATATGAATAGAAATGTATTTCTGGAGATTAAGTTCTAAGGTTTGGAAGTACATAACAAAAAGTATTTATGCACCAATATATATACTTTATTCACAATACTGCTTTACTTAAGGAAAATTCAAAACAAAATGTATTTGTTCACAAAAGTAATTTCAAATGTTGAAATATTTCTATGTATCTATACATCAATAAAACTGAATGTCACTGGTCTTAAACGCCACAACATTTTGCCAGTCAATCTAAACAATTTACATTGCTGCAATTTACAAATAAGGGAGATTAAAGACAAAATTATAAAAATTACAGCCTATCTTAAAGTTATAAAAAAATTAACCTAACCTTAAAAAAAGTAGCAGATATTTAAACAAACAAACAATTGTAACTCTTAAAGAATATCAACTCAAAATTTTCATATTTGCAATGTGTGTGTAAAAATCAAACAATTTTAAAATCAACACCGACTTCATAAAGAGACAATATCAGCTTCAGTGTGTTTACAAGGTGACACTGAGTAGCTACAGTATTGTAATCTATTGTATAGCAATTAAATTAGTGTGGTATAAAAATTTAAATTTACCAACTGATTTGTTCTTATCTGTAAAAGTTCAAAATTTTAATATATCCAAGTAGAACACCAAAGATTACCCAAAATAAATGTATTCTTTGTTTAAATAACATGAAAATTTAAAATAAAAACAAGTAGTTTTACAATTTTCAGTCTTGAAATGTAAAAGATATTTTAAAACATTTAAGAAGTTGATAACCAATCATAAATTTAAATAAATCTGTAAAAGAGTAAAATGCCAAGTGAACAAAAGAAATCAAATACATTTGTTAATCCTCATGAGAGATGCTCATCAACCAACTCATTTAACATATGAAAAAAAACTTCCAATAGCCAATCAAAAACATGTGTAGATAGGCTGAAATGTACAAATGAGAAGATTTCCTACCAACCTGCTTATACAAGTAAACAATTTTTTTGCATAGAGGAATTTTCATAACATTATACTAAAGATCAAAGTTTTAATTCCTCATCAAAAGTTGTAAGGTCAAAGTTATTCATACTAAATTACTTTTAGATTTACAACAGAAAGAAAGCAATCAACAATACAAATTAACACTCAATATCAAATTAACTGAAATTTGATATGCAGCTGAAAAATGCATTACAATAGGAATATGAAACTATTAGTAAAACAATAATAATGAAAATGCCTATGTAAAAATTCTAAATCTTTACCTTAACATTTGTGCACTTCATAAAGATTAAATTTACTACAGTAGTTATGAAATCAAATAAAATACTTAAAAATTAAAAAATGAAATGCAACAATATTTGAATAAATTTTGAACAATTAAGTAATTTTTTTTTCTTTCTAGAGCTATCATTTGATGCAACTTGAGAAATATTCCTAAGCATTGAGTTAAAATTTTTAAAAATCTACAAATAACATCCAAGTAAAAAATAAGAGTAAATAAACAGTTGATATATATATATATATATACACACAAAATATGTATTAGGCGTAGAAACCAATGCTCACCTAACATTTTAATGCTTCATATATTTTTTTAGACTTAAAACTAAAACAAATTATAATGAAAGTTAATATTAGAAAATATAAATTTAACACAATTTCAGATGTGGTGAAATGGTTAGAAATCTAAAAAGGTAATTCTTATCCCTCTGCCAAGTTATATTTCAATGCTATATCATTTTTCTTCTATTCATAAGCAACAAATGATGCAGCTTTAAAACAGTGAATTAGCAAGTTGACGTCACATACTTCATTATTGCAGTATAATCGATTGGCCTTGTGCCAAACTTTAATACTTAAAGCTTTAAAAATAACATTAGACGGGGAGACTTAATCCTATTTATGAGCAGTACTGAAAAGTTCTCAGCTCAACCAAGATGCTTTCTAAAATCTGATGTTTGACCATACAGCTAGATTTTGATAAGTGGATCAGGTTGTGATATTTTCAGCTGTTATTTGCTTAAAATAGGGACAAAATAAAAAGTTAAATAAATGAAAAAATTTTTAAATGTTATTTTTTTTTCATATTTCTTTAGTATGGGAAAGATATTTCATTAATGAGCATTTGGTAGAAAGATTTTCCAAAACTGTTCTCCTGCATCAATTATTTTAAATACTGTGCATATAAAATAGGCTCAGCTAGGATAATTTTCATATCCAGTGTATTTGACCTATCAAAATTTTCATAAAAATGAAACATTCAAGAGCACCAAAAATGAGAAATTGTAAACAAATGACCTTCATCTTTAATAAAAGATCTCTAAAACAACTCCAGAGTACAAGAAAATGCAATATTTACCAAAAATAAATCGTGTGTGTGTGTGTGTGTGTGTGTGTTTATATAGCTAGATTAAAAACAAGCATAGATACAAACTTACCATTAAAAAGATAAAAAAAAATAAAAATATTAAGTCATAACTCTAGTTGTAAACGTGGCTTACTCTTTTGGCTGCATAGAAGAGTTCCTAAAGAGCCAGCCCCTACAGCAGACTCAGCATTAAAGTACTGACAAAAGTAGTGAGAGGAAAGAACACTAGCAACAACAGAAAGAAGGGTGGAGAAGAAAACAGAACAGATACTCAGTAAGGAAATGAGACAAGGAAAGAGAGAGAGAGTGATGCCTATATACAGTGTTGATTTTGCTTTTCTTTCTCTTGTTAAATGCAGGAAACAGAATGGTTTCATGAAAGTGGAAGCTTAATTACATCCTCTCAGTGCAACCAATAGAAACAACCAGCTGGCAAAATCTTGTACTACATCACTCAAATCATCCCTACCTTCAATTCCCAAGTCTCTTCCAGGTTACAACATCACAATTATGTTTACCAGTTCCAACAGGACAGTAGCAACCTCCTCTCTCAGATGAGGTTCAGGAATGAACTATGTACAGAGACACTATCCTCCAGCAGAAGAGTATCTTTTTGAGCAGATGGCCCACTCTTAACTCATCAGATAGCAGTAGCACAAAGCAAACTTTACAGATATGCTTTACAGACCCCTCCCCCCTTTTTTTTTCTTTTTTACACTTTACAAGAGTAGAGGAAGTAACAAAAAAGAATAAAAATATTTCTTACCTAAAGCAGGTATTCAAAATCAAGTATAATATTTTGTAAGGTGATAAATAAGTACTTAAGTTAGAAAATATACAAGATGGAACATTGTATTCCTCTTGTTAGTAATTATAATAAAGTAATAAATTATTGCATTTGTTTCTACATTTAGTTGCATTATTTTCCTAGAAAATAAAAAAGTTTTCTGGGGAGGGAAGTGTCAGTGCTAAAACAGTTCTGGGCTTTTTTCTCCTTTACTGGTGGAACATAAGAACTATGTTGCAGAGATTGAATTTGATGGAAAATGTTAAAAGAGGCCAGATGTGAAAGAGTTGCAAAGAGCCTGGCACAGGTATAGACTACAGACGATAAAATAATCCTCTCCCTCTCCTCACCAATGCAAAAACAAAATAAAAAAAATAAAATGAATTGATAGTAAATGATCATCTGTAGCTGTATTCTATCTATTATACTGAAGAATATCTAAAAAAAATTAAAATAATATTACAAATATTGACATTAGAAATATATCACTGAATATTAAATAATTTTTCTATTCCACCACACCTCACACAAAATATAGCAGTTATTCAGTCATTACAAATACATAAATAACAGTATTCTTTTTATATAAATAAAATAAAATAAATATTAAAAAATATGACTAAACATATTTCAGTTCTTCTATTTATTTCTTCTACTTGCTAGTAAAAATATTTTGCCAAATATAACGCAATAGGAGGAGAGATTTTGTTGAGAGAACAATTTTCATAGTTTATGCATTTTTCCTCACCCATCTTAAAAAGTAGAAAGAAATACATAATATTTATTGATATAGTCTGGCCAGAAAGAGTGAAATACTTTAGAAAAATTTACTTACTAAAAAAAATAAAGGAAAAAAAAAAAAAATAAAGAAAACTTCAAATTTAAACTTTTGTTTTACTACCATTTGCACTACTCTTAGAAAAAAATCTACTTGTGTCATTTCAAGTTCACTCATTTTATAATAGTTCATACTTTGAAGAGTATATACAGTGGATATTGAATGCCTCTTGTTTATTTCTACAGAAACTATTACAGATAGAACAATAAACAACATTGGATAAAACAAGCTTTCAACTACAAACAATTTTTCCAGTTATTACCACTGGACATTCATTTTTGCCAGCAATTAGAAACAAATTTTCATTTTTAGCTTGATAGCTGTGCAGGGCTGCCTGAATATGGTTCATCATATACATTGCTGTAAGAAATGCTGAAACATTGCCCACCACTGTCTAACTGCTCATATCCCAGTTTGTTCACAAACATTCAAGCATCAATAAGTGACAATGAGTGAAATTCAATGACACATCTGTGTTTCATACAAACTTTCATGCCAGGCATCATTTTGTCAGACTGCTATCTATAACAAGATTTAAAAAAAAAAAAAAAAAAAAAAATTGGCAAGAAGATTCCACATCTACTGCCATATTACTAACTGCCTTTGGCATGGTGGGCCATGTATCAATATATTAAAATAGGGGCATATTTTCAGTGTATTCCTTGCACATACAGTTTTCCTACTATCTGAAAGAACATTCTGATGAAACTTTTTATAAGCTGAAAAAGCAATTAGCGATCTAATTTATAATGAAAAAAACTTTTGCACATTCTCAGACCTCACAAAATAACCTAGCATGAGATTCTTACTACAATTGACAGTAATGTGATAATTACAAAAAGTATAACTTGTGCATATAGGTTTGGGATTCTTTTGCAAGAAGGGGGTTAAATAGTTACAAAGAACTGTATGAGTAAAAAAAATAAAAAATAAAAAATAAATATATGCATAAGCATAAATAGTACAGAATACTGGCATATTTGGAACCTTTCCATATCAATTACAGCAGATCCCAAACCTTAACCTTTGGCATCAAGATAGATCTTTTTAAGGGTAATAAATAAAATTAAAAAAAAACCAAAAAAACTTACAGTAAGGTTGGTCTTTCATAAAACTAAAGTGGTGTGAAGCCAAGGAAAAAAAAAAAAAAAAAAAAAAAAAAAAAAAAAAACAAAAAAAAAAAAAAACAAATGAGTTTTTACGAAAATTAATGACACTTTTCAAGTTAAGCAGTAAGATGAAATATAAAGTTAAATAGATGTGCTATGCACATATAACTAAGTTAAGAATCCTTTAAAATTTGTGCTTAAAGGAGAAAGTATGAAACATCAATTGTAAGAGGACAATGCATGGTTGCCAGAAAGAGAAACAACCCAAGATGCCAACTACAAATTGGAGATACCACAATTAAGCAAGTACAAAAATTCAAATATCTATCATAGAAGTGTTTTAACAGTGTTATTAAGGTCTCTCCAAGAGTGAAAGCCAGCATCAAAGCTTTCATACCAGCACAGAAATACCAAATGAAACCACAATCTTCTTAGTTCATCTGTTCAACCATTATAACCCACAGGAATTACTTCTTCCACCTATAGCAGAACAACAGGTCTAATTGTAACAAATGTTTCTTTGTCAATGCTCATAATGAGTGCAAGCATGTCCTCAAACAAATACAAATCTTCAGTCCTTCCTCTCTTGAATCAATTTGAATTATTGACATCTACTGCAGATAAAGTAGAGTGTTTTGCTTCTCTTCCAATTCCATCCTCGACTCATCTAAAGTATCTCTGCCTGATTTTCCTCCTAAAATGGAGGCTACACTGAGATATATGCACACAACTACATCCTTGGTTTCTATCATTTCTAAATAAGATCTCCCACAAGGCATATAGATTTGATGGTATCCCTGCAGTCATCCTAAAGAAATATTCTCCTGAACCAACTCCTGTTCTCTCCAAACTTTACAACAAATGCCTTGGCCATTTCTAGCTTTCCAGCAAGTTGAAAGTCCAACGTAGTTCCTGTTTTTAAGAACAACAGGGAACTTTGACCCCTCAGATCATTGCCCTATTAGTCTCTTAACTCTTTTTGGCAAAGTACTCAAGGCTCTCATCAATGCTAAATTGGTTAAGTATCTTACTTCACATGGCCCTTTTTTTTGACAATCAATATGGATTCCATTTCACCAGGCCTAGCGCTGATGTGTTAACAGCATCACTGAATTTGTCTGTCAAGCTTTAAATAAGAATGACAAAACTTTGCTTGTCGCTCTAGAAATCTCAAAGGCATTCAACAGGGTTTGGTATTCTGGCCTTCTCGGCAAGCTCAAGGGATAGTGTTACGGGATGAATATTTGACTTAATCCAAATCATTCCTAACATATTGTGTAATGAAGATAGTGTTGGATGGGTACAATTTCAGATCATTCCATACTAATGCACAAGTCCCCCAGGGTTTTAAACTTGAACCTACACTTTTAATAAAATTCATCAATTAACTTCCCAATGTCATCAGTTCCCAACTAGATATTTATGCAGATAACAGAATGATTTACTCATGTCTAATTGGTGAGTCCAACAGATCTGACAAAGTAAAGCTGGCAGCTGCTTTCAAAAAGAACCTCCAATCAGTGGCTAACTAGGATATGAAATGGCTTGTAAATTTTAATGCCTCCAAAACAGATCACAGAGAACCTTTTTTGCTTGGCATCAGCATGGCTGATGCTAAACTCTAGGAGAACAACACTTTCTGGAGCTCATATTTTCTACTGACATGAAGTGGAGCAACTGTACTGCATCAATTGCAATATATCTTGCCAGAAAAGTTGGTTCTCTGTGTCATGCCAGAAAATTTCTAGTCAGAATCCATCTTGCATATTTATAAATCTACCATTCATCCACACATCGGATACTGCTGCCATATCTGCTCTGGTGCTCCTGCTGTATATCTTGAAATTCTTGACAAAATTCAAAGAAGGTTCTGCGATTTAATCAATCCTGACATCTCAACTTCAGTCACTTTCTCACAAACAAGATGTTGTTTACCTCTGTCTTTTCCACAAATATTTTCATGGTAACTGTTCTGATGAGCTTTTTTTTGCCCTAATGCTTCAACAACATGAATTTAGGAATACAACTAGCTTTCACCATTGTACTTGTTGAACTACCTAGATGCAACTGCCACTTCTATTTAAACAATTTTTTTTCTCTTCACTAATGTCATCTCATTCTTTTTTAGTGTCTGTAATGCCCTGCATCCTACTAGCATTATCGCCTTGCTTGAGGGTGAAATGACTAAATAAAAAATTTTAAAAGTGAAAAATATAACTTCTAAATCCAAAGACATATTGAAGTAGGGAAACATGCTGTCCATAAGCTAAGCAAAGTATTAAGAAAGAGGAAAATTTTGTTAGAAACAAAGAAAAGGGTACTAAACTGCCATGCAATAGCAATCCTCCTCTGGCAGTGAATGTTGGACAATCATCTCACAGATAAAGAAACTAGAGGCAACTAAAATTTCTACATAAGGATGCCAAGAATACCATCTGAGTAATGAGGAGGTTTTAAGAAAAAAATAGAAATAAAAAGGACACTTATAATTAGAAAGAGAGAGAGAGTTGAAATTTCTAGGACATATAAGGAAAAAGGGCTTGGAAAATTTGATACTAACAAGATATATTGAAAGTAAAGGAAGCAGAACAAAGCAGTGAGTAACCTACTTAACAAGCTTGTTTAAATAGATGCCAGGACAGGGATTGAGAGGGATAGTGAAAAGACAAATGTTACTAAGAGCTACAAAGGATAGGAAGTTGTGCTGAAAAATAATTGCCCATATAATGAAAGGACAGGGAACAGAATTAAATTTCAAATTCACTCAGGCAAATAAAATATTTCCCTTATATCAAAAATATCAAGTTCACAATAACTGATATCAATGGAAGCTATTTTTTTGAATATTAAAAAAAAAAAAAAAAAAAAAAAAAAAATTAAATAAGAACATTGTACAATTTGATTAAATTAAAGTAAGTACATACATTAAATATTTGGTTAACCAAAGTTCAACTACTGTGTTAAAATAAAATTTTTATTTAAAATTATTGACAATGAAAAATTTAAAATAAATTTCTATCTACATTTTGAAATAATGCTTGCTACACAAGTTTTGTTTTCATGGCACAAAAATCTGGGAAAGATACAAAAAAAAAAAAAAAAGAAAAAAAACCCAAACACACACCATACCTTACAAGAATTATTCATGTTCATTCAGGACATGCAGTTATGGCTCCCTACAGTTTCCATTTTTAATATCTAAACTGTGCATTGCCATAACTCTTCTTGGGAAAGAGTTTATGTTGGTTGGTTTTATGACATTATTAACCTGTATATACCCAAACAAGTCCGATATATAAAAAAAAAAAAAAAAAGGTAAGTCTGACTTTAATTTTCTATTTTATTTTTCTAACTTTTGGGTATTGTGCTCTAGTGAATGATATGATCCTGGCAAAATAAAAAAAGAAAAAATAGACAAACAAAAATATCAAAATATAAACTTTGGACAGTTTATCCACAACTTTGAGCACAATACTCAACACCTTATCTGAAAGTTGGAAAATACAAAAAATTAAATACACTGACCATGTTGGTTCTTTTTAATCAAACTTGTTTGGATGAATACTTGCTATACATTTTAGGTACCTCCAATAATTCACTAAAAATCAGTATAGCATAATAATAAAGTGCTCCAAACTTAAAAACAAAATTTTATCATCAAAATGTTTAATAATAATTAAGAGGAAAGAAAGTATTTAATTATTTTAAAAAAAAATTTTCCTTCTAAATTCGGGTTGAAAATCCATTTTTTTTTAATTTTTGGCCAACTTTGTACTACTTGTGGTAATGGACATTTTTAGTGTAGCAGTTTCCAGGGGAAACCCCATTAATTTGGAAATTCTAGCAAAAAATCAAATAATTGTCTGATTTTAATGAAACTTTCAGGACTTATTCAAAAATGAATAAATTTATTTTTGAAATTTTTTAATTTTAGAAAATCTTGGTTATATATATATATATATATATATATATATATATTTAAACATCTGTTAAAATAACTTAATTTTATGAAATTTTCTAGAATTTCAAACAGTTTGCAAATTGTTTTGTTACTTATAAGCATGGCTACTTGGAAAAAGGAAATCATTTTTTTTTTTTCACAACTACTGCCAACTTTTTAAAAATCTGCTCCCAACCATGAAATAAAAACTGCAATAAAACTATCTAATTAGATAGGGTTTATATTTGCTTTTATAAATAATATACATTCAGGACATCATCTGAAGAAAAACTTTTTTTTCAAGGAATAAAGAATTTTTACAAGAATTGTTTTCATTTTTCTTTAATTTTAAAAAATGTTTTAAAATTCTTCCAAACAGAGCACAAGGTAGGTTATTAAGTTTTTAAGTGAAGACTATATTTACTAAGCGAAAATTTAAAGCTTAATACAAATCATGTTACCAAAACTTTTTGCCATAATTAAAGAATTTTTTTTTTTTTTTTTTTGCATTAAAAAGTTTTTTTTTAGTATGGGGTCTCATAAGTGATATGATTAAAAGGCCATGTGTTTCAAGGTTTGTCTCTCCCTTAGGGAAAGCCCCTTGACATATAAAGGTCTTTGGCTTATCTCACTCTCAGTTATTAAATTAAAAATTAAATTGAGATAATAAAATTATCTCATCAATTTAAACAATAACTGAGCAAGTAATTTAATTAACAATAATTTTATTAATTGTTATCTCCGTTATTAAATTAAAAATGTAATAGCTTAATGTAATATTAATAATTAATAAAATTATTTATTATCTTAGCTATTAAATAATAAAATACCATTATAGAGGTAACTCAATAATGTAAGAAATTTTAATAATATTTTAAAATATTATAAAAAAAAAAAAAAAAAAAAAAAAAACACATTCTTGTTCTTACTTAGAATTCATAAAATGATGTCAATTCTGATGCACCATACTAAACTCGTCAAGATATTCAGCCTTCAAATTATCGATGGAGACATGAAAATAAGACACTGAGGTCAAGGTTATGCTATAAGTAAATGATATTTAACTTTAAATTTGCTAATTTTATAAAAGTAACATTTCAGAAATGTATATTTATTTTAGCGGGATTTTCAAAGACAAAAAAATAAGTTTAGTTTACATTTCTCTAAAAAAGTTAGAAATGGCTGTTTTGATTGACTTTTTTTATTTATTTATTTTTTTTTCCAGAAGAATTGACTAAAAATTTCTATTTGAAATACTCCACAGTATTTTTTTTTTCTGGAATTAGAAAATTTAATCCCTTACCTTTTAATTGAAGCTGAGAAAAAGCTTCAAAAAGGATTTTTCCTTTATAAAAAATACATTTAAACCTTAGTTATAGCGAATTTTTGGAGGTACCTAAACACACAAGAGATAACACATTATGAAGAACACCTCAATAAGTTGATATTTTTAATTTAAAAAAATATTTAAATATAAAAATACAAGTAACATTTATAAAATTTAAGAATTAGCTTCAACAGAAATGCCATCTTTAAAACATTTCTTTATTAACAAGAAAATAACACTTGTTATAAAAATGTTATGGTAAATATTCCTTTAATAGTATCAGCTGTCAAAGCAAGAGAGAGAAACAGTGTAAAGTTTGATCCCCAAGGAAAGTGATTTAAACTTATGAAGAATGAAAGGAAATTAGTTTTGATAAAAGTTTCCATTGGGTGAGTTTATGGGCTATAATCAGGTATAAGGGGTTGTTAGGAGTTTTATAATTTAAGTTTTTTTTTAAGTGGAGGTGTTTTGTTTGCCTTTAAAAAAAGATCATTACTATGGTTTACTTTAAGATCTTTCAGTAGGAGTGGTCAGGTTAGAAATTTTTGTGAGCTATTTGCAGGACTTTGGTTTGGCAGATGATTGTGGTGTCATGAGTGGGAATTCTTGTTTGAAAAGATATTTGTGACATGCTTTTGTTCATTTTGTTTTTCACAATTGTTTTTTCAGAATGGTTTGCAGTGGTTTCAGTTTTGCAAGAATTAGCAATTGATATGGGTTTTCTTAATGTTGCTTTGATTCCTTTTATGAATGTTGGTCAGTTTATTTTTAAATAGACTCTCAATGAGTGCTTTGTATTTATCTGGTTGACTGGCATTGATTGTAGTTGATAACATACATATAATATCAGAGCATAATATATTTCAGTTCTGAGTCTATCTTTGGTGTCTCTGGGAATGGTAGGATTATCCTGCTTTTCACCTCCATTTCATTTCTATGCATATGCTAAGTAATCTCTGACAGCACATTCAATTACTCTATTACATTCTTCATCAGTGTAGTTAGACCAGTCTTTCTGCATCGTGTGCACATGAGTTGCCCCCCCCCCATAAATCTAGTTACATGATATATGGATTACTGAAATTTGCAACATCTTAAAGGGGAGGGTATATGTTGGTCTGCTTTCTTGAAAAATAAATTATTTTGACGGTATTGAAGGTAATTGTGTGTTTTAGCTTGCCTGCCCTTTTTATACTTATTCCTTGACTTTTGAAATCTGTTTCCATATCATGAAACATGTCTATCCACAATTTCACTTGCTTCTTTTTTCCACTTTGACAAGATGTCCATGTTTTTGGTAGTCTTTGGAGTCAAGTTATTATATATATATATATATATATATATATATATATATATATATATATATCTCAATTTTAAAAACTAGGATTTTATTGAGTTTAATTTTATTAGTCTCTAAAGCCCTTTCAACCAACACCTCATCAGGAGACAATCATTAGATAATTAATTAATGAAAAGAACAGTAATGAAAATGAAGAGCAAAAAAAAGGGGGAAACACGCTAAAATAACAAACAAGTGTATATACTTTTAACTATATATATATATATATATATATATATGTATGTATGTGTGTGTGTTTAGAGTTACAAAATTTATATACAGTTTTAAAAACTAGGAATTTATTGATTTTAATTTTATTAGTCTTTACAATATTTTATTTAACCGAGGTGTTGGTTGAAAGGGCTTTAGAGACTAATAAAATTAAACTCAATAAAATCCTAGTTTTTAAAATTAAGATTATATATATATATATATATATTTTACACACACACACGGGGTGGCCATAAAGTTTGTGTGCACTTTAAAGTTTTTTTTTTTTTTTAGTGCACACGAACTTTATGGACACCCTGTATATAAAAAATATATATATGTGTGAGAGAGAGAGAGAGAGAGAGCAATTGATCAAATCAAACCTCTCCAACTGCTCATCAAAGGTAGAGTTTTGTAATTCAGAAGTCAATCATGGATCACTCAGCCATCAGTATCCTATCCTCAGGCATCACTACACATGGCCATTTGGTGGTCCCTTTAGTGGGTGTGGTCTTACACCACATTAAAGTATGCAGCTTATGTATTCCAGTCCCCACTGACAGAACATGACAAAGGTTATGTGGAAATACGCAAAAAAAAAAAAATTAAGCCTTAACCATTCAGTACAAGCCAACAAAAGAGCTACTACTGCATAAATTGTTGTTAAGGAAAGAATGCATCACAGCAAAATACAATGATCTGTGTTACACACAGATCTGCAGAGCTGCAAGTATTTCTAATAATCAATTTCAATTTCCAAAGTAGTCTTCAGTAGGCATGCATGCATCTGAACTTCACATGAATGGAAGAAAGTCACCTTGTTTGAGGAGATATTTTCTCTTGAACAAGGTCAATAGCAGTGTCAGATTATTAGTCTGACTTTAGGATGCATCATAGAAAAAAAAAAAAACAGAAAAGCAGCACAATGGTTTAGACCATATTCTGCTAAAAAAACACTGTCCTATCATTCATATTGAAGGTACTTTATCACATACCACTATAACAAACATCATTGAAAAACCATGTATGACCCTTCATGGCAACAATTTTCTGTGATAACATTGGCATTTTTCAGCAATTGTATGAAAATTGTTTCGGGACACCAAACTACCCAAATCTCAATCTCAAAGATCACTTATGTTAAGCCAACAAATTCACAGCACAACTCCCACTACATAGCTTGCAATAGTTAAATCATTGCATCAGCTTCCAGAGGAAAACCGGAGGTTCTGTAGCATCCATACCTATTCAGGTAAGAGCTGTTTCATAAATACATAAAAAGGGAAGGAGCAAGAAAGTGTGTGTGTGTGTGTGTCATTTTATACTTTTTCTTTCAATTTATGATTCTTCTAAGCAAGAAAAATCCCTTTTCATAAAATAAGAATCATCGTCAGTTATCAGTAAATTATGAAAATCAAAGAAAGGATAAGACTAAAGTAATAAAAAAAAGAATTAATCAAAACTTCATGATAAATCTTTACATTAATATTAATAATTATGTATTTAAAAATAATTTAAAAATTTTATTTTGGCAAAGAATTTTTTTGAAATGCTACTGACAATATTTCCGAATTGTTAGATTCATATAAAAAGGAATTAACCTGAAAACTATCTGAATATGACTGAGTTTTATAACATTTGTCATAGGCATATGATAAATGTTCATCTCTAGTCCTGAACAGATGACCTTGTTAAACTTTACTGTCATTGTGTTAGGCTGGTTCTATATAGATGTTCTCATTGTTAACTTAAAGTTCATAAGGTCAATTTCTGTTCCAGAGTAATCTGATCTTATTTTTGTTGTGTCAATTATTGGAGATTATGTGTCATGTCAATTTAACTTCCTGCACATCAGCAGACTTCTGCAGCTGATTTTCTTCCTTTCAACGGTATGTATACTTCAACCAGTTTCTGGTCGGCTATATATGAGGCATTTGGAATCTACCAACAAGTTGTAAAATGAGAAGCAACCAAATATCAGGCACAAACATGTCACTAAAATAAGAAAAAGCATTTCATTCATAAGCACATAAAATTAACACATGTTTCAGAAGTTTTATTTTACTTACTAAAGTTAAATAAAGTTCCTTTACACATCAAGCCCAAAAGAATTTGTTTGGAAAATTGGCTTTTGGACATTGTGTAATCCATTTTCTATGGTCAATGAAGTCAAAATCTCAAACAAAATAACCCAATATGTATCAACCAGCTTAAGAATGAAAATACAATATCTTCAATGACATGTCAAACAGCCAGTAGATCACAAACTTCATATATTTTTGGGATATTTTTGAATCACATATTCAAACAACAATTTTAAAAGATACCTATTTAAATCTTATTATTGTTGTTAGAGAATATATATATATATATATATATATATATATATATATATATATATATATATATATATATATATATATAAAAGATGAGTGATGATAGAATACTTAAGATACTCATGTATAGCCAGCTTGACAGTGAACAAAGGAATGTTGGATGACCATGGCTCAGGTATAAAGACAAGCTAAAGAGTAACCTCTCACCTGTCAATGTACCTCATACGAACTTCCATAGAGTTGCTCTTGATAGAAATAACTGGAGATATTTGTGCCAGTGTGAAATCAAAAATTTTGAAATCAGTTGTATTAACCAGCTGAGAAAATGTCGAAAAGCGTCAGCAAATATTCCTGTTGCTATGTCCCAAGAGCCTCGTTATTGCACAATATATAAACTTGCATGCAGGTCACTAGCCAAACTGAAGTGTTACATACAACACAAACTGAATGAGGTTGATGGATTCTCATATGTCAAATCGACAGGAGAATCCATCATATATATATTTCACACACACACAAAAAAAAAAAAAAAAATCCCTAATAATTACGGGATTAAAAACTGCAACCTTTTTATGGAAGATAGAAAATCATGCCACACACAAAAGAAAAAAAATGACAAGTTACAAAAAAAATATTAACTCTTACAAACTTAGATATAAGATTGGAGTCAAGAGACTAAGATATTTTTAATAATGAAAAAGTCCTTTATTTATTGTAGGTGGGTCACATTTCAAAAATCTGAATATAAATTCTATTCCTAAAGAAAAGATAGCCACAGTTGAAGAATCAGACTGTTTATACATTATCATATAATTTTCTTACACACTGACCTCAGTATGGACCATACAGAACCAAACCATTTGCAAAATGATTCTTCTGTCTTTACAAATATTTTTGATAGAGCATATATTTCACAAGTACCAGATTACCCACAACAGTTAATATGACTAAAATAAGTTTACATTTATCACCATATTTTGGCACCAATTCCTTACGAGAATGGTATCAGATGACAAATTGAAGTTGATAAAGGCTATGTGTTTACTCAATAGGAAGTAGTATAAAAGATAGTATTTTCTGGGAAACAAATGAAAAAGGAAGAACTCGGAGAATTCATTTTCAAAAATCAAATAGCTAAACCTAAAGATTTTTTGGTTAAAAAATATTAAGATTTAATTAAGCAGTATATAAAAGATGCTTCCTGCTACATGTTAAAACTACCAAGTGGATAAAAAAAATGAATTATAAGTCAAATACAGAGAAAAAAACAATTTTATAAAATAAAATTTAAAGTCAGACATCTCATCACTTGGCAGCTCTAAGTGACACTGCTAAACTTTGAACCTTGATGAACTGAATGATTAATTTTCAGGAATTAATTTTTCTAAACCAATGTGGGTAGTACAAAAATATAAAGCAAGAAATGAACAGGTTAAATGTTAATATTTTATGAGTATGTGAAACAAGATGGGCAAACAATCACAATTTTGTCAATGACAGGATCATTTATGCTGGTGGAAAGAAAAATGAAAAAGGAGGAGGACTGATATTAGACCAAGTGCTGACTACAAGAGTAGTCACCTTCAAATAATATGAAAACAGAGTGAAATTACAAAAATTAAGAGGGCCAAGGCAGCACCCAAAATGTAATATGACAGACTCCTGAATGACGTAAATGTGAAAGAGAAATATATGGACAGTATTAAAAGTGGGTACAATGGACAAAATAAGAACAGAAACTCTAAGCGGGACACATTAAGAAGTCCTAATAACAAGAATCAAGATCATCTCAAAGAAAAATAAAGAAAAAGAATTAAATCCTTGACATGATAAAAAGGAAACAAAACAATGCCAAGGTACAACACAGAATATAAGACTCTGTACAAAGAAATTAGGAAGAAATGCAGTCAGCCTCAAGAAGCATGGCTCAATGGAAATGTGCTTGAAATAGAAATAATGAGGGTCATATAAAGCAGATATGCATAGAAAATAAAGAACAGGACAAAAATATGCTCATCAAAAGGATGCATAAAATCCAAGGACGGGACATTGGTATTAGAGAAAGAAAAAAAAATACTTCAGAGATGAAATCAATACATGAGAGAACACTTCCATGACAAAAGAACACGCAACAATATACAGAAATATCAAAGGACCAGAAATATTGAAATCTGAAATGGAAACAGGGATGGCAAAATTGAACAGAAACAAAGCAGACAGATATAATAGAGATGCTGGTAGCCTGAAGTGATTTGGGCATTGACAAAATTACAAACAGATGAAATATACAACAGTAGTGATATACCAGAAGTCCTAAGTAGATCCATTTTCTCAGCACTACTAAAGAAGCCAGGTGCAGATGAATGTAAACTACATCAGACAATCAGCTTATTGAGCCATATAACAAAACTTATCTGAATTCTGATAAATAGAGTACATGAGAGAATTAGACTGGAAAGAAAAATTTATTAAGAGCGAAAAAGAAGAGGAAATTGTGGAGAGCCATGATCCCGAACATCCTGAAGGAACACAGCACATGGAATTTATATTTTTTTTACTTTTTTTCTGAAGATGGACAAATAGAACAACAGTGAGGCTATTAGTGATTATAAAAAGGAATAATCTTTGAGCCTGTCAGTTTTTACAAATAAAATACTATATTGATTCTTTAAACAATTACTTTGCAAATGTCATTCTAGCTCACTTCAGATATCAAACCAAAATATTAAGTGACTAAATAAGTGCCAGATTCTAACATCATCTATGAACATTACAGAATGAAAAAAAGTGAAAATAATAACATTTTCTTGGTAAACCTATCATACTTTCATGAACTTCAAGCTATTGACAGTCTTCAACTTAAACATCCAAATAAGTATATTATACATAAATTGCCATGTTGGTATTAAATAATTTGCATTCTTTATTTCATGAAATTTCAGCTAACTTTCCAGTGGAAGAAAGTGGAATAAATTACTAGAGATAATAAGAATAAATGTTCAATCAAAAGTTTAATATTTGTTGTAAATTGTGATACAAATACTGCCTCACTTTAGTTAACAATTTTAATAAAAAGGCTGTATCAATAAACAAAGAAAGTAGCTGAACTAGCATGCAATATATAAAGTTTGCCTGTACAAAATATAGCACTTTAATAAGAATCAGAAAAATATTTTATATTTCATTCCTTCATTACATGCAGTTCTTATCTACAGGCTGCTCAGATTTCTTGCTTTGTTTTCGATTGAGTCTTCCTTCATGACATATGCACAAATTAAATTAAAACTAAAAGATGCTGCAGTTCACTTGTTCAAATCTATATCCTTACAAAGTTTTTTTGGAATAGAGCCAATGCCTATGGACTGACTCATAGCAATAATAAAAAATTAAACAAATGACAACAAAAATTAGGAAAATTCCAACTTAATTGTTCATATAGCATTTTTCATTTGCCTTATTTTGCCAAAAACAAGTTTTCAGGAATTAAGATAAATGGTAAAAAGCCCTTGCCTTTCAATAGGCAAATAAAAATCTATGTGAAATTAATTTGGATTATTTTTTTGTAAACAATAGAAAAAAATTCATGCACTAATTAATACAGAATGGAACCATACAAGAAACTGAAAAAAAAAAAAAAAAAAAAAAAAAAAAAAAGAAAAGAAAGATTCATTCATAAAAAAATAAAAAGCATTTACAAAATATCACCACAAATCAATGTACACTTTATGAAAAGTTTTTAAAATTTTTAGCAAAGAAAAATAGTCATGTTATTTAAATTTCTCAAATAATGCATTGTCAATGTTTTTTTAGTAGTATTTCTTTCATTTAATTTTCAGATGATTTCTTTAGTCATGCCCCAACTATTAATATGTAACATGAATTGCATGACTATTCTCATGAGTGAAACTAAAAAATACTAATGAATCAAATATTAATAACTGATATTGCTACATAGAAAAAAAAAGTATAGAAAAAAATGGCAGTAACATATCAGGCATTCATAAGAAATGGTATGGCTAGATTTGAATGACTGATATCATTTGGTCTTTGTAGCTTAATTAGTCAGGTAGTTGCCACAGAAAAGCTAGCTACTCAGAACACGGATGCAAGTAGGGTCTCACTGGAGGTTTATTCATTATTTCCTCCTAGTCACACTTGTTAATCATGAAAAAACTGTCAGTTAATATTTCTAGCAATCCTCACATCTTACTTTTTAGGGTTTCTTTTCATTGTCAATACAACTGAAATAATTATAATTTTCACTGTCCTCTTTATGGAGGTAGAACTTTATATTTCAATTTCTCAAAAAATAAAATATCACAGAAACAATTTGATGTACTATCATCTCAAAAATGATCCGATTATTGTTTCAACGGTTTCTCCATCTTGTGCCAGACTAGTGATATCTGTTACAAGATTTTAAATTTTCAGATATCCCTGTAAATCACTGACATACAGAGGACATTATAGAATTATTTACCCTTCACTGGTACTTGTTAACGGTCAGAAAACAGGTCAGCCAAAACAATTTAACATACCAAATGAAATCATTAGTATGAATTCCAAAATATCAATATTATTTTGCATCTAATGGGCCAGCCAAACAATTGATAAAAATTTATTTGTTTAGGAAAAGAGGAAAAAATATACAATCAGACAATTATTTAATAAAAGTTTTGGCATTTAACTGTAAGAATACATATGCAGAATTTTTCATTAAAAAAATTAAGAAAAAAAAAATTTCTTGACTCAAAAATTCTAATCAGTATTCTCAAATTCTTTTCATGCCAATATCAACATGAATCCGGTAAACAAAACTGAAAAAATTCCCTTTACAATGTGATGTGACTCTTTGCAAAATTTAAATTTGAGGAGGATAACTGTTTGAAGGTAGCAGAGTAAACTACTAAAAGTTTAGTCAAACATACTACAGGATTCCAGCTTGCATCTATAACTTGTTAAATGTAGAGGCTAGATTGTTGGCAACACTTTTCTAGTTCTCAATATAATTTTTTTTTAAAAATATTGCTATTGCAAATAGTGTTGAAAATTATGAGTGGATGCTGAATAGATCTCGTCCAGACCCACTTTCTATAATCTGGCCAAAAGTCTGAATATTTGTCAGGTAGAGAACTTTTCAGCATAACTGTCTATCTCAATTTCCAGTCACAAGTGATTTTCTTCAAACAGAATTCAGAATTGTAAACATTTATAACCTTATGTAGCAGCATAATTTTCAACTCTTCAGCTCATACTCAAAATATAAACTTAACTGGTTTTATTTTCATTCCAATACCTAAAAAAAGCCTACTTGATTGAAAAAAAATCAACAGTGGTTGTTTTATTATTAATCTTAAAATTAAACAATAAATTTCAGGTGAAAAAAGTTGTTTGTAAACTAGCAGGAAGTTCTCTAAGCAAAAATTAAAATTAAGTTAAATTTAGTTTTTTTTTTTTTACTCATTTTTCAAAATTTAGTTCAGAATAAAGGATCATATTTTCTATAAACCAAATAACACCAAAGTATTTCTAGTCTATTTGTAAAATCCAAATTATCTAGATTTGCTTTCAAGGTCCTTCACATTAAATTTGCAAGGCTAATCCATTCCAAATTGCCACTAATTGTAGATTTCACTTGCTTATAAAATGTAGACTACTTATTTGTGTGTGTGCACACACATCAAATGTATCATTTTGAAGTACACTTTAAAGAGGAGAAAACATTTTGAGAAAACACAGAGTTGACAAAAACAGATGTAATACCATGATTGTATAATAATTTCAAAAGCTGGATAATATCTTTACTGAGTGGAAAATAGGTTCATGTTTAAATTACATGACCAACAGTGATATTTTTTACAATGAGAAATCACAGGACAATGTCTATAAGTGCTATATTGGAATGAAATCTGCTTCAAGTTCTAATAAAAGTTCACAATAAAATTAAAAATATCATGGTACACAAAACAAATAGGATTGTAGCATACCACCACCAATTGACTAGTCTATCTAAAACAATGATTGAGCAGATGAAAATTCAAGTTTGGGAAACAGTGTAGCAACAAACCCAATATCAAAACTGATGTAAATGTGCTCTTTCCCTTGACTTAAGTAAAGTCTAGTTGGCATTTGACCAATCCTGATCATTTTGTTGCTATATACATATGGATAATATGCTACCAAAAATCTCCTAAAGAGCCGTGGTTCTTAAAAGCCAATTGGGGAGGAGGGAGAAGTTCAATTGCTTCTGTAACTGTCATTAATAAGCTTGGTTATTATTGAAATACTCTTTCATTATTCAGAAGAGACATTATTTCTGCATTTTTTTTATGCAGCACTCCTGCACTACACAGATGCTCCAACCAAAACCTTTATTGGCTGATCTGTGTGAATCTTCAAATCAGAAATTGGGTCTAGGGATCAAGAATAAAGTGACCAAAGGTTACTGGAACCATGTGCATACACATAGACAATATATGTAGATATGCGAATTCTAAATTAACCAGCAAGATAGAATGTAACTAAACAGCAAATAGAAGATATTGATTAATACAGAGTTGCAATATGAAAGTGTAGATATAAAGTTGTTTTTTTTTCAAACTATCACTTAAGAGGTTACCAATCATAACAAGGAGGTAAAACAATACATTTACTTGAAATTTATGTCCTTTTCATTTATAAACATTATATATGTAAAAAATCTTTACAACACAATATAATGCAATAAGGAATTTTACACATTACAACTGTTGCAATTATAACTATCACTATTAAATATTGATATCAGTTTTATAGTATTTAGTTAACCATTGCATTTTGTAAAGTTTAATTCAACACAATATATTATCTAAGTTCTCAATAGCAACCTTTGCATTTATTACAGATATTACCAGTATTGAATAGAATCTTAAGAGAAAAGGCAGTTTACCATAATCTGAAAATATATATATTTTTTTTTTTTTTTTTAATCAAAATCAAATTTTATGACCAAGTCAATCTATTAAATGCAACTTCAATTTTTCAGATCTTTATTGTAAATGTTTTTTTGTTTTTTTTAATAATACTACAGGTTGTAAAGGTGATAAAGAAGGATGTCTATTTGGTTGTAGTACAAAAATCAGTTTCTATTTCTAAATCTTAAGTTATCAAATTAAAAGTAGTTGAAATAAAGAAATTATATATTTTTGTGTAATAATCAACTGTATCTATTGTATTAAGTTCAGAGATAGGGTACTGTTATTTGAATTATTTTAATAATATCCATAAATAAAATATTTCTAGCAAGCATAAAACTAAAGAAACAAAGATTTTGCAACAAATCAATATGGATCAAATAGCACCAAGTAACATTTCCTTTCATATTAATAATTTGTTTTTTTTTGTCACTTAAGAAATTCTATAAGACCAATGTATGTATATTATTTGCATTCTTGGAATATGAAGAAATTATTAAATGTAGTATGCCAACCAATTAGTTTAGCCAATAATTCAGTTAAGCACTCAAGTTTCTGCCAATTAACATTTTTTAATGAAGAATATAGAAATACCTGTAGTCAGAAAAATATTGACAAACCCAAGGAAAACAAAAAAAAATGTGAAAATATTCTGAATGTAATACAAGCATAAGGGCATTAATAGGAAGAAAAAAGTGATGATGTTTACTTCATTTTAAGAGACTTCAATACTGTATTTCAGTATTGAAGTCACTGAATTTCAAAATAAGAGATTAGATACAAGTTAACCACCAAGAGAAAGAACTTTAGGAAAACAAACAATTATAAAAACAGGGAAATCAGTTTATTTCTTGTAAGCTCAGGCATTTAATCTGTTATTTTTCATCTTTATTTTGAAGACTGGCATCCAGACATACTTATCAAGTGAGATCAGTTAAGAGAATATTTGTGTAGCTCTGCAGTTTAAACTTATGGCTACACAACAGTCCACTATTTTGAAATCTTTAGGTTTAGTATGAAGCAGCTTCCAAAACTAGCCAAACAAAATTTTAAAAACAAATTAAACATGAACATTACAGCCTCATTGTATTCTTTTGTAGAAGGAAATACAACAGTTTGCTGCCTCAATATCAATGTATATGCAATTATGATGTTAGATTGTCAATGAAGGCAGTAATTCATGTCAATGTAAAAGAGTAATTCTTCAGCTGATTAACTGAGTGATCTGGAGATATCAGATGCATATCCAAATTGTAGTACAGGAGTCAATTTCCTGGTATTTAGCTACAGAACTGTAAAGCTAAACCAAATAACAAAAAAATAAAATAACTTTCTTTAAAAAGATGAGCACCAGGTTTTATGATATTTAAATGTACATTTTTTTTTTCTATGATAAAATTCCAATCACTAATGTTTAGCCAGGAAACATTATCACTAAGAAAACAAAATGTAATTATTTCTATTCACCAAAATACTGGGTCACTTCACCATAGGCTTGCACAATAGAGCTAAGCAGACAGTTATTTTTTTTTTTTTTTTTTTTGAGTATCTTGAATGATTTTTAGCTCAATTATGGAACTGTATTAACATTATTTGAACTTAATAAGAAGATCAAAACAAAACTTTTACATTTCAAATTAAAAACAATAGGAATTTAAGTTTAGAAATCTGCCTACAGTTAAGAGCTAAAATTCCTGAAAAGAGCATTAGTTTTGCATTTAACTCATTTAAGCTTGTTAGTGGGGGGACATTCAATGCCAAAAATAGAGTTGGCACAACTCGCAAAAAAAAAAATAAATAAATAAAATAAAATAAAATAAAAAAAAAAAAAGGTCTATACCATGATTTTCTGATAAAGAGAAAGTTATGCCTAGAATATGTCAAAAGTGGGTAATGGTCAATTTAATGCATGAAAAGATCAAATTACATTTTAAATATCTTCCCAAGAACCTATTTCACAATTTTAAATTGTTTTAATCTTTGGAGAATTTAAATTATTTTTTTTTTTGTAAAATTATTTTACCAAAAATCTGCCCCGAATCATAACATAAAAAATGTAATAAAACTAAGATATTTTATTAGAAAAGTATTTAATTGCTTTTATAAATAACATTAAGAACAATATTACCTTAAGTAAAAAAACATTTTTCAATGAATAATGAATCTTTGCCAGGTTTATTTACATTTTTTTTTTTTTACAATTTTAATAAAAATAATGTATAAAGATTTTAAACCTTAAAATTCAGTTTCAAGGGTGTAACTATTAATGAAAATTGTTATTAAGTAAAACTATATTTATTGATCATAAATCAAAGCTTATTACAATTTATGGTCCATATATTTAAAAAAAAATTTTGAATTATTTTTGTATGTGTATAAAAGTGCTGATTTTTCTACATACAGACATCCATACACATCAGAAAGTAAAGGAGATAACTATAGTAAATTTAAAGCCAAAATTATCTAAAATTCAATAAAACATCAGATTACAGAGAATATTCACTTAAATTTTTAAGATTACTGACTACTTAAAAGGCACTTAAGTTATATTCTTCAATGTTTTTTTTGTTTTTTTTAACCAGTAAAGTCAAGCAGAACATCATTAGATAAAAATCTGTCATCAAGCTGTCAACATAAATAAACATCTACCACAGTGTTAAAAAAATCCATTTCTACAATATTTTAAACTAAATAAATATTTGATTCAAATCAGATTAATTATACTTTAAATCGGCTAATATTCCTCAAATAAAGTTTCAGAAAAGAATATTTCATTTTTGGAAGGTTTTTCAATAAAGAGAATTACATTTTTTAACAAATTGCTAAAAATGGCACTAAATTAAAATTTTTTAGAAATTTCAAAAGAAAAAAAAAAGAAAAAAAAAAGTGATATTCTGTTTGGTAAATAGAGACCATTGGGGAAATGCAGAGATTTGTGCTTTTAAATGATATTTTATATATATATAAAGTTTTTTGTGGTATAGAATTTAATAATAGATAGGAAAAGACAAAATTTATAAGGCATTTTTAAAAGAAAAAGCTAACAAAAAAAAAAAAAATGCCTATCATGTTTATTTTTTATAGGAATAGAAAATTTAAAAGCGTGTAAATTAAATTTAAATTAACAAATGGAATGGAAGAGAGGAAAAAAAAAAAAAAAAAAATATGAATTTCAAGAAACTAGAGTCCAATAACATTCAGACCCAGTAAGCATTCCCCCTGTTTACAAAAGGAAGGCTCATGGGATCTGATATACAAGGACTCTAGAACCTTGAGGTGAAATGTGTAGTGGGACCTAGATAAAATCAAAAAAACGATCCACACTAAAATTAACCATACATTTCCTACTATTTATTATATATTCAGCAATAGCAGAGCCAGAACTATTACTTAGTTGGCTCTTCCTAGCAGACGGATTCAAAATCCTGGGGGGTAAATGTTTTATTTTCGAATCCAAACACTGGGACATCCTCCCTATGTAGTAGAGTCCACAACTACACTTGTATTGGTAAATCACTGAATTAACATGATGGGGAGGGAGGACGTCCTTACAAATGGAAGAGAAAACAGGACGGGTAACAAATATTACTCTAACATTTGCCGAAAAATAACAGCTATTGATCAAACATGAAATTCGTTTAGACAAACTCTCACCCTCTGTACCAATATAGGGAAGACGCAGATAAAATGGGCATTTATCAACAAATTGTGGCTTAACCCTATGAAATTTACTAATGACGTCTTGGATAACAGAGTATAAAACATCCAAAGGATATCCGTTTTTTGATAATGTCATTCTAACAAACTCAATTTCACTGCAGATAAGGCCATCAGAACATAACTTAAGTGCCCTGTGAATTAAGGCCTTAATCAAATTAATCTTTCTTTGTCTGGGACAAAAAGAGTCCCAACACGTATAAAGTCCTGAGAAAGTAGCCTTCCTAAATACGGAAGTTTCAAACTTGTCAATGATCTTATTAACAAGAACATCCAAAAAGGAAAGACAAGAATTGGACTCCTTTTCTACGGTGAACTTAATAGCGGGATGGACAGAGTTTAATTTGGTGAGAAACTGGTCAGCTTCAGCCTCATTAATAAAGAGGCAGAAGGTATCATCCACATAACGATGATACATAAGAGGACGAACAATACAAGAAAATAAGGAAGCCTCAGGAAACCGGACAAAAATATTCGCCAACGCTGGTCCCAAAGGCAAAACCATAGCTACCCTGTCAATCTGCCGATACATAATATTATTAAAACTAAATTCAACAGACACAGTGGCAAACATCATAAGCTCAACAAATACACCCTCAGGAAAATCCAGAGGAGACAAAGAGGTACAATACAACATATTGCAACACATCTCAATAGTCTCAGACAGGGGAACACAGGTAAACAAGGAGCAAATATAAAACCAGCACATGAACCCACCATAAGTAGAAGAACTACGTATAATTTCCACAAAAGAGAAGGAATCTTTAATGCAATATGTACTAATGTGCAACAAAACTGGTTGTAGCACTTTTGAGAGCCAACTAACGACTTTATGCTGGGAAGACCCAGTTATGGACAGAATGGGTCGTAAGGGAACACCATCCTTATGGATTTTAGGCAACCCATACAAACAGGGACGAATGGACCCAGTGGGTCTAATTAACTCTGAAATTTCAGAGGAGAGTAAACCACTCTTGACGCATTTTAACAGTTGCCTTTGAAATTTAGATTCAATAGAGGCAGTACGATCATGGGTCTCAACTGGGCCTTATTTTAAGAACTTTGATGTATCACCAAGTATATTGTCCATCTTAGAAACATAATCCGAATAGTCCAGTAGAACAACACCAATACCTTTATCAGGTTTAGTAATAACCAGGTTACAATTATTTTTAAAATTTTTAATTACTCGGTGATGTTGTTCTCCCCTTTTGGACTCTGATGAAGAAACAGAGGAACCAGCATAAGAATGGGCATAACTATTGAGTTTAGCCTTAAGATCGCTCAGAGATTCAACAGAGCGAGGGACAAGTCTACAAACCAATCTAATATCTATCTGGGTTTTTCTTTTAAAATGGCCTTATAATTATGCCCCAACCATTTTTCGAGATTTTGAATAATTTTACAATAACTGATTTTCTACTCAAATATTTGAAACTTTTGGATTATTAATACTATATAATAATATACAAAATATTAAAAAAAAATCATCTCAATTGCTAAAGTTTAAAAGATAAATTCAACTGACCTTATAATTATACACTGCATTGTATATATACTTTTTCAAAGTGATAGGACTGGATATTCCATTTAACAACCCAATATTCATTTAAACTATTGTCTATTCTTAATACAAATAGTTTATCAATATTTAAATGATGTTTATGCGCCAGTCAATCTAATATCTATCTGGGTTTATTTATTAAAATATTTCCAGCCATATTCTTTTAAACATCACTGAACAATATGGTAATTAAGTTTCCATGTTTGAAAAAAATAAATAATATATTCTAAGATTTGTTAAATCATTTTTTTTAGAATGAATTAACAGAAAAGATCTTTAACAGTTTTAGGGAATGGGGGCGATGAATTATTCCATTAATAAAAAAAAAAAAAAAAAAAAATATTTTATTTTTTTTCCCTATCTATCATGTTTTATTGAATTAAGGTACAAAGAGTATTATTTACAGACAAGATACAGAATTTATCCCATTTCTCTAAAAATCAATATCTGGGTTAGGTATTTTAGTACAATATACTAGAAATGCTTTGTCCTATCTGATACAATAATATATAGGGCTATATATAACAATATATATTATGGTCAGTTGCTTAAATGAATTCAGATTTTTTTTTGTTGCTTTAAAATAACTGGCACTGATATTAATTATTGAGTAGCTTATTTTTTATCTTGAGATTTTTGTGAGCTTGTGATGACTAATGTAAAAAATATTGTTAAGTACTGATTATTTTCTTGATGAGAGATGCTTTGAAGCAACATGTCTTTTGTGAAAGTAATTCAAGCTACTATGATCTTGAGCAAAATGTTTACTTACAAGAAATTGTTCCCTGCTGTAATTAACTTAATTATGTGAACCTTTCTGCTTATCTATTCAGTAGAAACTGATGAACTTCTGTTAATCCTGCTGCTGATTTCCATCTAATGTCAATGTCTTAAAGACTCTTCATATTGTTCAGAAGCTACAAATCCTTAAAATGGTCATCATTATACAAGTGGGGGGGGGGGAGAAAAAAAAATCAATATCTCACTCTCACACAATCTTTTTTTCCATTTTTTTTTTTTTTTTAGTGAAAGAGATAATCAGTTAGCCGAAAAAAAGTTCATGTTTTGTGTGCGATCTGCCGAAGAAAAATTACCAAAAAGTAGTTAGCAGAAATCTACATCAATGACTAGTAGCTATACTAATGTTCTTCCCTCCCCTGAATGGTGTGACCAATCAAAAAATTCTCTCTCTGAACAGAAGTCGTTTTTCGCTTATAAAAGGAGATGATTTTTTTGAGCTTGGTGGAACAAACACACGTTGTTGGTGAGAAGTGAAGGTTGGATGTGTGACCCCATTTTGTCATTTCTACGCTGTGTGTTGGACTGTTACGTCGGACTATCATTTGAACTGTGATTTGACTACAAGTGTTGCGACTGAGAAACAAAAGAAATCTATTGCAGTTGCTACTATCAGTCGACAGTCTTTTCTTTACTACAACAAGCTATTTCGGCTTTTACTTTGTCTCTAGCAAGATGGCAGAAAGACCATTCGACATAAAATTAATCCCCGAATTCAGTGGTGATACGAGTGGACAGTCTGTGGTTGAATGGATCGAAAATGTGGAACTGGTCTGCAAATTATGCAAGATCATGAAGATTGAACGGATTCTTCCACTGCGATTGAAAGGCGGTGCCCTTGCTGTGTATAGGCAGCTGAGCAAAGAACAAAAGTAACATTGAACAAATAAAGCACGCTCTACTAACCGTGTTTGACCGGTTTGTGGCCTACGACCAATTCCAGGCGTGGCATCTGTGACCTGGCGAGAGAGTAGACGTATATTTGGCAGAATTAAAGAAGCTCGCCATTCCAATCGCACCGCTTCCTGAAGAATGGATGACATGTACCTTTGTGTCTGGATTGCCTAGTCATGTTAAACAGATACTCCGTGCATCATCCAGAATGGAAGACCTGATGCTCAATCAATTGTTGACCAGAGCCCGTGCTATCATGATTGATGAAAAACAGGCTGATGAACCAGTGGCTGCAGTCATTCAACCAATTGAAGTCAAAGAGGGTCTGACCCCAGCCATCCATCGCCATGGCGATGTCACCTGCTATCAGTGCTCTGGGCCGAATCATTTTGCCAGAGACTGCCGCTATCAACGCGAAGAAATGCGCAGTGGGTCGGCGCGAAAGGCACGTCTCGATCTAGGATGCTTCCAATGTCATAAAGTAGGTCATATTGCCTCTAAGTGTCCAGCAAATGGAATGGCGGGATGCAATGTCAGCGCCGGTCTCTTCCCCGCACCGAGCATGAAAGAGTCACTCCCTGTGATTAAGGTGCGCATCAATGGAATAACGCATACCGCTTTAATAGATTCAGGCTGCTCTCAGTCACATATGAATGGTTCGATTTGTCGACAGTGGAGCAGACAAAAGATGGACGTACTAACGGCCGATGGAAAGGCTCTCAGAAACCAGGGAGTTGGAAACATCAACCTCAGTATCAACAACAGTGACCCTGTCACAGTCAGCGTGTTCTTCGTGGACAGCGCATGGGATGGACATTATTAAGGAGCTGGGCGGCGTACACATTACAGAGGCAAGCGAAGTCAAGTTTTCTGATCTGCCCATCTGTGCTACTTTGAAGATCAACGAGCCTGACTTTAGCGCAGAGTTCAACCAAAGGACAGTATTTTGGAAATGATCAGAAAATAACCCACCAGAAAAGCTCCAGAACTGAGTGTCAGAGTATTCGGTGCCCGAACACGTCAAGGAAGAATACCAGCACAAATTGCAGGTGTGGCTGAACAATGGCTGACTGACTCCGTATCCCGAGGAAGAGCTTGGTCCTCCAAAAGGCCTCATCCTATTGATGGCTGTGGTACAGAAGAATAAGGGAAAAGTGAACCCTGTACTATATTATAGAGAACTGAATGAACATGTAGACATATACACGGCTCATGCTGATGTGTGTGCACAAAAATTGAGAGAATGGCAAACGAAGAGATCCAATGTCTCTGTGATTGACCTTCGAAAGGCCTACTTGCAGGTACGCGTGCACCGGTCACTGTGGCCATTTCAGACAGTGATCCTTAATGGGAGGAGATACTGCTTAACCCGAATGGGATTCGGACTCAATGTGGCACCGGCCATCATGAAAGCCATTGTGGATGCTGCGCTATCCAAGGATGAGACAATTCGTCAAGTGACGTCAGCTTACATTGATGACATCTACATCAACGAAGCCTTAGTGCCTGATGCACAGGTAAGAAAGCATCTTGCTGATTTTGGGCTCGAATGTAAGAACCCAGAACGACTGGAGGATGGTGCTCGTGTGCACGGCTTGCAGGTCTGGGGGGGGAACACAACATGCTTTACTGGGAACGTGGAAGCGAGCTCCCGGACATTCCCAGACACATGACACGACGTAGTGTGTTTTCATTATATGGAAAGCTGGTGGGACATTTTCCCGTGGGCAAGTGGATCCGCATTGCAACTGCATTTATCAAACGTAGGGTGACTGCTGTCACTTTCAGCTGGGATGACACAAGAAATTATGCTCCCCTTAGACACATGATAGCGGAAGTCATTACCAGGGTGCGTCAAGATGACACCGTACGTGGTAAATGGTGCGTTGACAGATGTGAATTTAACGTCTGGGTTGACGCGAGCTCCCTTGCAACAGGAGTGTCTCTTGAAGTAGGTGAAACTGTCGTGGAATATGTTTGTTGCTTGTGTCCCGAGAAGGATACACAACATATCAACCTGTCGGAATTAGACGCCATTATCAGGGGAGTAACCGCGGCCCTTCAATGGAATGCAAAGGTGTTGCATTTATTCACAGATTCCGCATGTGTGTATAAGTGGATAGCAGACACTCTTACGGGGAAGGTGAGGATACGTACAGTAGGTATCCCAAATTAATTTTTTATTTTCAATATATCTAAAATCTTGTAATACAGAGAGTTTGACAAAAAAAAAAAAAAAAAAAAAAGAAAGAGAGTATCAAATTTATCTTGGTGGCTCAATTAACAACCAAGTTATGACCATTCAAAATTCATTAAAACTGTCTTATGTGCTCTTGAGCCAGAAGCATGGAGATCTTTAAGGTTATGTCATTGTGCAGAACTGGAAGCACATCTCGGATCTCAACCTTCCACTTATTTTTATTTTCAATGTGGATTTGCAATAGGTTGCTGCTGTAGTTGGCTTAAGAAATTTTTGCTTTTTACATTTAGAAGAGCTTTAGCTTATTTAATTAAAGTATAAGATTTATTTATTTTATTTCCTTCAAACTTGCTATATTCTTTCATGATTTCAATTCAAAATCAGACATTGATTTGTGCCAAATTCATTAAAAATATAATTTAGGAAACCTAGAAATTTAGTTACTTGGAAGTTAAATTAAAATTTTTCACTTAAAGTTAATCTTTTCTATGAAATTTTTATTCATGAAAACAAATACACTAATGATCAATTTTATTTTTACTCTAGCAGCCATACCCAGCTAGCCAATCAGAAAAAGCATTCAATTAGAATGACGCAAAAATGTTTAGATGTAACAGAGTATCTTCTTCAATTACTTGAAAGTACTTTTGTTTAAAAAAACATTTTGAATTAATGCAGTTACTGATCTAACAGAAGTAGCCTGTATTTATTCAATTGAAGTTAGGACATGAAGGGATAAAACAGGCAACATAAATACCCACTTCAGACCATAATTATTTTGGAGTTTTTGAAATTCAATTTGTCAGTGTGTTACCAGAGATGTAAAAGAGGACACATTTATAAAGCAATTAAGTTTGATAAAAATTGGTTGAAAAATCAACAAAAAATAAGAAACCAGTATAAAAATTTTTTTTTAAAAATATCACCATTTTTCACTATTTACGCAGGTTTTTACAATATGGATGGAATCAATTATCAAATTAAATGACTGTTAAACAATCAACTTATTGTTGGCTACAATTGAGCAAAGTTTGTATTAGATTGCTTAAAAATTGAGGGAGTCTAGTCTAAAATGAGTTGAAATAGATTTTTCACTAAACACATTGGCATAGAAACAAAAATGAGGTATCATTGAGCTCGTCATAATCTAAGTAACCTACATACAGAGTTTGAACGAAATTGGAGGAAAAAAAAAAAATTAAGTTTATCAATTTTTGATTGGCTTTATTGATTTTTTTTTTTTTTTTAAATTATCAATTTTTTTATGCTAAGAACTTATCTCTTACATTGTACAATGTATGTGCCAAGTTTGGTCAAAATTAATTGGATGGATCTCAAATAAAAAGATATTACACAGACACAGTTTTTTATATAATTTTTTCATAGACAAAATCAATTTACTCACTACAAAGATGCAACCTTGTTTCAGTGCATTTAGTTGCACCGCAACTGGTGAGAACCAAAAATGAAATGGTTATGAACAAATTTTAGAATTTATAGATTATTTCCATTATATATATATATATATATATATATATATATATATATATATATATATATATTAGATAATCTGTATTTCTAAATCAAAAAAGCATGTTGAATTTTTAATGTTTCTTTTACCAAAATGTAACATTTTAATATTGTTTTGTTATGTTTAATTTTTAAGACTTTTCTACCAAAAAAATTTGATTTTGTTTAATCACTGTTAAATTTGAAAATGTTATTGTTAAATAAAGTTAATTATAACTAACTTTTTATGAGCAATTTGTTTTTCTTTCTAAAAAGGTATTTAAAAGAAAAAGTTTAAGTTTTACTTTGTTAATAGTTATTTTAATTCTAAAACAGAAAGAAAAGAGAAAAATTACTTTCAGGTTTGTTTTATGTCATATTTTTGTATCAGAATTCATAGGTCTGATATGGTTTGTGTTTCATTAAAACAGTTTTAAATTAGATAATTAATACAAAGATTAAAATGTATAAAACTTTTGGTACACCCTTGTTAACAGAGTGGAAAGTGATGGATATGTTTCAAACTATATATTGTAATTAAAAAAAAAAAAAAAAAAATTACTTTAGTAAAGAAAAAATATGAAAAGATAAGGATTAACTTTTAGCCAAATTAATTATGCTTTTAATCTCTACTTTTTTTTTTTTTTTTTTTTTTTAATTTTTATCAATGCAAACTGCCATAAACCCAAACTGAAGTGAAAATTCTTTGTTCCCATTGAAACAAGATTTGAGAGAGGCATCAAATTATAGGTTGGATATGTGCAATGACATGGTCTTAAATAAAGATTGTAATGACCAGAAACAAATTTTAACAGTGTACAATGAAGATTCAAGTGTCAAATAAGTGAAAAAGCATTATAAATGTAATGTCATATAGGTAATCTTGAAATAAGATAATACTAATGGAATCAATAATTATTAGCTCAGACCTGCCTAAACATTGAAGAAAATTGTGTTCTCAATTTTTTAAAAATTAAAAAAAAAAAAAAAAAAAAAAATGAAGGGAAATTCTGATTTGTCATAAGTTTCAATTCAACAGTTAATGCCTTGCAACTTTTTCTATGATTCATAGCAAAACAGAGATGAAGATAATTTTTTTCAATAATACATATAAAAAAGAAAAAAAAGAAAAAAAATCATATGTAAAGCATAATTTCATATGAGGGCAAAAACAAGTTAAAAGTATACCATCCTTAATTTGCCATAAAACGTATCTATTGGGAGGTGCATGAACTTTGAAATATCACTAATTTTTGAATGAGAAATTCAACAGCTCTTTTCTCTGTAATACAGTGGGGTTGAATAAGTGATCATACAGCAAACAAATTCTCACTTATAGCAAATGAAAACCTCGAATAACAATGTATTTTGGGGCATAGAATCAGAATCTGCAATTCAAAATTAGAAATTCATTAATAAGTGATAGTTATGCAAATTTTTATATTTCGAATAGTGGAAAAAGTGTTTGTACAGTATCAATTTTTGCATTATAATACGGTAGATTTTGGTTGTACTTCAAAGTAGAAGATTCTAAACTGTTCTAGAATATTCTCAGTAACTATTGCAACATTCAGTTCAAAATTGGATCAATCTGCAGTCACTGTTCACTGATAACAGTTCTAATAATGGCTAGACATAAGGAAATGACTTGTGCTCAAAAAGAGCTAATTATTAAACTATGGAACAATGGAAAAAGTTACAGAAACATCTCCAGTGACACAAACATACCTTTTTCAACAATTGGTTCATTTATTGCAAGATTTAAAAGATGTAATACTGTTGAGAATAAGGGCAGAGCTGGTGCTCCCAGGAATATCTCTCCTAAATTACGAAGAAAGTTGATGTGACAGGTTCAAAATAACCCAATGGCCATCAGACAAGACATTCAGAATGATCTGAGTTTGTCAGGAGTTAACGTAACTAAGCAAACAATTAGTAATGAACTATGCAGACATTATAAAGTTGCACCCCCCAAGAAAGACACCACTCCTTCTGAAACTGCATAGAGATGCCAGGTTGAAATTTGCAACAGAGCATAAAGATAAGGAAAATTCTTAATGGGAAAGAGTTCTTTGGACAGATGAGAGTAAAATTGAGTTGTTCGGTCACAATTCCCTGAATCATGTATGGAGGAAAGACGGCAAAGCCTACGCACCCAAGAACACCATACCAACTGTCAAATTTGGCGGGGGCAGTATCATGGTTTGAGGCTGCTTTTCGATGCAGGGTGTTGGCAAAGTAGCAATTATAGACGGTAGAATGAATGCAGAAAAATATCAACAAATCCTAAGCAATAATTCATCACTTTCTGTAGAGAATCTTGGGCTTCCTCTTGATTGGATCTTCCAGCAGGATAATGATCCCAAGTATATTGCTAAGAGTACAAAGAATTGGCTTGCTAATAACAGCGTTAACATCTTACAATGGCCCAGTCAGTTGCCAGATTTGAATCCAATATAGAATTTATGGCAGTTTTTGAAAAATAAGATCTCTGATAGAGTCCAAGAAACATCAAAAACCATTAAAAAGCAATTACTCAGGAAGAATGGGACAAAATACCTACTAAAGTATGCGAATCATTAATTAAAGACTACAGGAAGAGATTGGTTTCTGTTGAACTTAATAAAGGCTTTGCTACAAAATATTAAAATGGAGAAAATGTGTTTTTGTTCTGCTGTACGATCATTTTTTAAACCCCTAAAAATTGAAATATCACTATATTTTCTTAACCATGGAATATTATTTAGTTTTATATGCATACATTTTTAGTATGCAATCTGATACAGTAGATATATTACCGTTTTGTTAATTTAATATGTTACAAATAAAAATATGAAATATTTTCATGTGTACAATCACTTATTCAACCCCACTGTATGAATACCATTTATTATAGATGTATCTAAATTTCTAAAATTTTGTGAAATTATGCAATTTTTGACTAGTTAAAAAAAGGACAATATATGAAAAAAAGGACAGTATATGACTACAAAATATGAAAGGAATTATTAGCCAATCCTTCAAACAAATGCTTGTTTTTAAATTTTTTTTTATTTTCAAACTAAAAAACTGAACCGATGAAAAATACTTTTGAGACAATTGGAATGGTCCTCCTGTATTTCATTTTATAATTGATCTTCAATCTGAATTTGTAAACCTCTGCTATAGCCAATATTCCTAGAACACTATATCCAATCATCACTTGAAATTGGTATTATATCAAAGTCCCATCTAAAGATGGTCCTTTAGGAAGTGAAGATGACATTCCATTAAAAGTAATATTCTCTTCATCACAGAGTTTTTACCAGCAACCTTCTCATACATTACAAGGAATTTTAGGCCTTCTTCAGCCTGCTTCTCCCACTTAAAAGAAAACCACTTACAGAGTGTGGAGCCCATCCACTGAACAGAAGATTAAATGTAAATTTTATTAAAATACTCAGGTAGGTGTCCCTGGTGTAATACCCATGAATAAACTAAGTTTGATATAAAATGTGGCTCAGCTGATCTTCATTCACTCAGTCAACAACACAAATTTTAATCAATAGACCCAATGGCTTTGCACAAAATAGATGATTCAAGTTGTATGAATGCAGAAATATGAAATCAATTGATTATTAAAAATGAGACATTACTCTACAAGAAGGTGCAATTTAAAAATTTTTTTTTCTTTTTTTCAAGAGTTTAATTTCTCTGGTATTTCATTCACTAAATTTTTCAACTTAGAAATATTTTTGTAAAAGACAACTTCAAACTTTATCTTCTTCCCATCAAATTGATGAGCACGTTTTGTTTTTTTATTTTACTTTAAAATTAAAGTACTTTAATATGTGTAGGAAGACAACTCCCAGACACACTTGAAAAATAGCACTATGGTCAGCTTTGAAAGTGGGAAAAAGAAGCGCCCATTGTTGAAATAGTTATTTCATGTCTCTTTAAATTATGTCACTATCACATACAAGAAAGAATTGTATCCAAAGATAATCTTCAGAAATCAGTAGATTCATGGAATTTAAAAAGGATAATTTGAATCTCAAAAAAGATAAAAATAAACAAGAATAAATAAAATCAGCAATTTAGCACTCATCTCAAAATTATCAGTAAGGCTACTGAAAATGGATTGTTATTTTTTTGCATTCAGCTAATAATTGTTGTCATAAAAACAGTTGAAAACAACCATTTAAAATGTTTATATTAATGATAAAGTTTTAAAGTTATTGCACAAAAAAAAAAAAAAAAAAAAAAAAAAGATTACATATTAAATTTGTTTTTGACCATTTATCGAGCAGTCATTATTCAGTGATTTACCTAGTAAAAGGATAATATTTTTATAAACTGCAGTTATCTTTCATTTTGCAATTACTTGGAAGTCAATCTTAAATCCCATTTTATATATATATATATATATATATATATATATATATATATATATATATATGTATATATATTTTAAGCGTTTCACCCCAAGCAAGGCGGGAAGCCACTAGGACGCAAGGGGTTACAGAAGATTTGAAGCAAGATCAAATAGGAGTGATAGAGGAAAGGATGAGGAGAAGGATAGTGGATAGATCAAGACAACTGGAGATGTCGATTGACATTACATTTGAATAGTTGGAGATTATAGCTCTCAGGGAAACTGAAATAGGGAAGAGAGTTCCACAGGTGAGAGGTGCGAGATATGAAGCTATTGGAGTAGAAGAGACAGCTACATTTAATAGTTTTGACAGTGAAAGGGTGACAGCGGGATGCCAACCTCGTAGAGCACTTGAATTCATGAAGTCTGAGAACCAGCGAATGCAGATCCTCAGAGCAATTACCATGAAAGTATTTGTAAAAAAGACAGAGAGGCGACAGCGCGTCTGTGGGAGAGCGACTGTAGACAAGATGCCAGAACAGGGCCAATTATATTGCATATCCGCCTCTGGATCTTATCAAGAACCCCGAAGCAAACAGAAGGGGCTCCAGACCATATATGGCAGCAATACTCCATGCAAGGGCAAATTGTTGATTTGTAGATATGAAGGATTGATTCCAGGGAGAAAAATTTCCTGGCGCGGCACAGGGAGCAATTGACTCAATGTTCCATCTCAGGTCAGCAGTCAACGTGAGACCAAGCAGCCACAGAGATGCTCTCGAGAAGTTGAGCATCAGACATTCTAATGGAGGGCAGGAAAGGATCTCTGTGGTGATTGATAGAGAGCAGTTTTGTTTTTGAGGCATTAAAGTTGACCAGCCAATTCCTGCCCCAGTTCACAACCGATTGGAGGTCCTTCGAGAGAGACACGGCCAGGTTAGTTTTGTCAGCGACACTAGATTTGTTTTTGAGGCAGGAGTAAATTGTGGTGTCATCCGCATAGATGCCAACTTGGGAATTTATGGCATCAGGAAGGTCATTTATGTAGAGAAGGAATAGAGTGGGGCCTAGGATGGAGCCTGCATTCATGGGATAGGAACTGGAGGAGAATCCGTTGAGAATGACCTTCAATTCACGGTTTGACAGGAATGATTGTATTAGGTCAAACAATCGACCCGTAATACCATAACCCCGGAGCTTGCGAAGAAGGCCGGCATGCCAAACCCTATCAAACGCTTTGGAGATATCTAGGGCCACAGCACAAGCTTCCCCATTATTTTGAAGAGCTTGGTAGACAGTTTCAGTGAATTGATTAATGTAAGAACTATCTTTGTCTATTTCACAGTCACTTAAACTTCAGTTACAAGCAGTCTTCTCTATGCATTCAAGTCATTGTAAATACAAGATGCGATGGATAAATTGTCGCCATTTTATATTCTTATATTCATGAATATGCACTATTTGTTTTTGATTTTGTCAAGTGCACAGTATAGTAGGGTCAGTGGGGTACTGTCTGTGAGAAAAAGAGCACCATGATGAAATTCACTGCCAGAAATTTGGAAACGGCAAGCTGTAATGCTTGGCATTCACACCAGATGACTGCAATACAAACATTTCAGAGTGTCTGGAGGTCAATCTGAGGACAGTGCAGAGGATTCAGAAAAAGTTGGATTTGTCTAATGGTGATTACGAAGGTGTTTGGAATGATCACTAGTGATGGAGACATTATGCCTCCATTCAACTTCCCACAGGGCCTCAGACTCAACACTAAGACTTACATCAACTGCCTTGAGGAGGTAGTGCTACCCTGAGTCAAGAGTCTGGCTGCTAAAAGACTATGGCAACAGGACACTGCACCATGCCACACAAACAAGAAAACACAGTCATGGTTATTAGACAATTTTTGCAACCACATCATTCCTTACATCTGGCCACCTAACTCCCTAGACTGCAACCCACTTGATTATTATGTGTGAAGCGCATTTGATTGAGAGATTAACAAAAACATGAATTGAAAGGAAGGATTATGGCAACATTCACCAACTTAAACAAGGCGACGATCCAGAGGAGATGCAGGAGATTCCAATGCAGTTTGAAGGCTGTGGTTGAGGCCAATAGCAATTATATTGAATAAATTTATTTTCTTTCGTATTTCAAGATATTTTTGTGTAATTTTGGTAAATATATCTGTTAAAATGAGATGTCAGTATTATTTTCATTTTTGCATAATTTAGACAATTTATCCATCACACACAGTACATGAATATTATTAATATAACTACTGATTATTGTTCAACTTGCATAACAAAATTCTAGATAACATTTTTAATATCATTTTTTATAGAAAAAAAAAAAGATTCATATTACCTTTAGAATTTTTATTTGTTCATTTGATTAAATATTTAAAAATAATTTTAATTTCTAACTGTAATATTAATGTTTTATATATTCCAAATTACCATTTTTTAGCAGTCAGAAACCTTAATGTCAAAATCACATATTTGTGAATTCAAAAAGAAAATATTTCAATCAACTCTAATTTACAAGTTTAAAATGTCACTAAGATTTAAAAAAAAAAAAAAAATAAATAAAATGAAAAAAAAATAAATAAACATGTCATTGTATTTGATTTTTTAGCCTTTTCTCTTCAGCTTCAGTTGATTATAGAAATTAATTTGAATTTAAAGTTTTTCCATATTTCATATACAAAAATAAATTTCACACCAAATTTATTTTCTACTTGTACATTTTTTTTTGATGATTAAATATATTCTTTTCCTATCATTCTTTAAGAGAAATCCTAACTTTTCTCATACAATATGGAGAACTCTGAAGAAAGCACTGACATTGTAAAGACCTTTTGATAATCACAAAAACATTTTATTTACAAATATTTTGAAGTCAGTTTTTACCTAATTATTAACCAATCTTTATATTTCAAACTGAAATACAGATTCAAAATTTGCATGTTTATCATCATCACTATCTCATTTCATGTCTTACAGAAAGTCTTTTGCATTGAAATCTGGATTCGGCAGAATTAGAAATATACACTTTGCTTATGGTTTCCTAATCAGGCAAAAGGTATAGATAAGGAAAATATTTATACACACCATGAATAATCTACACTATGACTAATTTGTTATATATAAAAAAAAAAAAAAAAAAAATTGTTCTTGTAGATAATTATTGAAAAAAATAAATAAAATAAATATTAAATATGCTTAGGTTTTCAGTATTTTATGTTTAAAGTGCCATAAATAACAGCACAGAGGGGCATCTAGAATTATACACGTCTGATTGTAAAACTTATCTTGATGCTTTATAAAATCTTTGGTTAATCCATTGCTGTCAGCTAATTAAAAATAAAATAATTGTGAAATCCTCTAAACATAGTACCATGCAATGGATTTGATATAATAAAACAACTGCTTGGTGTTAATACCAGTGAAAATCTAGTCAATAAAAATACTAAATAAATAGGAAGTAAATCATGTTTATTGAAAGCATTTTTTCAGTTTTCTTTTCATATCAATGCACAACAGAATAATGAGCAGTAAAACTTTTTATGCTGAAGCATCTCTTCAATATATTTATTATTTATTTTATCAACTGAGCAAGCTGATTATTATAAATACTAATATTTGCCAACTAAGAAAAATAAATAACTATTTAAAAGTTTCAAAATTTCATTTGATAGTACTTGAGTGGGGTTCATTATCAGAAATAAATTTCAGCTACAAAATTTAAGAGAGTTTGTTTTTTGTAATGGCATATATAATACAAGGTTTTTCACATTACTGATTGATGTTACCTTCATCATTTTCAACTTCAGTGTTTTGTAGATGGACCTGTCTGTCCATTCAGCAGTGAGTATCAGCAATTGACTGCTTATACTTCAATTTTTTTTTAATGTGCATTTATCATTGATACAAGTTTCTTTTTTTCATTGTGTGTGTGTGTGTGAGCGCACACACACTTGCACAGATGTGTGTATGTGTAAATTGTGATTATTTGTCCTTTGTGTTTTTCTTTTTTCACTTTACACTCACTCCTTAACCTTTTCTCTCTCTTTTTTTTCTTTCCTTTTTTCTTTCAATTGTTGTCATGACTTCCGTTTTTTCTAGATAGGCTGTCATTGTTAATTTTTGAGCATTCTAGACTTTTCTAGAGTCAGATTGTATTTAATTTTTTTTTTTTTTTTACATAAATAATTAATTTTAATGCTTAAATAATAAAGTAAATATTTATATATCTTGACCATTATTTAGTTTTCTTATCTGATTTGGTGGTAAGTACTAGGTGAAGATATTAATTGTAGGAGGTTAGGTTTATATAATTATTGTTTGAATTTGTATACATATGCCTATGTTCATACGTTCACGCCATGGCGTTCTATATTAACAGGCCACTGCGTAGCGCTGCTACCTCGATCATTAAATTATTATGACACGGGGCGCGTTTTGTCGGTCTCCCTAGAGTGGATGTGGTATTATGGTGCATGGAGGATTGATTGGTGACGGACGAGTTCTTATGGTGAATGAGTAAATATTGTAATGTCTGAATGGGTCGTGAATCAAATTAGCTAGGTACAAGATAGTTAGTGAAGACCAGCCTTTTACCCCCTCCCCCTTTTCGGCCTTGTGCCACAATTTTGTATTTTTACAAAATAAATCCCGGCCGGCTGACATTTAGATTGTTTTTTAGTTTCAGTTTGTTTGAGCGAACTGCTGCGTACTGTGTACTCTTATGTTGTTGGCTCGAGAAATTCAAACGAATCTTTTAATTTTACCTTTGGTTGGAATATCATTTTATTTATTTGAAGTAAGAATATTTGATTATTTTAGTTTGAGTCCATACATTATTTATATTTAAATTGTAAAAAGTAAACTTTTTGGTGCTTAAATTTACTCGCACAAAAAGATTTACTTAAGTTTTAAAAGCCCTAACATTTTTAAATTAAAGTTTAATTCATTTTTGGCATTTTTCCTCTTAAAGTTTGTTCAACATTTTTTGATTAAAGTTTAAAGAATTATTTATTGATAAAATGCAATTCTTTGAGAAATTTGTGTTATTTTAAGTTAAGAAGCAAAACAAAACAACGTTTAAATTTGAACAGAATTTAATTTAGTTTCTTCAAAGACGTAAAGAAATCTATTTTTATTATAAAATGAATAAAAAAATTTTTTTCATAAATTCAATGTCATTACTTAATTTGATATTTATTTTTGATATCGCTAAAAAAAAAAAAAAAAAAAAAAATATGTTAGTTGAGTGAAAAAAAAACAACGTCAACGAAATTAAAGTTTAATTTTCAAGTTTTTAACCATGATAAAAAATTAGCATAAGTCAACATTTTTCTATTAAAAGTTTAAGTTTGAATAATAAATTTGAATAAAATTTTAATAGAAAGGTTCATTAACATTTCTCTTAAAACTTTATCCAACATTTCCATTAAAAAAGTAAAAAAAACAAAAAAAAAAACAAAACAAACGAATTTCTTCGCGCTTTTGTTTCCGAAGTTAAAGAAAGAATAAATGATTATTTTTACTACATTAGTTACCAATTGGTGAACTGTAAGTATTTTTTTACTTATTAGAATTAAAGAAAAAAATAACAATAATAAATTTATTACATGCAGTTAATGTCAATATTTTAATTATTTTTTTTTTTTTTTTTTTAGAAAGGTCTCCTTTTTACGCCTTTTGACGACAAAATTTATTTTACAAGACAAGTATAATACCATTATTTATCATATTTATTTTAATATTTTTCTGATATTGTTAAAGGACAAAAAAATGCATTATTTTTACTTTACTCTTAATTGTTTTGCTTTAAGGTAAAAAAAAAAAGAAAAAGGAAAAAAGTTATATTCCTATTTATATAGTTTAAACTTTAAAGCGTATTAAAATAACCAAACTAAAGGAAAGGCTACTTATGAATGTTTTTAAATTTAATATAAAGTTTTAAAGTAAACAACATTGGCCTTCAAATTTTGATACCATAAAAGTTAATGGAAAAAAAAATACGTCCAAAAAATCCACCATCTGTATAACCAGGTGTGCCAAAGTAGTCAAATACCAACACCCTCAGCTGTTCAAAGGAATATAAAAAAAACATCCAGTACTGTTAGAAATCAAATTGCTGATGAACTTATGCATTTTTAGAATTAGATAAAATTATACAAATTTGAAAGAAAGTCTGCTTAACTGACTTTACATGTCCAGTTGTAGCATTTTTGGATGAAAATATTTTAACTGTTCAATTATCAAAATCTATTGGTGGTATTCCTACTCTTTATGTTGAAAATTTATAACAATTTGTGCTTTGAAACATTTCATTATGGAGTTAAGTGTTATATTAGCAGCCTGTCCAAAAATCATATAAATACAGTTGATACTTGGTCAAAATTGGAAGAAATCATCCGATATTTAAATTCTATGGCTTTTGATCACAAGAAAATATCCTGAGTCAACAATTTTTAGCAATGGCTCCCAAAATGGTTGGAATAAAATACAGCTCAGATATAGTTGTGCATGCTTTTGGGTACTATGCAAGATCACGGACATTGTATAATGAATTAAGATATGATTTTCAATTACCCTCATTAGCAACATTATGAAGGATGACATCAAAAGTTTCAAAACTTAATGTAAAATCTTTTTTGTTATCTATATTTAATACTCTTAATACCAGTCAAAAAGGGTGCATAATTCTCCATGATGAAGTATATATATATCAAAAAGATGTTGCTATATCATGGCAAACAACTATTTGGTAAATCAGTTGACAATCCATCTGTACTTGCTCAAACAGTACTTGGTATAATGTTGATATGTCTCAATGGGGGGTCCAAATTTTCTTACAAAATTGATTCCAATTTCAAAATTAACATTCGCATTTTATTTGAACAAATTGAGTTAACAGTCCAAGCCATCACATCTGTACCAGCTGATGTAAAGGCTATTATATGTGATGGCAACTGCATAAATCAAGCTTTTTTAAAATTATATCCTACACTTCCTGAAAAACCTTGGTTAACTGAAGATAATGAACATAATCAAAAAGCAAATGTTTATCTGTTGAAAAATATTCACAATTTGTGGCTGACAGAAAAAACAGGAGAACTAATCTTTGATGATGATGGAGTAAGTCGAGTTGCAAAATGGACACATCTTAAACAGTTATATCATTTTGAATCTGAAAGACTAGTCAAACTTTCAGATTTAAGTGAATTTTCCATTGCTCCAAAGCCAATAGAAAGACAACGGGTTTCTACTTGCCTCAGAGTGTTTTCTGAAAAAAACATATGATGCACTTCTCACTCAGTCTGAAATAAGTGCAGGTAAGAATGATACTGCCCTTTCATAAACAAGGTTTTGACATGGTGGAAAATTTTAAATGTTAAATGCCTTCAAATTGATAAATTGCATAATGATCCTCGATAAGCTGAAATCAAATCTCCAAATGACACCCGACTTGATTTTATCATTGAATTTGGTAAAATGGCTCTTAATATGGCTGGCAGTCAAGGTAATCGTAAAAAACAATTATCCCAAAACACTGCTACTGCCATACATCATATTTGCAATGTAATTGTTAGTCTATGTCAACACCTTTTAGCTACAAGTCATAAATATGTACTACTTGGGCAATTTTCAACTGATCCATTAGAAAAAGAATTTGGTAAACTTTGCCAAGGATCAGGTGGCACCTATTTTATAAATGTTCAACAATGTATTGAAAAGCTGCATATTAAGCAGACATCTTTACTTTTAAATCAAAATGTAAATATTGATGAATTTGATGTTAATCCAGATCACCAATGTACATCTTGTGATTATAAACTTTGTGAGGAAGGTTCAGAAATATTTGACAATCTGGAAAATTTAGAACCATCTCTTTCCAATGAAATAAAAATGGCTCTTGTGTACATAGCTGGATATATTACAAGGAATGATAATCAACCCAGTGAATGTGAAACCCATTTTTATTATGAAAAGTATGGAAAATATACCAATTTAATTGACCATAGAAAAGTAAAAGTTCCTTTTGACCACACTTGTCAATGGTTATTTTTTGTTTCATCCTTTTCCATACAATAAAGGAAAAGGTTTGCTATAAATCATTAAGTAACATTTTTATGCTTATTTCTGAGTTTAATTTTTTCAACATGGAGAAAAAGCATGCTTCTATTTTTGCAAATATAGTTTTGAAAAATTTTTGCAAACATGGCACACCTAGATCAGAAAAAGAACCAGCTCTAAAAGTTTTGAAACTTTCCTAGAATGATTTTGCTTTATTTGTCTATTTCTGTGATGATTGATTGTTATATACACACTTTCGGCTGATGTCTTCCAGAACTGTAATGTAAATTTAAACCAAAGTCTTTATTCACTCACAGGGAATAGATTGAATAAAGGATTCAGTGGCACCTGTAAATAATATAAATTTCTGATTCAATATATCTTTTGCCAGAAATCATAATTACCCCTTTGTGTTGTTTGATAATTATCAGTGTTCATAGCAAAAATACATATTTTCATTTATTTATCTTTCAACACATCCTATTATCCTCAGGTGTGAATAAAAATGTTATTCTAAGTATTTCATAAAGTGGTTGACTTCATTTAGAGCAAACCAACTTTTATGAACAAACTCTAGTGTAGACTCAATAGCGCTAAATGAATTATTAGACCAGTCCAGGACTATACTGAAAGAGGACTGCCTTAAAAGGAACCTATCATCACAGCCATGCAAGCAAACCAAGGTAGGGTTAAAGTTTCCTCTGGTTAAGGTCCACGCACTGGAATCATCTGCTATAAATGCAACAGATGCTGTACTGAAGGATGTCAACTTGGTGCTCCAGTGGAGGGTTAAAAGTTGCATATACAGACTGACTCCTTATGGGTATATCATTGGGTGTCATACCTTGACAGGTAGAGCCAGAATGTGCACCAAGGCAGCGAGCAAGATGCTGATCAGGAGGTTGGACACTATGAGGAAACTGGTCACTGAATATAATCTGTCTATAGATGCAACATTGAACTGCAACCTTGCTGACAGATTGACCCATGTGCCACAAAGATGTTACGACACCATGAAAAAGGACGTTGAGCCTGTACCACTGGTATGCACTGCTTCTGTGGTGGAGCCAGACGAGATAATGAAAATTCCACCATCACAGGGCACCCCAGTGTAAGAAGGACAAGCTAGTTTGTATGGGCAAACAATCTGTCAGCATCTGCAAGTGTCATAAGGGCCATAGTCAAGAGGTGCCAAACATGCAAGTCAATAGACCCTGCACCAGTTAAATGGCAAAAAGGGAAGCTGGAGGTAAGCAGCACCCAGAGCAGGCTGTGTATGGATATAACCCATTACAGCAGTCAGCATTTCCTCATCCTTATAGATTGCGGACCCACAGTTTGGTGACCATTGCCACATCGGTACTCTTCAAGTATCATCTGCCAGTTAGTGCTTTATGAACAAGGGCCACCAGAGGAAATACTGACAATGATACTGCCTGCTACAGCAGAAAGTTCAAGTGCTTCCTGGATGACTAGGGGATCCAGCTTTACCTGCAATGCACACATGTGCCAAGTGGTAATGGCATAGCAGAAAGGTGCCACTGAAGTATAAAGAGGATTGCTACCAAAAAGCAGGGTACAGTCATGGAAGCAGTGTATAGATATAACACAAGACCAAAGGATGATGTGTCTACTACAAGTACACCTGCCAATGCGATCTACAACTACTGGGTACAAGTCAAAAGGGATTGACAGTGTATATCTGCCTGAGCATAGAGAAATGTGTTGACCACATAGGATGGGGGACCCAGTCTAGGTAAAGCCTCCCAATAGCTGGTGCACCACCAACTTCAAAAAAGACAGGTCATGGCTATCATCAGTGAGTATTCCATATTGGTTGACAAAATCCAACTCCATGTTTGGGATCTCCACCCTGCCTTCAAAACAACACCATTGGTGAGTTATGGTGAGAATGAATCATCTGAAAGTGACTTTTCTGACTGAACCCATACCACATGAGATCAACGATTCACCAGAGACCCCAACTAATAATCTTGACAGCTTTGAGAGTTCCTCTAAAGAAGAAGTCCAGATAAACCCCCTTCGGAGGAGCACCTGAAACAAAAGACTGCAAGAAATTGGTTCATTAGCAACTGTGTATAATATTAGAGTGGTTGGATAGAATTGAGGAGGGACATCCAGGTGTGTTAGTGCTTCATTCCGAGATGCACATATGTCTAGTTAGTCTATCATCCAGGTGAGTGATTGGTGATTCCCCATTATAAGTACACCATTGTGGAAATGAAAGACATCTCTGTCAGGGTACATCATACTGTATGTACAGTTGTGACAGGAGGAACAAACAACAAAACAGATACAGAGAAGAGAACAACAAAAAATACTGAGAAACTGGGTGTAGAGGGAAGAAATGCCCAATCTGAAATTGTGTCCCAAAACAGAGTTGTTAATTTCATTTGACCACTTACCCATTATTTAAGTTTTCTTTAAGAGTTCACTTTGGTTTCTAAAACCAATTATTGCTAATTTTTCCTCAAAGTATAGTTTACTATTTTTACTGTTAATACTGTATGGGGCTGCCCTTTTCATAATTTCCCCCCCATTTGATTCTGGTACAGATATGTTTTTCTTTTTGGGTTCATATCTATTTTGATGGAGTTATATTGTTTGTGTATTTTTTTCCTTCAAAAGGATATTTTATACTGAATTTAAAGTGTTTCATGCAGTAAATAGTATTAGCATACAAAATAGATTAGAATAAACTTGCTAGTCTGACTGTATTTACATTCTCACAACATCTACACATTTACTGGCCTAATTACAAGTTAACATAATCAAGTTGGAGTATAATTCTACTTTTAATGATAGAATATGAATAATGTAATTTTGAAGTATATTAAAAATAAATCCAGTTAAATTCAGTTGAATAGATATTCAGTATGAAACTGTTGACTTATTTAACTCAAGTGGATTAAGCAAAGCAATGATTTTTGAATTTGTTGGGAGTTGAATCCCTGGATTGTTTAATGTAGACTCAATGAAAATGAGATGAGCAATAACTGAGCAGAAATAAACAAGAACAAAATATCCAAGACATTAAAAGGGTTTAGTTTGAAATTCCCTGAAGGCTACTATTTACTCTAAGGATTAACAAACTCATCTTATAGACCATTTTGTTGTTATTACTTTGTTCTGCACGCTTGTGGCCTTGTGCCTGACTGAGCCAGATTTAGTAAATACTTAGGATGTCTCATTTTAGTGACCATTACTACTGCATAACAAGCTTGACCTTTATGTAATGCTCCATAAATATAGCCTTACACCAGATTAAATAAAAAAATAAGGGCACCTTCCTGGCACAGTGGATAGTAAGTGCATCTCACTAACCAATTCCTTTGTGGGTTGATTTTAATCCTCACAGAATCCTGCTACTACAGCTTTAGCCTACCAAAACAATACTTACTGAATAACTATAATTAAAAAAAAAAAAAAAAAAAAAAAAAAAACTTTGCATACTACCAAGATATTTAAAAAAAAAAAAAAAAGAAAAAAAAAGCAAGTTAATTTCAAGAAAAGACGTAGGCACCACAAACCCATAAAATGTATATATAAATAACAAAACAACTTACAAAGTTTCTATGTTCTTCACCCCTTTTCCTCACATTCTTATCTAACAAGAGTCATGTTTTATTTGGTAAACACAGCATTTCTTGACAAACGATGTAACTAACCTACAAAAGCTAAATTTGGCAGACCAAAATAAATTGTGCCCAAGAAAAGGCTAATATTACCAAAAATAGATCATTGTATCAAGTTCCACCCATTTAGGAAGCACAGTGAACCTACTAACTTTGTAAAGGAGTAGCAGTAGGAAACTTTGGGTGGGCAGACAATGTAGAATATATTTAGATTTAACTCCACAATATCTGTACCACAAAGATTCTAAATGCATAATTTTCTTTCTTGTAAATTAATATCAGTTCAGGATGATTAGAATAGATATAAATATGTGAGATTTGTTTTTTTTTTTAATTTTAGCAGAGTTCAAATTTCATAAAAGTAATTTTGAAACAATGCTGCTGACATGGATCTGAAAACTGAATCAAGATTTTAGCAATAACAGCCTCCTACCAAATAAATTACATACATGAGGAAGGCTAAAGAATACAGCAGCTGAAATCATAATAAAACAAGGTTGGAATTATGCGAGATTTAGATTTCTTAATTTATAAATTTACTGACAAGTAAAATTCCTGTAGAATTATCTATTTATTGAAAAGAAATATACAAGCTTTCAATAATTTTAAAGAGGGTGGCCATTTTCTTTCTAGCCATATGAAAGATCTTTGGAATATAAATTGGTTATGCTGTGTGCACAGAGAAGCAAGATAATTACAGATTTGTCTTAAGATTTTTTTAGACAATAACATTTGCACATATGAATTGAAATAGACATTTGTTAAAAATAAAAAAATTTTCATCATATACAATTTTGGGCATACTTTAAAGTATCTCCTTATCCATTATTTCAATTTGTAATGCTTAATTAAATCTTTGCTTGCTTATATTCTATTACCAAACTACATTGTTATTAAGTTAAAATTTCTCTTAAGTTTTCATGATGCAAAATTCATGAAGAATAATGATGTTTTATGCTTTGTATAGTGCCATCAATAACAGACTGATTGAATAAACCTATTAGTGTTAATTCCTCTTTAGCAAATGTAAAAACTTGAACTCAAAATGGAAGAAACTTTAATAAATTTTGGTTCCTAACTAAAGACAAAATGCATTATAAAGGAGCACATACTGAGGTAAAAAAAAAAAAAAAAAAAAAAATCAGTGAAGAAGCATAATCTCCCTCCCCAACATTGTGAAGGGACAAAGCACATAGAATCTGGCCAAACAAATTGGCATTAATTTAGAAAGACCACATGAAAAACAAAATCTGAAACAAAAGTCCATCAGAATAAAGAATGAAAATAACTATATACCTACCCCACCCCATGTTATGGATACATATCACATGTTCCCCTAGAGTATTGTTAGGGAATGGCTACTAAATTTAATATATTTACCTTCCAATTTGCATTTAAATCCACTAATATTAACTTCTGCTTCACAGTACTTAATTCATTCTACCAATAGAATACGCTCTACAATTTATCAATCTAACATTATTTTCTTTGTACTAATTCCGTTATAGGAAATGTTATATTCTATAAAACAACTGATGCTATTAACATCACTACTTATATCCAATAAACTATAGATGTTATTTTATACAAAACCCTTACAGATAATTACTTTTGTATTAAAACAAGTGGTAAATTGTGTACGAGTAAAGTAAACCTGTTAATAATAAATAGTAATTTGAAAAATTTAAAGCAAGGATTAATAAGCTGTTAGGAAAATAAAAAAGAAAAACAGGCCATCTCTCAGTTTTAAGTCTCTCATACCACATGCTGTTGGCTAGCATTCTCTTTTTATACTGAAGGATGCTATAAATATTCAAAACTTTTGATCAGTGTGATTTGTGGAGAGAGGTCAATATAATCCAAATTTAAAAACAGCACAAAAGCAAACAATAGCCCATAGTAAGAAAAAATTTCACCTATCAGTCAAAGATAGAACCAAAGGAGAGTAATTTTAAAGTTCTAATTTACACCAACAGGTATACACAGTTATCATTCAGCATACACCTTATCCTAAACAAGAAATCACTTAATTGACAGTTACATTAAAAAACTGAATCTACAATACTGTATTCTAACAGACAGACACACAGAGGATGTGATGCATAAATTGTCATCTAAATTCCACAAAAATGAAGATAACACCGACATCTCATTTTAACAGATATATTTACCAGAATTACACAAAAATATCTTGAAATACTAAACAGTGAATTTATTCAATAAAATTACTAATGGCTTCATCTATTGCCTCCAAACAACTTCAGAATCTTCTGCAACTTTTCTGAACAGTCCTTGTTTAAGCTGGTGAATGCTGCCATAATCCTTGCTTTCAGTTCATCTTTGGTATTACAAGGAATTTTGTTGGTCTCTCACTCAACTGTGCCCCACACATAATCAGGTGGGTGGTGTAGTCGGAGGAGTTAGGTGGCCAGATGTAAGGAGTGATGTGGTCACAGAAAACATCCAACAGCTATGACTGGGTTCGCCTGCTTGAGTTGCATGTTGCAGAGTCCTGTTGCCAGATAGAGTCTTCCAGCAGCCACTAGCTTGACACAGGGCAGCACTACCTCCTCAAGGCACTTGATGTAGACCTCCATGTTGAGTTCAAGGGCCTGTGGGAAGATGAATGGAGGCATAATATCGCCATCACTAGTGATCACTCCAAACAATATGTTGACTGGATATTTGGTTTTCATCACTCTCGGTATATATTTTGGGGACACAGCATCCTCTGTACTGTCCTCAGATTGACACCCAAACACTGAAATGTTCGTATTGGTGCTTCAGGGATGAATGGCAAGCAGTACAGTATGCGGTTTCCAAATTTCTAGAAAAGTGAATTGCATCATGGTGCACTTTTTCTAACAGACGGTGTCTGACCCTACTATACTGTGCAGTTGACAAACAAACATAAGTGAAAATTAATATAAAATGGCAGCCATTTACCCATTGCACTGTGTGTGTGGTTTCATAATTCATAAAGCCTACAGTGAATCGTCTAAGCTCAGTATATCATCCACTAATTAGATTTTTAGTAGATATAGACAACCCAACTAAGAGGTAATGTTTTTGTCTTATACAAAGAAATTCTTGGAAACAATTAGAGTTGCTCCAATTCATTTCAACCAGATGGTGAGCTTGGATATTGTAAACCTGTTTAGGTGGTGGTGTCATGAACTTTTTAATTAAAATTTTAAAATATATTGCAATAATTTAAATATCTTTGAAGTTTTTGATTTTAAGCACAAGAAAATAGACTTATTCTTGAGAAAAAAAATATATTTGTATATATAAAATAATTTTAAAACTTTAATTTGTTTTTTCAAATTCAAAATTTACCTGAATATCATACATGAGTATGTCAACACCTGTTGAAAGATAATTAAAAAATCTACATACACAAGAAAGTATTTGTTTCCTCCAAATACACCTGTCAACATCATATCAAAAGTTTAAAAAAAAAAAAAAAAAAAAAAAAAAAAACTTAAATTTATACACTGCATCATGTGATAACAATGTACAGATGACTAAAAATAACAAAAGCAAAAACTCCCTTAGAAAAGTCAACACCAGAGAATTAATAAGCTCTTATGCTATATAAAAAGTGTTGGTGGGTAATTATAATCCTTTTAGCCACTGTATTATTTCAGTCTGAAAATCCTTGAAGTTGACATATTTCATTACAGTTGAATAATGAAAGTGAAGAGAAGGCCGTCTTAACAGAAATTGCCAACAGGTAAAGTACTGGGCCAGGAGAGAGGGAAGAAAAAAAAAAAAAAAAAAAAAAAGGGACTTGCTTTTTTTTTTAATTCATTTATTTTATCATGAGAAATTCTCTTCGGTAAGAATTTTCAGTTATTGAAGTTATTTCATTTTTTATCAGTTTTTAATAATGGTGTGTTGTGAAAGAAAGTAGCTATTATACATTGTTCTTAATTCATGAAGTGCAATTTTAAAAGCTTTTCTACAAACTGAGCAGTTCAAAATTTTGAGATAAATCTTACATTTCTAAATAAATAAAACCTTAAAATTATTCTTTATTATTAAAATGTCAATATAATAAATAAAATTATTATTTAAGTACTTAGTTTATATTCAGTTTTAAATTTTCAAAATTCAAAGCATTCATTCTCAGCATGTTACTAAAAACAAAACAAAAAAAATTAAAACCCATTTAAATTATTTCAGAATTTATCTTTACACTAATGGTCTTGCAATTTGGAGTAATATGTAAAGAGAGAGAGAGAGAGAGATTACTTACATAAAAAATATAGCTGATGTTTAAAATTCAAGTGAATATTTTATTTTCTTATGTGTAATTCCAATGGACAATCAGCCTAATGAGCCATGAAACAAAACATCTCTGAATTATGATGAATAGAGTGCATAGTAGAATTAGACTAGAAATGGGACAAGAACACTACAGTTTCATTGAGGACACTGGAACAAAGAATGCTTAGAAAAAGATCAGAAAGAGCAATACAAATGCAGGAGGACATATGTTTTATAGATTATACAAAAGCATCAGATAATGTACGTCAACAGTTTGAACTGCTAGATAAGCTTGATGTATTTGGGAAAGGTATTAGAATAATCCTTAACTTATATTGGGATAACATGTGTACGGGTAGAAAATGAATTCAGTTAATACACAAAAATAGAAAGGGGTGTAAGACCAGGGATTGTCTCATTGGACTTATTTAACATTTACAGTGAAACAATCCTTAGAGAATTAAAAGACCTGCTAGAATTCATTATTGGAAGCCACAATCTTAAGATATGCAGATGACAGTGTTTATAGCAGACATTAGAATAGTAAAAGATGCTTTCCAAAAGTTAAGTAAACTATTAAGAAACAGGAAAATTTTATTTAAAAAAAAAAAAAAATCAATCTTCTTATACAGCATATCTGTGCAGCTCACCTTTTTTCAGGTTTTTAGCCACACATGCAAATTAGCAAGTTTTAAAAGAGCTAGAACCACACATGCACTTTAACTAAATTGCAAATGGCAGCTCCGACCAGGCAGGCAAGACATTATGGCAACTTAGCCGCAGGTAAGTTAGAGTTTCTTGGCCCTATTTCACCACACTTGCCACTGATCTTGTGATCACAAAAGTACAGCCAAGTGCAGGTTGCTTCTAACACATACTCCTTCTGTGGGAGACAGCTCCAGTTTGGTTGTCTAGGAGTTTGTGAGGCACTCTCGTATCAACACTATGACAGCTGGTGACAGAAAGACAGTTTGGTAAAGCTGGTTTATCTGCAAGTAATTTGTCATTTGATGAATCTTCATCAAATCTTTGGTTGTTCCTATCTGAATCAACCTCATACTTTACTCAGAGGTGTTATTTCCTGATGAGTATGAATCTGGGAAAGGGCACACTTTTACATGACATGAAACTTCAACTTACACTGGCTTAACTTCAGTCATGCAACTCACTTCAAATTCTGTAGTGCATCTACCTTTTAGGACCTTAAGCCAAACAGGATCCCCCACCTTGTACATCCCTCGTTTATCTTGTGGCTTCTCTGGTAGAACAGTGTTGACTCCCCCTGATTCTGACATAGTATTTATGTATTGTGTCTGCTGGGGCTGAGGAAGACAAAACACTGTCCTTGGGTGTCACATGTTGCCAGTGCACTGCTTCCTGGCCACAATGCTATTTATGGTCCTGTGACATCTCTCCACATTTCTATTTCTAGCCGGGGAATAGGCACAGCAGAACCACAACCACAACCCAATCTTTCAGGAAATTTCTGAAGTCCCAGCAAGTGAAGGAAACATTCAGTTAGAATTTTATTCGACAGACCCCTCTCATGAAAAACAGCTTCCAACCAACAAATCACAAACCTGAGTTCTGGCATCAATGGGCTGCCATATCATGAATCAGGAGAGCTCACAGTCAATAAGGGTTAAGAATTGTCTACCACCATAATGGGTAATATCCATTCCCAACCAGCTCCAACTGATGTCCACATCCAGTTTTCCCTCTCCTCCAATGCACTGGCACTGGATCTGTCAATACAAGATTTTATTACGGATCTTATAGCTTCCATGGATATAGATGAAATAACTTTCCTTACAAAGTAGGGTGTTCACCTTATCCCAGGATGCCCAATATTGCTGGTGAATGTCCAATAACTGACTCACTCAGGGCAGCAGCACAAACCTTTGGTGCCATTTCTTCCTCCATAGTCTTGAACCATTTTTGTGGCACTCTTGTTAGTTTGTTGGCTCTGTTCTGTTCTGACCTCATTAATGTCATGTTAACTGACAGTTGATATTCATCAATTAGCTACAGGAAAGTTTGAAGCCTCCTCTTCAGCCATATTTTCCCTGCTGCCATGGTATGCACTTTTGCCTTGCTGGTCATTTTGCTCTTAATACATGCAGAAGGAGTCAGTTTTCAGAGGAAGCACTTTCACTTTGAAGATCCAAATTTGAATAATTCAACCAAGTTGACATGCTGAGAACCATTGTCTGGATGCAACCAGCATACGCCCTCAATCACCGCTCATTTTCTTCCAGCAATACCAGTAGCAAGAAAGTTTGCATTGACCCACAAATCCATGTCCTGGCCAGTAACACACCATTCTCCCTTTGTGGGATCATTCCATTTCACTGTGCCACTTGTTTCTTGTGTCATAGTCTTCAAAATAGCATCAGTCAGCTCTTTATCCCAGTCACGGGAAATCATGCACATCCGCCATTTGATGAATCTGGTAGCCACTGAGCCAACCACAGATGGAGAAATGTCCAATAAGTTTTCCACAGAAAGAAAATATATTCTGTCATGTGATTGAGTTAGAAATATAAAGAACAGTGTTCCCTCACTTCCATTGCAAAGTGTTATCCTCTCCCAGTCTTCAAGGCCTAATACCTTTATCCCTTCCTTCAGGTGATCTGTATCCCTGCTGTCAAGACTGAATCATGATAAATGTTCCTTAACATACATTATTGACACAACATTATCATTGACAAAGAGGTCATCAATGTAGACAGATGTTGCTTTCTTCACCTTGTCCTCTTGAGACAGTCAAGCTTCAGCAATTGCTTTCATTATCATCAGTGCCATGTTGAGACCAAATCCCAGGTGTGTCAGGCAATATCTTTTACCTCAGATCACTACTATTTGTTATGTCCATGATGATTTATCAATGCAAATCTGAAGATATGCTTTCCTCAAATCCAGTAGTGATACATTTGCACCTTTTTGTGCCATTCCCCCTCAACTTGGCCACACATTAGCTGTAAATGTGTTGATATGCTGATTAAGGTCTCTGTAGTTCATAACTGGGTGTACTTTTTTTTTCCTTTTTTTTTTTGCTGTGTTGATTCACAGCTATTAGGGGAATCAGTCCTGGGGGGGGGGGGTTCTTCAGGGTAGGACAGCAGCAATCCATTTTGTATCCAAGTTCGGCATTGTAGTTCCTCCTGACGTTGTTTGGAAATACAGTACTCCAATATCTCATTGTGCAGAGCCTCTGACACTTGTCCTCCTGACTACTTCCACTTTGCAGTCTAATAATTCTGGGCTTGTAAAACTCTGAACAGAAATCTAGTTCATTATGTCGGACTGCCATGCACACCTTTCCAGCAAAGCTTACTACTCCAACTGGTGTAATGGTAATGCTACCCACCATGCTTATGGCATGGATCCCAAAAATGAGATCAAACCCCCAACAGTTGCCTGTCCACAACTCAGGCTTCAATGTTCACAAGCTCAGTACCATCTATGCTCAACTTGATCTGGCCTCCTCTGCAGCATGTCAAAGTTTTTCCATCAGCTATCAACACATCCACCTCCCTAGGCCACCACGAGTAGCACATAAACCTGCTAACCAGTGTCCACCAAGGCTCTGCACTTCCTTCCATCCCTAATTGTCAGTTGTTGGCAACATCTTGTTCTTTACTATTGAGGAGCAAGCTGATGCTGATGATATCTGAAGTGTTTCCCTGACACTGATGTGACATGCCCAGCTTATTACATAGCAAACATTGCATCCTTTGGTGTGACTGGTGCAGTCGATCAATAGTTTAGCTGCAGGTAAGTTAGAGTTTCTTGGCCCTATTTCACCACACTTGCCACTGATCAATAGTTTCTTCTGCAGATCCCTGCAAGTAGTCCCTGGCCAAGTGATTGTCTACTATAGATGCTCTAGTCCAAATCTCACACATTTGCGTTTTAGTCAGCATGCTGCTTTGCTGAGAGGCAGCATCAATGTCTTCAGGGTTTGTTGGTCATAATGGTTATTCCAATGTCATGACATACATTCTTGATGTGATCCAGAAGATGCCTGACATGCTCTGGCAGTCCCAACACAAATGCACACCAATCTCCAATAAGCAGATCAAGTCATTGCAAATCTGCTAGATACTTGTTCACCATTTCATTTGGGCGAAGACATTGCATTACAAATTGGTCATATGCAACAAACAACAGAAAGAGCATAGACAGTTATGAGGGCCTGTTTGATGTGCTGCAAATTTGCCTTCTCCTCCCTGTTTAGTTGCTGGGATATGACAATAGCACTGTCTCGCAAGCACTGTGGCAGTATTTGCACATCCATTCTCTTGCATAGGTTGCATATCATCTTAATGCATTGAATCCATTGTATAATCAGTTCATCAGTAGTGGTACCACCAAACTGAAACTATTCAATAATCAAATATTTTGTCCATGATGAAATAGAAGAAAATTAATCTGCCAATATAGCTTGTACTAGATATTCTGTACCAGGCTTGTTGCGATAAATCAAAGTCCTGTAGATCACTCTCTGCTAATCTGTGTGGCTAACCTTTTTTCAGACTTTTGACCATGCATGCAAATTAGTGATAGTTTTAAAAGAGTTAGAACCATGAATGCATTTTAACTAAATTGTAAATGGCAGCTCCAACTGGGTAGGCAAGACATTGTGGCCTCTTAGCCATGGATAAGTTAGAATTTCTTGGTCCTATTTCACCACACAAAAGTAGGTTGAGAATACCAGAGACTGAACATGTAACATGGCAGTTTTAAAGAAAATGGAAACAAGGACACATACTTTGAATCAGAAAGAACCAGTTGAAATTTCTAGGGCACATAAGGAAAGAGGGCTTAGAGAATTGACACTCACAGGACATATTGAAGCCAACAAAAACAGAGGAAGGCAACAAATATCCTACTTAAACTTGTGTAAATGGTTGGCAGAACAGGGATTAGGAGGGATAGCAAAAAGACAAATTTTACTAAGATCTACAAAGGGAAAGAACTTGTGGAAAGAAGAATGTGTGATTCCTGTACAAGGATAAAATTTCAAAAGTAAATAACTCAATTTGTACATAATCAAAGAAAATAATCTTTGTAATTGGATTTTTCTGTAATTCATCATTTTAATGACAAATTTTATAAAAAAAATTGATCTAACTTTTCAATGACACCTTTCCTCCCTCCTCACCATCTTAAATACACAAACTCTTCAATACAAGGTAAAGGGAAGTTAAATGTTAATTTATTCTATTTATTAACAATTTATATTTATTTCTTATTTTCTGCATGTAAAATTATACTTATTCTTAATAAAATTTGATTTTTGTTAATATTTCTGAGCATGTGGAACAGATTAATTGGATTTACATTATTTCTTAAAGAAATATTACCCATTTTCATGCATTTCAATTTTCGGCTGACTTTCTGAAACAGATTATGGCTGATAAACTATACAGTGGAACCTTGTTTAACAGGAACCAGTACAACTTGAATATAGCTCATGATGAAAAAGAAAATGGAAGAAACTAACCTTCCAGAATGTACTAGCAATTTGCATAGAGCCAGAGTTTAAGATATTCCTATCATTCATATAGCATGAAGCAGCAAGGGTACAAGTATAGATGATAGTCAAAAAATGCCTATTTTACATCAGAGGTGTTTTAGAAAAGAGTCAAAAGATCTGCAATCCATTCAAAATCAGTTCTACTTTTTAGTACCCAATGAGAATCAAACCTACATCAGATGAAGACATATCCCAAGAACTTTGTGTACAGTACGCCATGCAGTTGTAGCAGGAAATATAAAGACAACCTAGTTACCTTCTAAAGGTAAGATTGGAAAGAATATTGTAAAACCATAGTTTGATCAACTATGAAATCAGGTATGATTATGTATGGAGTGATCTGGAGTCACCAACTCCTGTAGTTAGAAGTCAAATTAGATAAATCTTGAAAAATAAGGCGATTGAAAGAATCAGTGCATATGAGGCTCTGATAACCTCAGTAGGCCGAGTATATACTTGCTCACATGTGACTGATCAGGAAAGAACAGACATTAGGTTTAAGCTTCCCAAAATTACATCACAACAATGTCCTCAAGGATATCAATATTGGCTAAGCATTCTAGTTTCAGTCCTAAGTTAAGCAGTGTAATTCATACTCTGGTTCAGCAGAACAAGCAGAAGTTACATCAAGATAACAAAAGACAAAATATAGAAAAATCAACCAATGAGATACTCTTGAGCAAGGACTATAATTATTCAATAATGTACTTCAATTTTCAACATCTCCAACTCTGACATATCTACAGAAAGAGAAATCAATTCAACATTCTAACAATAAACTTCAATGATCAACTGCAAATGATCAAAGAAATTGTCTTCTATAAAAATTTGCACCAAACTTTATCCCATAATAACCTGTAAGGTTAGTTAATTATTATGAGCAAACACATTAACATTTTTACATGGGACTATGTGAAAAGATACTATCCCACCGCTTACAAGTCTGCTGAACTGTAATGTATGAAGATACATTTTTCAACTAATTCACCATCAGTAGAACTTTATGTCACAAACTGCCATTCAACAGTTGATTTCTTATGGATATTATAAGTAAGCTTTTGATATTACAATGTCTTGTGTATTTTTTGCCTGCAAACATATTTACCTCTGTGTTTTTTAATTAAATAACATAGGTACCTCCACGAAATCACTAAAAAAAAGAGCATAGCTTGATGAAAAAGACGCCAACCTTGCCGAAAACTAAATTTTATTGTCTAAATGCTTATGTTATTATTAAGAGAAAAGACCAAAGTTTTTTTTTTAATTATTTTTAAAAACTTTTCCTTCTTTTTAGAACATTCTAAACTTTGATTAAAAAAAAAATTTTTTCTATTTGTATCAGCGGAACTAGTAAATAACAGACAATTTTTAGCACGTTTTTTGGTATGACACACATTAATTTGAAAAATCGTGCAAAAATAGAAATAATTATCGGATGTTAATGAAACTTTCAGGAACTATTCACAGATGATCGAAATTATTATAAATATGTTTTTTTTTATGAAAGTCATGGTAGAAATATTTTTAAAAATATTTATTACCCCCATAACTAATTTTATGAAAACGCTAGAAATTTGATGCATCGGTTTTAGTGATTACAATAATTAAAAGCACAGGGCTTTGAGGAATGCAAATCATGTTTTTTTTGTTTTTAATTGGATACGCAGTACCTGAAAATCAGCTCTGAATTGTAACATACAAAACTCAATAAAACAAAAGATATTATTTAATTTCAAATGCTTTTATTTGATTTTATGAATATGGACAATATTTTCTGAAAGCAAAAGAATTTTTTGATGAAAAATGAATTTTTAATACAATTATTTGTTATTTCATTAATTATAATAGATTTTACATTTAAGTTGTTAAAATATTATAAAATTAGTTAAAAAGCAAGATCGGCTTTCATAAGTGTCCTTATGAGATAGATCTTTTTTTAGCGCATTGTAAATTGTATCATTTTGACTAATCAGAAGATCCCCAGTAATTAAGAAATGTAATTTTGTGCTTATAATCGAGCTGTAATTATAAAATACGGAAGACCAACCAGAATATAATTAAGTTGGGTTATTTGAGTTAAGCATTGTTCTCCGCTGTTAAGGCCTTTACTTTTGCAAAACACGTGTGGAGAAGTTAATTTGATTTTTCAATTTCAACTGAGAAGGGTACCTACAAGTATCAGTATCATCTTATGAAATTTATATGATCTTATTTTTATATTAATCTCAGTTACGACATTTTTCCATAAATGAAATATCAAAATTAATAATAAAATGAATGCAAATATAAATAACAGTAGAATGTAATAAATATACATAAAATTATAGTATTTTATGTACAATTCTGATAAAATTTCATAAGAAAAGGTACCTATAAATTAATTAGATACCTTTCTTAAGAAATATGAAATTTAATGTCACTCTTAACAGTTTTATTTTAATTTCTTTACAATATATTTCCCATAAAGCATCATAAACGTAAAGGTGAAAGCTAAGTACAAAAAAAAAAAAAAAAAAAAAAAAAAACGCTGAAAGTTTTCATTAAAAATAACGGGGTAAATAATTTGTTCACGTAGATGTAAATTATTTCACTTTTCTCCTTCCGTAGAACAAATTAGCCTCATGGAATTCGTAAATAAGAGACGCGAAAGTTTATGACCTGCTTTGTTTTATTTTCAAATTACATCTTTTTGGCACAAAAGCTAAGTTAAGCTTGGTTCAAAATATTTTAAATGAACATTATAATTTCTGATTTTCTTAAAATAAGTTTTGAAAAAAATGATAATTGATATTTAAAAAAAATTTCAAAATCAGATTTCCAGTTTTTTTTTAAAATGGAAAAAAATGGTCAATTTTGCTGACTCAAAAAAAACTAGATGTTTAACGAAAATTTCGGACATGCTAGGAACGATTAAAAAATAGAAAAAAATACCCCCAAAATACTTTGACCTTTCCTCTTAATAATAACAAACATTTAGACGATAAAATTTTGTTTTCGTCAAGTTTGGCATCTTTTTCATCATGCTATGCTCTTTTTTTTAGCGATCTCGTGGAGGTACCTAAAATAACACAAACATTAAAAATCTTCAGGTCATTTGATAAACACTTTAAAAATATTGCAAATATGTTTCCAGACATTATAGTATTAAAGAAAATACTCACTTTTTCTGGATCACATTAAACCAAGGAAACTTATTAGCTTTGAGGCCTAGAAGAAAATATGAATTTTTTTTTTTTTTTTTTTTTAGAATAATAAAATAAAGTCTTATTGAAAGTGATTATTTTCATAACTAGTGAGGGAAGAAAAGTAACAATTGTGAAATCCAAACAAATGAACTTGCTTTCAATAATTCATATCTAGACATTTAAAATTCAGAAATATTTTTTTATTTTATAAAATAGCATGACTGTTTGTCAAGTATATTTTAAATAAATAAAAATAAATATAAAAAAAAAAAAAAAGCAAAGAGATTAATATCTAAATTGTCTTTGCTCATTTAGAGAATACTAACAGAAAAGGTTTTATAAGGGTTCTAAAAATGAATAAGGAATTATTTCTAAAATAATTTTTAAAATATCTTGAATTTTAATCATTAATTTATTTAGTTTTAAAATATCCTTGCAAATTGCTATGCCAAGTTATTTTTTTAATGAACTTTCATACTTAGAATCAAAATACTGCTTTGTTTGCTTATATTCCAACAATAAAAAGAATTTCATTGCTTTGTAGCAACATTTTTTTTTTTATTCTTCACACTATACTATTATCTCAGTTAAAACAAAATTAAACTATTTTTGCTCTGTATAGCTTTGTTAGATCAAAATCATCAGATTAGTGTCATTAAATGCAGAATTAAAATTCCTGGAAATAATGCTTTCTAAACAGAACTTGCTTCAGCAGTTGATATATATTTTAAATTTATGAAAGCAGAAAAGTGTAGAGGATTTCCAGGCTTAAAAGAAACATCCTTTTGAGCAAGCTTTGAGAAGATACAGAGCTATTTAAGACAGTTATCAGAGATACGGGACAGTTTTAAAGCAATGAGAACCACAGATTTTCAATTGTGTAACAATTAACACTATAACTGTATCTAACTATATTTACTTCATCTAACAGCATATCACCTGCAAGTATTTCTTTAAAGGACTTTACATTATCTTAAATATTACCTCTTTCCTTTAATATTTTACACACATTTCTCTTAGCTATCATTTTTCTCTTAACAATAACCAATACAAATTGTTTTCTCATTAGTTTGAATGTTTTTTTTTCTTCAAATATTCTCTTAACTCATGTAATTTAGTATTTGCATAATGCCTGCATCGTCCATTTTCACATCTATTTTTCAACTCTAAATATACAAAAAACATCAGGAATAAAAATTTTAAAATGTTTGAACTCATTGCAACAGAAGATACTTAAAGTTGCTAATAAAAGAAATCATCTAACCTTGTTTTTTTTTCCCCGTTACAAGATTTTAGATTATCAACAAAGATTTTCATCAATGTCAGCAATAAATAAAGAAAAAAAAAGAAAATGAAAATTAATATTTTGATAGAAAGATATTTTTATCAAGATATACACATTTTCATTTACAACTGAAGAATTAAAAGATTGAAGAGAGTGGATTCTTAGAGATTTCTATAAAAGCAAGATGTACACCATATTTTATTAGTTTATGTGAGCAAATTCTAGCTATTCTGAACTATTTATTTAAATTCCTACAGAAGACATGTTCTATGCTCCACAACACATGTCATAATCTAACAAATGTTTGGGCAAGTTGTTTTTAAGTAGATTGTATGGGTTTTGGAATTTGAATACCAAAGTTACAGAATTAAGCCATGTAGCCAGAAATAAGGTACTTTATTTGATAATGAAATAAATAGAACCTAAAAGTATCTTTTATCAATCATACAAACACTAAACAGCAACCCCAACTGAGTAAAAACCAATAAAAAATAGAAGTGCAAAACATGAACATCTACTGACCAACAACAAATACAAATATAGTGCTTTATACTTAAAGTAAAGTCAAAAAATAAGACTTGAATAGAAAAAAAAATTATTTTTAACAAAAAAGCTAACACTAGCATTTTTTAATTCTTATCACATGGATATCTGGACTCTATAAACAAAACACATTTGCATTTTCCTTATCAGCAGCAAACCATAAGAGAACCAAAAAGTTGATAAAATTAAAATGTATACTTTGTTAATGCCAAACTATTCTGCATTTTCACATGGAGAAAAAAAATGTACAAGTTTGTTTTTTTTTTTTATAGATGCACGAATAGAAAACTTGTTTTTCAGAAGAAAAAAGTTAATTTTAAAAAAGGAAATTACCACTATTTCCTAACCAAGTCAAGTCAGATAGTATTTTTAAATTTGAATATTTAAAAAATATTTTTAAAAATAATACTATATTATAAAATGAATTTTTAAAATTTCTGATTACAAATTTTTTCTTCACATTTCATAATGGCTACAACACTGTCATTTCATGATGACCTACAAAAGCAGTACAGGGTCAGCATATACTGCATCAACTGCAACTAGCCTAAGTTTTTTTTTTGTTTAAAAAAAAAATAAAAATAAAAAAGCAAAATTCAGTTTTTCATCAAAAGAAAACTTATATATTTTACATTAGGTTAAACTGAGTGATAAAAAAGTCATTTGTTGGCAACATACAAACACAAATTAGAAGCTTAAAATACTTAGTTATAAAAGCCTTCAGTTTCTCATCTCATAGGAATACTCAGACTTTGAAATTTTAGAAAGTACTGCAATAACTAAAGAAATGTTTAATGCAATATTTCAGCATGTCAATGACAAAATATTGAATTACAAGTAGTTTACAACCTACTTTAAATACACTTTTTTTTATTAAGTTTTACAATATATACCATTTTCTTGTAATTAAAATTAATATTGAAGTTATTTTAATTACTGCTGACTTAAGGACAACTACCAATTAATAATGACTCATGGTAATCAAATATAAAAGTTCCAATTAAACTGACTACAAATTCATTGAATTCTAAAATGTAGCTAATCAAATAATTTCAACATAACATTTGATTCTTGATATTTGCAAGAATTGTTACTTAATTTGTTTTAATAGCTGGTTGATGTATGTAGTAAAAAAAACAAAAAAAAACAAACTGAAAAACATTAACTCTAAGCAAAAATTAAGAAAAACTTGCACAATCAATAAGTTGTTTAAACTGTTTTTTAATTATACCTTTAATATCTTTTACAAAATTAAGATATGCACAAAACATTTATAATATTAATAAAAAGTTAAATTTAATTAACTTTTCAAAAGGTTATCATAAAAATGTAGATTTATTCAAAATCTTTGATTATACAAGTATTGATCTAATATCATTACCCATCTTCACATGTGAAATTGGTTAAATAATTAAATTATAACATATCTTCATGCATTAAAAACTCTGGTAGAAAAAAAAAAAAAAAATGAAAGAAAAAGACACTAAAAATTAAAACAACCGAATAAAGTTAGAATAAGGAAATTTGCAAATTTAAATTTTATTCTTACAAAATCTAGACTTAACCAGAAAACTAAAATAATCGTAGAATATAAAGGTCATTGCTCCTATCATAATATCAATATTGTTTTTCTACTTATAATTATTGGAGCATTTAAAAAAAAAAAAAAAGTCTTGAAGACACTTGCAGGAGAATCAAATTTTCAGACAATAACATTATTAAAATCATTAAGAATGTTGAGGAAAGTTGCTGTCACTTGATCTCCAGCAAGAGTTATACTACTGGTAGAAAACTTTAGAAAAAGAAATGAAAATTACAAATATTTGGTGTTATATATATATATATATATATATATATATATTATGGATCTTTCCATCATATTACTGCTCTTTTTGATAATCAGATAGAAAAGATTTCTTATGGGAATTTGATAGGGCAATATGGAAATAAATTTTCAAACAAAATTTGAGACTCCAAAATTTTGTTTGGAATATCTTTAAATGGTTGGTTGTGCTTGGATTTATTCACAAAAAAGATGAAGCATAGAAAAGGATATAAGGGGGTGTTACAGACAATTTATTTAACCCTATGCAATGACAATGGCAACAGCAGAGAGGTAATTTGGCAGGATTACAGAAAAATTCACTCCAAGATATTATAATGTTTTCTAACATTGTAACATATCCTGTCAAAAAAGAAATTAGATGCTTAAAGCCAGAAGCAGTTTTCAAAAGCAATTTGTACACTTGGCTGGCAACATACTAATTCCAGTTCAAGGCATAAACACAATTTGTGTGCCTTAATCAATTGAAAAAATAACATTACTAAAACAACTTTTTTTTTTTTTTGCATGTGACAACAAATTGCCCTATTTGCCAAATACATAGCTAAAACGGCTTTTGTCATTTTATTGTTAGAAAAATTTGCAATGTAATTTTTTAGTATTATATAGAGATGCTACTTTTAAAGCAGCTTTTTCTTTTTTGTATTCTAAAAAAACACAAGACAAAGCATATAAAATAATTCAAAGAATGTGTGCAACATATTTTAACTCTTGTACTAATAGCTGATATGAAATGTATAATGGGTCAGAATTGATTTCCACTATTGCTTTTTTTTCTACTATTAAAATTAGATACCTCCACTGATTCATGAAAAAAAAAAAAAAAAAAAAAAATAGCATACCATGATAAAAAATGTCCAAACTTAAAAACAAAGTTTTATTGTCAAAATCTTTGTTATTTTTTGTTATTATTAAAGAAGACCAAAGGATTACTTGATTAATTTTTTTTTTTTTTTTAGTCCTTTTTAGAAAGTTCAAAATTTTGGTTAAAATCTTAGAAGGGAGGGGGTAATATAGGAAATTTTAGCAACTTTTTTTTTTTTTTTTTTTAATAGTAAAAAACATTGATTTGGAAATTCTTGCAAAAAATCAAATTTTAATGAAACTTATTCACAAATGAAATTATTTTAGAATTTTTTAACATCTATTACCTGCTCCCCACTTATTTAATTTTATGAAATTTAAAGAAATTAAATTTTGATCTGCTTAATGCTTATATCAGTTAAAAGTAGAAATCCTTGGAGAATTTAAATCATCAATTTTTTATAAAACTGAATCACCAGTTACCTATTCTGAATTATTTTTGAGTAATGAATTTTTACAAGAATTTTTTTTTTTTTAATTTTAATAATTTATGAAGTTTTAAATCTTAAAATTCTGTATTAATTTGTCTCAGTAAGGTGATAAATGTTATTAAGTAAAAACTATACTTACTAATCATAAATGGAAAAGCTTATTACAATTTAGCAACCCCAATATTTTAAGAATTTTGAATTTCTTTTTATGTGCTGATTTTTTTATAAATATGAATGTCCATGCACAACATTATCAGAAAATAAGAGTGAAACCTATAGTAAATTTAACACTGAAGTACCTATAATTCAATAAAACATTAGATTACAGTGAATATTCTAAATTTTCAAGATTACCGAGTAGTTAGTTAAACATTATATAAAAAAATGTGTTCACATTATATTCCTCAAGTAATTTTTACAGATATATCCACCATAGGAAAAAAATTAAACTTCCACCTGTTCATCAAGCTGCTAACACCTTAAATAAACAACTACCACCATGTTAAAAAAAAAAAAAAAAAATGCTTCTCTGTGATATTTTAAAGTAATATTTGTTTCAAATCATTAATTAAAACTTTAAATCAGCTAATATTCCTCAAATAAAGTATCAAAGTATAAATAAAGGTCAAAAAGGGCAAAAATAGAGGTCAAAAAGGGCAAAAATAGAGGTATTTTAATAGGATGTTAGGTCAATACAATACTGGGTCAGTTTAAACATTGATTTTCTTTTATCTTAATTCATCTTTTTTGAAAAATTACATTTTATTGACCTCAACAACACAATTATCAAAATGTTCATATAAATGTGGCCTAATTATAACAAAGTTTCTCAGTCAAAACTTTGCATCATATTGCGCCTAAGGAAAACAACAACAACCAAAAAAAAAATAAAGCAAGAAACAACAAATAGACTACAATAGTTTTTAGTAGCATCTCTACAAAAGGGATTTAAGATAAGCATGTCCCCAATACCCATGACTAACATTAAGTTCATCCTTTGACTCATGCCAACTAGCTAATTTATTACAATTTAGACTCATGGCCACTGACTCAGTGAAGCTGACAGCTACATCATTTTATCAGGTTAATAGTGTCAGATTTCTCTTGCATTATAAGTACTTAGGGTTGCCCCCCCTTTTTATTCCAAAATATATTAAGTTATATATCTCTCTCATATACACACAGAGGAAAAAAATAGGCCTTTGAAAATTTTATATAACTAAACATTTGAAACTTTAAATCAGGTAATATCAAAATTTTAAATCATTTGGTTTCAATTTATATTCATAGATTATCAAATTCAATAACTGAATTTATCTCATGGTGCAAAAATTAGCTGACTAATGATTTGTTTGAGCAGGTGTTAAAATTTCTTTCAGTAATTTTAATAAAAATGAATGTCATGGTTCATTTGTTATCTTTCCACCCTAAATTTAAAAAAAAAAAAAAAAAAATGTTTAACCATTTTTATCATTATTAGTGTTTTATTATTATCTAACAGAGTATGTATCAGGCAAAGAAAAAGATTTTTATCATGTCAAGAAGTATATTTAAACAAATGTTTATCAAGAAAACTATACAACCATAAACTTTAAAAGTCAGTAAGGGTGTGTGATAAGTTTCATGCTCTACATAATTAAAAAAAATAAATAAACACAATGTCATTTTGTTTTAACAACCTTTTAAAGATTCCTAAAATTTATACATCAAGAATTCCGAATCAGTAAGAAGCAATAAATGCTATCTTTGCAAACATTACCCTCCATGATTAACTTTGTCAGCTTTGTAGATTTTAGAGGCTGTGATTCATTGAAAAGTGATATACAAAAGGAAACAAGAATAGTATGTTATAGCTTCAAAGAGTAAACATAAAATGAAATAAGAACAGTGTGTTCCATAATTAATGATTTCTTTTGAAATTAGTAAAAAAATTGGCATAAAGTGTTTTTCTTCATATAAGAACTTATATTCATTTTATTTATTTATATTTTTTTTAAATTATTCAACTTCAATATACAAGGGCTGCTGAAGAGTTCATGGCCCAACCCATTTCCCAAAATTAGATACCTCCACAGATTGATGATACCTAAGGTTTAAAACCAAGTCTTAAAAATGAAAAATCTTTCTTGAAACTTTTATTTTAGTTTTAATTTCAAGTTAATAGATTAAATTTAATATTTTCAATAAGCAAAATCCTTTGCTCTATTTTAAAGCTAATTTAAATTGACTGGGAGGATTTTTTTTTTTTTGCTAAAAAATTTAATTTTAACACTAAGTTTAAAATATTACAGAAATGCAATTTTTTTTTTACATTTAGATAGCTGTTTATTTAATCTTTTCATGTGTTGACAGCTTGATGACAGACTGATGTTTATCTAATGTTGTTCTACAGGACATTATCCATTAAAAAAAAAAAAAAAAAAAAAAAAAAAAAAATATATATATATATATATATATATATATATATATATATATATATATATATATATATATATATATAAATGTCAGTGCCTTTTTATATATATAATTTTTAATACTCTCTAATCTTAAAAATTTATGAAAATATTCTGTAATCTAATGTTTTATTGAATTTTAGAAATTTAGGCATTAAATTTACTACTATAGTTATCGCTCTTATTTTGTATGTTGTGTATGAACATCCGCATCTACAAAAATTGATATGTTTATACAAAGAAAAAAAAAATATGAAATATTCTTTTTAATAACATCTAAAAGTATGAAATATTAATTTCACCCCTTTTATATATTATTATAAGATATAAAACTTAAATTATTCTAATTAAAATTTAGAAAAAAAAAAAAAAAAAAAAAAAAAAAATTAAAATTATTCAGTTTTCATAAAAAACATTTTCTTCGGACAACAGTGTCCTTAATATATCTTATAAAAGTAATTAAAAAGCTTTTCCAATTAAATTATGTCTTTAATTGCATTTTTTAATTTAAGATTCAGAGCAGATTTTCAGTAAATGGGGTCTCTTTACAAAAAAAAAAAAAAAAATACATATTGATCATTTAAATTCTCCAAGGAGTTCTGCTTTTAACGAATATAAATATGAAGAGGGTGATATATGAGTGATAGTAGTGGGGTGGTAACAGTTGTGTATTAAAAAAAAAAAAAAAAAAAAATTAATTTCATTCATTTGTGAATAAGTTCTGAAAATTTCATTAAAATTCAATAATTATTTGATTTTTGCAAGATTTTCCAAATCAATGTGGTTTTTTTTTTTTAATGAAAAAAAAAAAAAAAAAGAAAAAAAAAAATGCCAAAAATAAAACATTTGCTACTTAGCTTTTCTCTGTCCACTACTCTAACACCCAAGCATTTTGCCCCACATTTATCACCCATCTTATAATTTTTCCATGAAAGAATTTGTTTACGGCATTACAGGACGATTATTTGACTTAATAAAATCATTTCTGTCAAACTATGAAATGAAGATCATTCTAAACAGGTTCTCCTCCAGTTCCTTTCATATGAACACTGGTGTTCCCCCAAAGCTCTATCCTGGGTCTTTCACCATTTCTGATCTTCAACAATCTTCCTAATGTTATCAACTAAGTTCATATCTACACTGATGACACTACTATTTACTCCTGCCTTAATCGTAGATCTGGCATCATTGACAAAACTAGCCTGGCTATGGGCCTCAAAAGGACCTCCAATCTGTGGTTGATTAGGCAGGAAATGGCTTGTAAACTTTAATAAAACTGCTCTTTACCCACCATAGAGGATCCTCCCTGCCTCACATTAGGATGGCTGATGCCCAACTCCATGAGAGCACCTCTCTGCACCTGCTTGGTCTCACACTATCCACTGACCTGAAGTTGAACAACTACATTGAGTCTATAGCTTCATCTACCACAAGGAAAGTTGGTTATCTGTGTTGCACTAGGTTTTTCTCGCCAGAGTCCATCCTTCAAATCAACCATTCATCTTTGCATGGAATACTGCTGCCATATATGGTCTGGTAATCACATTGTTCATCTTGAGGTCCTTGACAAAATCCAGAGATGGATATGCAACATGACTGGTCTTGATCTGGCATCCCGACAACAGTCACTATATCTCAGATGTGCTGCAGCTTCCCTCTGTCTTCTCTACAAGTACTTCCATGGCAACTGCTCCAATGAGCTACTTTCACTGGTTCCCAAACTGCATGAATTTAAATGTGCTACTAGGTTGGCATCTCGGTCCCACCCTTTCACTGTTGAAACGACTAAATGTAACCATCTCTTCTACACCAGCAGCTTATCTCGCACATCCTGTCAGTTGCTTCCTTGATAGCTATAATCTTCAAATATTCAAATGTAATATCAATCAGCATCTTCTGATGCTTTGACCTCAATCCCTGTCCTTCTCTTTATCCTTTTCCCAAACACTTCTCTTTATCCTTTTCCCAAACACTTCTCTTTACTCTTACCCTCTGTAACCCCTTGCATGCTAGTGGAAGAGAAAAAAAAAAAAAAAAAAAACTAGCCACCAACTTCAACAACATGTTTTCATTTCTTAGTGCTTATAAAAGATAGTACAACTTATATTTCTTTGTTCAACTCTCCAGTCAGAGGTGATTTTGGTTGCAAGTTAACAATAACGGTTCATAAAATCTTCAGGTGGATTGAAATTTTTAAAACTTTACAAGTATAATCAGTGTTAAAAAAATAAATCTTTAAAATGATTATACATCCACTATTTCAACATTTTTATACAAATACTTGTAATTTTAGTAAAGATACATTGCAGTAAATGAGAATATTAGGAATTATAAAGAAAAAATTTCAAAAGCAAGACACCAGAAAATAAGTTGGAGGTGGATGGGCCGGGGGGGGGAGATCAGATATTGTTTTAAAAGATTCTCGATTCTATACTTTTTTAATTTTATTTTTTGATTGATTTTAAATACACAATTTGAGTTTTTTTTTCTTGTACTTATTTTCTAGAATGAGACCTATTACATTTTCTGCATATAAGGCAAAAGTTTCAGAAACTAATTTGGGAGTAGGGAGGAAAATGGAGTTTCCTGAATTATTTTGAAAACTGATGACACTAATTATTTTAGACAAAAGCTATAGCTCAGGTAAATAGCATTGTCATAGACTGAAACCAAGCAAATATTTACTTTTGTTTAGTTCTGTCCCAGCAAAAAGTGTATGTTTAATAATATTGAGTAAATTACAAACTGTCAGACGACTGATTAGCAATTTTCACAAATCAACCAAACATTTCCAACTGTGAACCGAGTACATATTTTGTTTTTTTTGTAAATGGCAGGTGACCAAACATGCTTATTTCAGGAAATGCTTATCACATCACAAAATCAGATGCACTAATTACCTCATTAAGGTGTTAATTGATTTATAGTAATATTAACAAACAAAAATCATATTTCCCAAGAAAAACTGAAGGGAATTATCAACTTTCACAATACTTTTAAAATCTTATTAGAGAGAAAAAGGAAAAAAGATATGGGATAAAGTAACATTTTAAGCAACTAGGAATTACTAAATAGTAAGGGTTACATTAATAATTTAAATCTCATCCTTTTAATTTCCTTTGTGTTTTTCTTAATAGTTTATTTCGAATGCTTAAAACGTTTAGTTTAACCCAATGTGTTTGAATTTTTATTCTAAGGCCTCAAAAATGAAGTTAAATGCCTCCAAATAAAGGAGTACATATGTATTTCTTCAAAAACTGTATGAAAATATTTACTAGCATCTAATTCAATATAGAAATCAGTTTAAGCCACTGTAATAATAGTGACATATAACATGCCAAGGATATCTAAATTGGCTTACAGCTGTTTAAAATACACAAGATATATGAATAAGTAAATATTTTTATTTTTTTTTATATAGCTAAGATTTATTATTAAATAAGCATAGATTTAATTAATACAAGTTTAAAATCCATTAGGTGCATTGAATCAATCTCAAGAACTTTAATAATATTAAAACAAATGCACTTACATCATCACAAAATAAAGAAAACTAATATTAGTTACAAACCGTTTTGACATTGGCATTTTTAGCATTATCTTTATAAAAAATAAAGTATTTTAAAAATATATACTTGTTGATTAATCTGTAACAAAAAATTCAATGCATTTTAAGGTGTCCCATAATATTGTCATTAATTATATAAAAGTACAATAATGACAATATTATGGGAATCCTTTCACATTTTATATCAGATTGACAAAAATGTGCTTTGTTGTTAGATGGCCTTAACAATTCTTTTTAAATAACTATATTAAAAAAATGAAAGGATTCTAACACCAAAGAAAGCAACATTTTTAGCATATGATATTAGTTTCATTTTAAATGAAACTAAAATACAGAAGATAAAAAAAAAAGACTTTTGCATTTCAGGAGGAGGTACAGTGAATGATCCAATCTCTCAAAAGTGGTTTGCAAAGTTTAAATGCTGGAGATTTCTCATTAACTCTTTAGTAGTCTTGCCTTCTGTTTTTATGCACTCACTGAACTCATTCTTTATCCGCATACAGGTGGTTTGTTCTCACTAAAGGTTACTGATTATTCTAATATATCATTCCCATATATAAAGCAAACTTTCCTAACATTTTATATAGGTCCTTGTGCTGTACTTCAAATGTGTTTGTGCAAGATATATATCACAGGTATAGGTTATGTCAGATCCTCCAATATGTCCAAGCACTCCTTATGTGTCCAAGACATTTCAGCTGTCTGATCCTGAATATAAGTGTTATTTTTGTTACCATTTTCATTGCTTTCTTAATATTCTGTAAAACCACATTTGTTACCTCCAGTTTCCTCTTCATCTGTGATAAGATTATCCAGCATTCACTACCGTACAAGAGGATTAATATCGTATAGCAATTCAGCACTTCTCTTTGTTTACAAGAAAATTTTCCTGTTTTTAATACTTTTAGCTTTTTGAATGCATCTTTCACTAATCTGGATTTTGCTGTCACATTTTCAATCCTCCGTTATAACATTTCCATTCAGGACATAGGTGCCTTGTGACTCTTAGCAGTATCTCCCTTTGCTAAGGCTCCCATCCCCAACCATCTCGTTTCATCCATTCACAGAAAGTCATCTGGTAAGTGGCTCGCAGCCTTCCTCTATCTCACTTGCCCTCAATATGCCTCCTGAGGGTTAAGTTTTCCAAGTCCTCTTTCTTTATTATGTGTCTTTTCTTTTTTCTGATTCTGAGTATAAGTGTCCGTTCTGTTGTCATTTTCTTTAACATTTGTTGCTTACTCACTGTCATGGAATTTTCATTATTCTTCTGTAGAACCACATTTCTGCTGCCCATATACATCACAGAGCAATCTAGAACTATTGTTTCTAACAAAATTTTTCTGTTCCTCAGCACCTTTCTTAGTTTTTGGAATGCTTCTTTCATTAGTCCAATTTGTCATTTTCCATCCTCTTAAAACAATTCCCAGATATTTAAACTTCTGCATCTGCTTGATGTTGACATCTTCAATTTGTAACTTGCATCTTGGGCTTTTTCTCTTGCTGATGACCAGACTGTCTTCTTGCAGTTGATGGTTAGTCCTTTTTTCTCACTTTCTTCTGTTACTCTCTCTAAAAGGTGCTATAGTTTTATTTCCAACTCGTGCATTAATGTCATCTGCATATCTTAGCAACGGAGGTGGGTTGCTCCCACTATAAGTTCTAGATTATTGTAATACCTTTCCCCAATACATCAAGTAGATCCTTGTGTCATAAATTCTTTTGCTTAATCTATAAAACATGTGCACATCCTTCTATCTCCAATATCATTTTAATCATGAATATCACATTTCTTGTTCCAGTATCCTTGACAAAGTAATCCTGTTCTTGTCCAATTTCTGATTTCATTCTGCTTTTTGATCTATTCATTAGTATTCGCATCATTAGTTTGGTTACGTGGCATGTTACTCTGATTGTCTGATGGATTTTGCATTTGTTTTCACCTGGTCTCCTAGGTAAGGTTACAAAGATGTATTTAGTGAAGTCCTCCAGTATTCCACCACTGTTATATATTGTGGTTAATTCTGTGATCCTGTCAATGCCAAAACTGTCTAAGGCTGAGAGCATTTCTGCTACAATGTCATCAACCCCTGCTGCTTTGATCCATTTCAACTTCAGTGCTGATCTTACTTCATCTTTTAGTATTTCTGGCCCTTTATTTTTAAGCATAGGTTTCTCTCATATTGTGAAAAGGTTCTGAAGTTTTCATTCCATCGTTGGAGTTTTTTTCTTTTTCTATTAATCAGTGATCCTACCTTTGTTTTTATACTGTTCTTTTAGTTCTTGGTTTTGTTTTCTTTGGGATGATCTAAATTGCCAATGCCACAGTATGCTCCACTTTGGTATTTTAGTCTCGACTGGATTATATTCATTTATGACTGTTTTTGTATATTTCCATACAATGTGGGTCATTCAGGAGTCTATTGCCAATTAGGCATTGATTTGATTTTCTTTAATTTCCATAGTAGTCTGATGTAGCACATGATTGGAAGATGGTTGCCTCCCACAGTTGTGATGTGGTATGTTTTGCAGTGTAGAGCTTCATTTCTGAAGATTTCATTGGTAGTTACATAATCAATCTAGTTCTTTGCATCTCCTCCCAAGTTTCTTCATGTGCATCTTAGATGCTCCTGGAACCAGCTTTTGGTGATTATTTGATAGTTTGCTGTGCACCACTGGACCCATCTTTTGCTACACTCATTTTGGGATCCTCGTCCAACCATATTGACTATTTTGTTTTGTTCTTTTCCAATTTTGGCATTCAGATTTCCTATGATGATAGTGATTTCTTGAGATTTATATAGGGCCTTGGTATTGCTGAGAGAGTTGTAAAAGTTAACTATTTCCTCCTCCATTCTCTGCACTATCAGTGTCTATACAACAATTATTGCTATGTTAAACAGGACTGTCCAAGATTTAGCAGTATCCCAGAACACATTTCTTTGTCATTGTCCAATATTAACCATTAATTTTCATTTTTATTGCCCCCCCCCCCCCGCTTGTATGTATTAGTTTGTGTATGCCACTTACAAAGTCCCCATTACTTGTTCACCTAAATTTGAATATGCTTAGAATGTTGATATTTAATCTGTTCATTTCTTGCTTGATGTCTTCAAGATGGCCACATTGGTATAAACATCCTTACATTCCAAGTCCTGATTACTACTTTTTTTTTTGTTTGTTGCAAACAGTTGCTGGATAACAGTCCAGTGACACTTGTCATGCATGTCTATCCTTATCAGGCCAGGAGTTGTTCACTTCCTACACTTGTATTACTAATAGCATTCTGATGATAAAGATCAGATTTCTTGTTCCCATTATTTCTGCTATTAGCTCTAATTAGAATTCTTATAGACTACGTATACCATTAAGCTGACTGATGGAGTTTGCATTCATTGTCATCACTACGAAGATAGCTCTACAGAGGTTTTCTGGTATTTCACCACTGTCATTTCATTTTCCTAAAATCATCTAAGGCAGACAGCACCCTTATAACAATTTTATCAGGCCCCACTGTGTTTCTGTTCCTCTTTGCCAATGCTAATCTTCAGATTTTAATATTATAGATACTTAGACATCATACAAAGTGGATTCCTCTCCTATTATGGAAAAGGATCTCTAATGTTTTAATTTCACCTTTGTGGTATTTTGTTTCTTTATAAATATTCCCTATCTAGATTTTACATTTCCTGTCAAGAAGCAGGTTTCCTGTATTATTTCTTTTACCTTTTTTATGAATGCCTACTATGCTGATGCACCCTAGTGTTTCTGTTTTTTGCACACTTCTCATTGAGCCATTCATCTGTCTTAATTTTTTCTAATGTTTTTCCTTAACCTCTTATATCATGTGCTATTCCTTGGAATTCTGTTGTCACTTTTTCTTATCTTTCAGAATTTATCTGTAATCCAAATCTTTTTTGTCTCTTACTGTAAGAATGATTTTTCAACATCACTTGTTTCAGCTTGAATTACTGATATCATAGTTTTTAGATTTTTAACTCAGTATACATCCATTTGCAAATTAGGTTATCTTGGATTCTGCTGCATTGTAGTTTATTTGCTTTCTTCAATTTTGTGGTCATTTTTTAATTTTTGGAGTGGAGAATTGCATTTCTACATTTTTTTTTTTTACTGGTTGCTGTGTAATCTGTATACCCACCTGGGCTTTTAATGTCCACAAGCATCTTGTATTCTTGAAACTAAGTGTTGGTTATTACTTATCATTCACTGTGCATCAGTGGACCATTTTCCATGCATTCATTGTATGATCTAAATTCATACTTGTCAACTATTTTGCTATCTTGTTCTTTCCATACTTTGCATTTAGGCTGCCCACTTCCCCAGGATAATTTACTGATTTACTTCTGGAATTTTTTAGTGTGTTATAAAACTTATCTATTTCTTCCATGATTTCTAATATTGATGTACATGCTATTATGATGGTTATATAAAATGGCTTCCCTTTCAGTTTCACTAGAAGAACTGATAATTGTCAGTATCCAAGAATACATTAGTCTTTTTCTAATAGTCCTACACCTCTTTCATTTCTTAAATACATACACACACACACATATATATATATATATATATATATATATATATATATATATATATAGTGTGTGTGTGTGTGTACATGTGTATATATTTCATTTCCAGTTTAACATTTTCTAGTTTCCTCACATTGGTATAGTTTCCTAACATTCCTTATACCAATTCTGATTTTGCCATTACTGCTTCTAATTGGACTAGAAGGTAGCAATCCATGAAGAGCATCCAGAATTAAAGGATGTTCAACCAGATTTTTGGCATCCAGGTAAAAATTATTACACTATGGCTGGAAAGTTTTCATTCATCCTTCATATTCAATAGGTATGGAATATGTTTGGATAACCATTTGCTTTTGATATTTTGCTCTTCTATTTATAAAATAAAAAATATTTGTATCCCTGAAAGATTGCTAAAAGCATCTAGAGCAAGCCTTTTCTGAAAGAAATAAATTAAAGTTTAAGGAATATAGAATACTGAATAAACAACATAATTACTATGTTGTTTCACAATGTAAAAATGCCTCTAATGGATAAGGATTCAAGTGATTGGGAGAAAAAAAAAAAAAAAAAAAAAAGTTCAAAAATGTGTTCAGGGTTAAAAAAAAAAAAAATTAAATTTGGAGGTTTGCATTAATCATACATAATATAAGATCTGCTTTGACATTACATAATAGTAGGCACCTCCACTTTTTCACAGGAAAAACAGCATAGCATGATGAAAAAAAGACCAAACAAGTATTTCATCAAAATGTTTATGTTATTATTAAGAGGAAAGACCACCAAAGTACTTTTTTTTCTTATTTTTGGAATTTTTTTTTTTTTTTTTTTTTACTGCTTTCTAGCACATTTGAAATCTTGGTTAAAAATCTTTGTTTATGTCATCTGCTGAAGCAAAAGATAAAGGTTAGTTTTTGTGCTTTTTCTGGTGAAAAACACATTGACTTGGAAATTCTTGCAAAAATCAAATAATTGTCAGATTTTAATGAAATTTTCAGGACATATTCAGAAATGAATGAAATTATTTTTGAACTTTTTTTAATCTTGGTAAAAAATATTTTTATATACAGTAGCAGCCATAATATAAGGAACGGAAACAACAGACATAAATATGTGTATTACTTAAAAAGTAATGCATGATTAGCAATGAAATTTTTACTAAATAAAGATTAGGATGTAATGCATAAATATTATACAAAATTACAAAAATTTACATAATAGTTTGTTTTTTTTTTAAATATGTCAGAATATTTAACTTACTAGAAATAATAGATTTAATCATTTAGCTTTCAATTAAAGCTAAAATGAAATCTTCAAGAATGCTTTTTCATTTTAAACTTTAGGTATTGAAAATTCGGTGGAGGTACATATATAATAGTGATGAAAAAATATAATGAAAATAGATTTTAAGTAATCATAGATCTGCACAGTCATTGAATATAAGTGATAAGCCAAAGTGGTCAAATACTTTATGCCCGTAGATATGAAAACCACCTTAAAATTGTGTATTCAACTCTCAAAGAGTTGACAGTTTAGTGAACAGAAAAGGTGTCATTTTGTTCCTTTGTAATAGCTACTCACATTACAAAAACATTCTAAAAGTTTAATCAGTTGAGGTTGATAACTATTGTATGATGCACATTACTATTACTTCATTACAGAGTTCTTGGGATCAAATTGAAGGAATTTTCAATGAATTATCTATTGAAAAATTACTGTAGAGATGAAATAAATGTAAAGAGGCCAAAGGAAAAGAAAAGTGAATTGAAATTAAAACAATTTCCTACAAATAATGCCAGAAGTTCATTTCTCTTGCTTACAAGGTTGAACAGTACTTGCAACTTAGCTGGTTTAAGAATTTTAGATTTTGTTTATTTTGTATAGACATACTCAGTATTATAACAGGATTACTTTCTCACTCAGAAGAACCACATTCAAATAAAGATAGATATCTATTGATATATAGTTTAGCTATATATCAAGTAGATATCCATTGTTTCACTTTTTTATGCTAAAATTCACCCAATACCAGGCTCAAATGCCTCTCAAGGTAAAAGGTTAGCTAAAATGCTAATGATGAAAGAAGTGCGCAAGAAAAATGAAAGGTAGTAGAAAGTAAAGATTACAAGGATGAAGAGGATAGACAATGACTGACCTTTGATTGAAGAGGTTCATGGCAACATCTACATGAGAATATTGTGGCAGTTCTTGGAAAAAACCTGAGCGGAACTTTCTTCTTACATTTGGAATACATAGGAAATGAGGGTGATTTTACATCACAGAATTGGCATTGCATGCCCTAGCTGTAAAGGTCCAAAATGGTGGAACTAAACAATAGAGCTCATGTGAACATTTGCAGTGCCAATAGCAATAGTCTTACAACAGTAGTGTCTGTGTCTGAAGGAAAGCAACTGCTTCTTGATTTTTTATTTTTTTATTTTGATAAATGGAAACATGATCATAAAGATAATAGTCCCTTGATTTATTGTCAATGAGAAAATAAATACAAAATAAGATAAAGTGCACTAATAATAAAGGATTTTATATTCACTAACTAAAAACATCTGCTTTAACCTATAGGTTAAAGCAGGTGTCTTTGGTTAGTGAATTACAGGTTAAAGCAGGTGTCTAACACCTGTAGATTAACCTACAGCTTAATCTCTTAGGCTTAGGAGTGATCATCATTAGATGCCTGCTATTTTGTCCTTATGTAAGGTAATCTTGTTCTTGCACAAGTGAAAATTTAATCAGACTTTCTACTTGCTTTTGCTTTCTTTTTTAATTTGATATTCATCTTGCTAGCTTGAAGTAAGTTTTACAAAACAAAGCTAAAAGAAAATTAAGGTAATTATCCAAAATAAATTTACTAATTTCAAGTGTTTGAAGCATATAGCTTGAAGATTCTATCCAAAGTCTTCTAATATAACCCATATATCCTCCTGACATCAATTTAAATTGGTGTGCCTTCTTTTATTCATATATCTAAACTATAATCTCAGAAAGGGAGATTTCACTGAAATAACTTGGAAAGATCAAACATTTTACCTGAAATCAAGAACTTTAATCAGAATGTGATGAAAAGACTATGTCAGTTCAAAATGACACCAGGAATTAGGATTAATTATCAGTAGTACAACTTCTGGTCAGGTTAAATGATAGGATCAAATTTATAGAGTTTATCAGTTATAAAATGTTAAATATAAATTTACCTATTATGAAGGTATCTTGTATTCTTTTATGAATATAGACAGGCAATAGCAGTTAGAAGATCTCTCCGGAAGTGACTAGGTAAAATCTGAAAACAAGTAGGAACGGGGGGGGGGGGACAGAACACAAAAATTTTCAGCCTGATCAATAAGTCCTTAAAAAAAAAAAAAAAAAAAAAAAAAAAAATATTCTCAGATTTGATCAGACTTTAGTAAGCAGGCCAGATCAAGAACTTTTCAATGCCCTTCATCCAGGTTTATCAAATGAAATAGATATTATGAACTTAAATCTACAAATACAACCTGCATTAACAGCTAAAATTAATTTCAGAAAAGTAGGAAAGGGGAGTAAGAAGATCCATTATGAAAAGGATATGAAAACTGTAAACTTGTACTTATAATATTCTGAAGTTTTTAACTGAAATGTTATCTCATTGCCAAATCAACAAGAAAATGTGAACAAGGTTAAAATTTAAAATTATAATTTCCTGTGTTTTATGCATTCTTAGTCAGAAAGCAGAAATTGTTAAATATGTCATTCAGTGCAGTAAGTAAGTAAGTAGTTACATTTTTCCCCAAATATAAAAAAAAAAAAAAAAAAAAAAAAGAAAGAAAGGAGAAACAAAATATTGTTAACTAAATCTTTGCTTTGAAGAAGGCAGGGCAGGTCATTAGTTCAAATATCTTTGCAAATTATTGTTTTTATTACATTTACATAAAATATATATTTGTAGATATGTAATAAAAACAAGTGACAGCAAAAACTTAACATTTACGGCTCTTGTTAAAATTACCTGGTTGATAGTACGCAGAAGAAAAAACATTTTGCTTATTATGACATTTGTTCATATTAAATTATAGACAGGGTGTTGGACAAGAATTTATCACTATGTATTTTATATGATTTTTTTCTACAACATGAAAATATGATTTTAACACATTCAGCAAAGCAAATTAAAATATGAATAAAACATACAGTAAAGTGATTTTAAACAGACATTTACAAACTGATATTTTCAAATTAATCCTACTTTCTGTTGAAAGTTTGATGAATGCTTTAGTTAATTCCGTTGGAATCACTTTGACCATTTGATTAAGAAATAGCTCCATTAAATCAAATTCAGTTTTTAAACCCAATCTTTAAATTGTATATTGATCAAATGTGTAATAATTTTTTCAGTTAAGCATACCATGTTAAGCTCTGACCAAGTGAATAATGGTAACTTAAAATAAATAATGCATTTTATAAATCTTTATCATAGCAAATTAGTAGCCATATTGCATACTTTTCTTGTATCATAAAAACCGATTTATATATAAGCAGTATATACAATATCCTTATTTCCTAATAAATACTAAATACTGATTTTTGTACAAACCACATTCTCTCATTCATCAAGGAGGAAAAGGAGAAAAAAAAAAAAATGCTTATCCTTTGGATCAATGAAATTCAGTCAGATTCCACTTTTGAGAAAAAAAAAAAAAAAAAAAAAAAAAGTATGGTAAAGCAAAAATAAAGAGAATAAAGGATCATGACTACTTGAAAGAGATCTAAAATGTCAGAGTATATTTTAGGGAAACCATGAGAAATGGTCACAATCTCTCACTGGTTGGAAATGATTAATCAAATTTAGTCTCCTCCACCAGTTAACAGGCATTGCATTTCCTGTTTTCAGCACTGACTGCTAAATTATCATTTAAGGTTAGCATAAAATAAAAGTGATGCCACCTCATCTATGGGAATAATATAGACATGTAAATCAAGTGCATGGATTGTCTATTGGGAGCAAATAATAAATTATTTAAAAAAAAAAAAAATTCTGCTATAACAATATGATACTAAAGTGTTTTTAGGTCATTAATTTTTTGTTTATTGTATTTGACGATTTTCCCCAATTCTTTCCAATTGGCATGTCTTTTCAGGATATGAGTAATCATAGCTCCCCACAACTTTGTCTTTTGTTGCTCTAACTCTTGCCTGTTAGCCACTACTCATTGTGTTCCTTGTTTTCCCATCTATTTGCTCAAGCTCATCAAGTAGATTACTCACTTTTCCTCCCACCACTTCTCTTGCCATAAGTGTTAAACTCAAACCTTTCCCTCTTTTGTGTCCCCATAATTTCAGCTGTCTCTTTCTCATTGTTAGCATCAATTTCATTGTAGTTCCTATTCTCTTTAAAATTTCCTCTTTTCTCACATAATCTGGCCATGATATTCTCAACATTCATTGGTAGAACCCAATCCCTATTACTTCAAGTTTCTTCTTCAGAGATGAAACCGTCCGGTATTCACTGCTATACAGTTAGGTAGAAATTACATAGCAATCCAGCAGTTGTTTGTAAGGACATTTTTCATACTGCTAATACTTTGTTCAATTTCGAAAAGGCTTTTTATTCAGAGAAACTATTGCATTTTCATTAACTCTTGGCTATTAATTTAATTTGGAAAAAGAAAAACACTAAAAATGTGGGTGTGCGTCATGAGCTATGTTTACATGTCACTGACAGAGTTAATTTTCTATTGGATGTTTAACAAATGTGAAATTTATTCATGCTATCTTAGTGACTAAATTTAAAAATATTCTCTACTGTACTTTCAACAATGAAGCAATAAAATGGTTTTCTATAAAATTACAACTATATAAGCTTTAAATCAAGCTTGTTGGAACACAATTAAAATTTAAAACTTGTGGCTCTATACTATGTCCATAGTGTGTGTGAAAATGAGTAAGAGAAATGTGGAAAGAGTCACTGCTCACTTTCGACCCATCAATCAAGTAAAGCAACCTTATGTGTACCAGTTGTTAAAATGATTCCAGTATACATTGGCAATTAATATTATTTTCAGACATTATGTCATTTAAGAAATGTCCATATAAGAAGCAATTGTAATTTGACCTTTGGCTCATTTTCAGTTGTTTCCATCATGTACCTTTTGTGCTGAATATAAAAAGGTTTGAGTATAGAGACTTCCATATTGAGCTTGAAGTTTCTCTATTGCTTTGCTATTTACATGCTACTTTTGTATTCATATGGTTTTGGCAACCTTTCATTGATTTATATGAAAGTTTTGTATTTCATTCTCTGAGTTAATTCAAGTCCAATCATGATTTATTAAATATTATCTTTTTATCTATAACAAAACTTCCTTGTTCTTTGACTTTTCTTCAGGCATTGAATCTAGTGTTTAAATAAAAAAGTCAACAATCACACAGAGCAACAAATTGGTGACACCTTAAATGAACAGGATTATCAATGCTAACAGTAACTCATTTCTCTACACCATTGTCTAAGTTTATATATATATATATATATATATATATATATATATATATATTATACACACACAGAGTTATTAACAAAAGTTTAAGAACACATTGTAATTTTACTATCTTAAAGTTAAAAACAATGCAGTAAAAAGTAATTTATGAGACTGAACCCATTTTACTCACAAATTTAAGCATGACAATGTTCTCTATTCATTTCAAGCCAAATAGTCCAATGGACAGTATTTCATATGACCACCTTTACAGTTTGGATGTGGCTGAGCATGCTTAGAATGAAGTTGTTACAGTAGTCAGAGATTTCTTGCCCAAACTTCTTTAATAGCCTCTCAGTGATTTGCACCTGAAGGTTGTTTTTCTGCAACTTTCCTTTTGACAATTTTCTGTAAATTTTTTTTTTTTTTTTTTTTTTTTTTATTTGGCTTCAGATCTGGGCTGTTCCTTGGTCAGTCTAATATTGTCACATTGATCCTGCACAAAAAAATTTTTAATCTTTAACCAGTGGCACGGAGCACTGCCATGCATAAATCAAATCTCTCACCAGGGAGTCTTCTCGTGTTTCTTTTATGCATAACAAACTGTTGCAGAGTAGATTCATATGAAAACATAACTGCTCCAGTCTTCAGGTTTCATGTTGCTTAGCAAATGCCAGTCTTCATAGCTGCAGTTAGCCGAGATTTACAAGCCAGTTTGAATGATTTCAGATCAAACTGAAACATCAGATGACATGAAACTGTCATAGAACTGACATTTGTGCCATTTGGAAGTAAAGCAGCATGTATCTACTTACAAGATGTTGTTGAGGATCTTGTAGCAATGTGCTTCTTTAAATGATCATCTTTAACATTTGTTTTCCTTGGATGACCACTTTTCCCCTTGTCACTAAATATCACTGAAAATTCAAAATAGTGTGCACAGTTGTTTTGCTACAACCTATTCTTATACTAATTTTGTGTTCAGATTAGCCTTCATATAGAACCATCATTTGGGCCCTTCATGTAAGTGAAAGGGAGTTTTTTTTGCCCATATTATAAGCCTAATTGACTACACAAATACTATCACAATGGCTGCTAATTTAACAATGACAAAAATATTTTTGACCATAAATGATGTGTGAATAATGACTGATGCAATGACAAAAAGTTATTGTATCATGCAATCTCATATGATACAAGAGAATGAAGAAAAAAACTATTACAGCTAACTGGCCTTAAACTTTTGTTAGATTGCAGTGCATTCACTCATACAGAAGACAAGTAGGTTCATATTTTTAAAAACTTAATTTTAAGGTTTTAAACTTTGATTAAAAAAAAAAAAAAAAAAAAAGGGAAACTATTTGCCAGAGTCAAATGCCACTGCATAATTCTATCAGACATTTCACATATTCAGTCATCTTTAATCTCTTCTGAAAAGAAAAGCTGACAAAAATAATGCATACATTTTAATGGTCCTGAAGCATAAAAGATACTAACAATTTAAACATACCCAAGAGAAGCTGTAAGTTACTTTAAGTTTAAAAAAAGGTGTAAGTTTTCAAATTAATGATCAAGAAAATGATCATGCTATGGTCGAGATATTACATGCAAAATATACAAGTAGGTGCTGAAACATTCTCAACCCAATCAAGGGATAACAACATATTCTGATATTTGATCAGATTTTAGAAAGAGAGTCAGTCAGAAACCCCACATTACATATGAAGAGAGACAACTCCATAATGTTCAACCTCATGTATCTGTAAGAGGTTTTGGGGTATATCTATTACAAACAGGAGCAAATTTGTTTAATTTACAAAGTCAAAGAGCATACAAACCCCTATAAATTCTACCCCTATGAAAAAAATTACAAGGAATTCAAAACTTTTTAAAAAGTTGAAATTTTGCAAGAGAATGTGTCGCCAAATGTCAATTTAAAAGCAGCTGCCCTGCTTATGCTGAGAAATATACAGCAAAACTCACTAAAGACAACCACAAATAAATTATTTAGAAATAAAATAATTAAACTTTAATTATCCTTAGCATAATTTTTGAATGCATAATCATTTTTTTTCCTAATTTAAAGTTCAAAATTTTCGCAATATTTCAGTTAGTGTAGTATTTTTGAGGATGCATTAAGTACATTAATCATAGGTTTCCTGTATCAAGCTTGAAAAAAAAAAAAAAAAAAAAAAAAAATTCAACAATTTCATGTTTGATCAAAACCAGTTCATAGATTCAGCCATAATAAACACCACATATTTCAGCTACCACTGCTATTTCTCTAACCAAAGCTTCAGTATTTCAGCCACAAAAATAGGAATTTAAAAAATAAAGATTAGAAAATTCAACTTCAAAAATTTAAATCAATCTTTCCCCATATCTATTAACTCACTTTCAAGTTTGATTAAAATTCATAAAATTAAAAAGATAAAAGTTTGTCACGAAATTAACAGCTGTTGGTCATAAAAACTTGACCACCATAGCAAAGAAAAAACATGGGCATTGAAAACCAACCCCACTTTTAACAATCAATTAACCTAACACTAAGCAGTCTTGTCAGCTCATGAATTCAAGACTTCCAGGTGTTGTAAGCTTAAAATCTCAGCTGCTATTCAAAAACTAAAAAGCTTGAAAAATAATAGGATTATGTTAGGCTTATGCATCAGCAGATGAATTAAAAAATAAATAAATAAATAAAATAAAACAGATAGCTGTTCAAAGATGCAAACACAAAGGGAAAATAATTCCAATTCACATACTTGTTATCCCTGCATTTTTAAAAAATATTTTCAAGGGAAACATCTTCTACAGCTACACATAGCAGAAAATATTTAATAATCTTTTCACATTACATTAGTTAAACAGAATTAATCATACAATCTATCAAATTCTCTTTAAATCATATTTAAGAGATTTGATAGATTGTATGATTATATTTCAGAGTTCCACAAATATTTTTCATTCATATAAAAATGTTCTTGCACCTTTATTTTTCATAACTAAAAAATAATGTTGGCATTATAAAATAAGAAAAAAAAAAAAAAAAAAATGTAAGAGAAAAAGGTTTCCAAAATTTACAAGATACACACAGGATTTTACAAAAACAAAAACTTAAGTGAATAGATGAAAATAACTGCAAGAACAAAACTTAGCATTTTTATGAAGACAAAAAAAAAAAAAATAAATAAATAAATTATATTGAGCTTGTGGCAATATTCTGTTTGTAGAAGAAAAATTTAGGATGGAAATCAAAACAAAACTCAGAATGCGTAATGATAATGCAATTAATATCTCTCTCAAAAAAAAAAAAAAACAAAAAAAACAAACAACGAAACCAAATTGCATTGCCAGTTGATTTTAATTCAAAGTAAATTTCTTTTAAAGGATACCAAATTTAGCTTCCTATTTATGGATTTGAAAATCCTTGAATCTCCATAACTTTTAAAGTTGTATATTTCTGATGCATCTAGTTGATCATGTAACATGTTTACACTGTGTATTGAAATATAGTGCTACCTAATTACTGGCACATTCAGGTGCTCCCTAGACTGTAAGCATGTGAAACTTGCTAGCTTGGGTGCTTGCAGCTTTAAAGGGTTGTATATTGACGAGGTATTTTTCATATTCATTTTTTATTAAAAAGGTCTTCAAACCTATTATGTGTGTATTATATAGGTATGTCACTTATCTGTAATCTTCTCTAACGTAATCATCTGTCCTAATTATATATATTCCTGAGCTTCTTTCATTTGTCCATCTACATTTTTTTTCAGAATGCTACAGCTAAAGATTATTTTGATTGTATTACTGTCCATTTTTAAATCTACATGGATACTTTCCTTATTTAGGGTCATTTAACAATTTTAATTTATCAATTATCCTGATTTTAGATGCCAGATAATTGTAATGGATTTAAATATTTCTCATTTAAGTCTGCTTCCATCCCACAACAATTTCCATTTTTTTCGTAGCCAAATTATGCAGTATTATTACTGTATATATAACTTTTTATATATTTTCAATAATAAATCACTCCTAGTGAGTTAAAGACTGGTACAATTTCTACAGGATCAAATGTCTTTTCATAGATTGTATTGTTTAGAAGCCACTCTTACAACCTGTCTGCTCAAATAGCTAGTTCTGATCTCTGGTAGTTATTAGTCAGTTTATAAGTAATTTTGAGAATAATTTGTATATGTTCAATAGTAATGTGAAAGAGCATTAACTGGCAAGACTTTTCTTTTTTAAATAAAGCTATATTCCTATTATAAGTCTTGAGGTACTTCTCTTTCCTGTATACACTGCATAATCTTTTCCAGAATTCTTCTGCATATCATATTTTGAAGTGCAAACCATATTTCATCTGTCACTTCAGGAACATCTGTGACTGTTGTTGCTATTTTTATTCTTGAAGCATACAGTTTTGCTGAGTGCTCTTTGGTTATTAACATCTTATCATGACCTTTGGTAACATTGCCATTCCTGTCTTTCAATGCAGGCAATTGCTGTTTATCTATGTAGGTAATGGATCAAGCACGTTTCAAGTTTTACCCTTTTCTGTGTGTGTGTGTGTGTGTATAGATAGAGAGAGTGGAGCAGCATCTGAAAGTTCCTGAGCCCAACTAAGATATTAAAATTTTGAGAAGTGTATTGGACCAAGAACTTTTCTGTGAATGTAAAAATAGATTTTTTTTTTTTTTTTTTATTTATATTAGTCATTTTTTCTTTTAATTTCACTCCAGGACCCAGATATTCTTTAAGTCTATCAGATATGAAGAGTAATGAGCCTTATCCTACTACACTGGCCATATGAATTCTGTTACCTTTTTTTTTTTTAATACTAAAGTGCCCAATCTTCTCTGCAAACCCATAACTAGTAGGAAAAGAAATGGATTCATCCTTTTCCCATACACAGTGTGAAAAACTGAACAAATTTGAATTCAGCCAGCCAATTCTATTGTCCATGCCAATAGCCACAACACCACCTGCATCTTTGTGTGAGCATGTTAATATATTGACACAGAGTGCATCAAGTATTTGACAACACACCTTTAGCAGGCTATAAATAGAAGATATAACCTAATGTTAGATAGCATGTACCAAATCAATATTTTAATTTCTCTTCTAGATATATAGAGAACATTAAGATGGCACTTTCAGTTTGACACAGGATGAGAAAAACTGATCAGGATAAAAAGATGAATAAGAGGAACAGCACAGGCCACTGTACAGACCCCATGAAGGTACCCAAAGTAATACACACCAAGTTTATATCATCTGATAATCCTGAGAGTAGTGTCCTGATGTGTCATCAAGAGTCTGAAGTCAGAAACAGAAAAAAAGTAAAGCTAAGTTGAACATGTTCTCAATTCCTTGTCAACAGCATTAATGTTTGCAGTTACAATAGAGTAAATTTTAATTTCCTTCTGGTATTTTTTGCACTTCAAATGCAAGTAATGTAATGTGTAGATCAGTTGATACACAAAGGATATACTAAAAAAAGAGAAATAATTCTTTGTATGTTATAAGATGTTTCATTATATATTTTCTAGTTCTCTCAGAATGTGACAAAGCTACAATAAAGATGTTAGCTATCACATTGATATATTGCTCCTTACTGAAAGGTAATATGGAAGACAGTAATTTCATAGAGAACTTATTTCTTTTAATAGAAGGAAAAAAAAAAGATGTTTCAAGTAGCAGCAAAATACAAATACACTTGGTTGTATGCAAAGTATTTATATTTGCAGGATAAACAGAAAGAAAATTTTGATTTTTTTTCACATACCAAATATTTGCAATGAATTTCAGTTTCTATTGCAGAATAAAACTGCTTTATGATTTGGTTGCTCAATTACCAGCTTACCAGGATAAAAAAAGGAGAATTTGGAGCTAGTCAAACTGGTTTCAGAGAGAAAAGTCAACAATAAAACATTAAATAATATGGAAAATAAATAATCAAATTGTTTTAATGTGCAAGTGATTTTACCTTCATTCTCAAGGAGGTTCTTCAAAAAACAGTTTTTGAATATGCAAACCACAAATTGTAAAGTTTTTTTGTATAATATCAAACATGACTGCTGATGTAAGAAATGTATTTTAATGAATAGTTACACAAGTCAATATTAAATAGGTTGTAAACACTAGTTTGAAAATACTATTAACTCTTTACTTCTATAAGAAAAAAAAAAATTAAAAATTTGATTAAACATGACAGCCAGTTTCATGTCAAACTTTATATGACCATTCAAAGCTAATTAAAACATCAATCCAATACATACCATAAATTATTTTGAGTGTTTCTATTACTCTGGATCTAAGGTGGGTCATTCTCTCATTAGGAAGAATTACCATATTGTGGGGTATAAAGGACACACCCGAAATTGAATACAAAATATGTTGGGTTACTGAATGAGGCTGTTTTAATGGATCTAAGAAGTAAAAAGTACAGATTATGAGGATATGTAGGATAGATAACAGTTAACTTTAGACTTGAAGTTAAGATTGTAGTGATCAGGGAAGCATCCTTTCACCAGTCTGCTATACAATGTAATAATTCTTAAGAAAATGTGTGGAACTTCCTCCTTACCAATGAAGGCAATGTGCGTGGCATGAAAAGTCCTAGCTGTGAATGTCTGGAATGGGAGAACTAAGCTGGGCTGAACATCAGCCATAAAAATGGTGAGAGTAGCAAGAGGCTTGCAATGTTTGTCTGTGAGAAAGGGGTATAAGGTGTAAAATTATACCTAGAAGGCCATGTCAGTGCTTTTGAACTGTCTCGACTGGAAAGAGGACTGGGCAGCACAAGCCCAGATATGGCAGCAATACCCCATTTTTAGTCCGAGCTGACTCTTGTAAAAGAACATGACAGAAAGAATCTGTTACATTCTGGAGCCAACATTTTTCCAGCACCTTCGGTGATGCATTGTATATACATATTCAATTTGAGGTCTGGGATGAACTTGAACCCCAAACAAACATCCAAAGTTAGGGACCCTCTTTAAGAGAGCAAACATTTCATATGTCTGGAGAGAATTCAGAATCTGCTTCATGATTGTGAAAAGTTACAAGTCAATTTTTCCTCCTAAAAAGTTGTTATAGCCAAGTCAGAAGAAAGATCAACAGTCTGGGCATTCTAAAGCTGCCTAGATTATTCAACTAGTGATTTGTGCATCAGAAAACTCCAAATCTGATCATCACAACATAGGTGGCACTGTTTTAAAAAAAAAAAAAAAAAAAAAAAAAGGTGTGTGATATACAATAAAATATGATGATCTCATACAAAGAGATATTTAAATTGATAAATTTACAGTTAGGTGATGATGCAGTAGGGAATCAAACTGGGATTTGTAGAGATTAATGTTTCTGGCAATTCTATAATGAAGAAAAGATTAAAAATTATTAAAATATTACACTTGTAACAATGAAAGAGCACATTATGTACATGCAGACTCTTGTCTGCATTTTTGATGCCGTCTTCAACATTTCCACCATTCTGCCTTCCAGCCTTCATCAGATTGATCCCAGTAACCTACTGGGAATTTTGAACTGAACTCTTTATTTAATCTACAGGGTTAGATTGTAGTTATCCCTAAACATGGGATAGGTAATGCTTATTTTAGTACTGCTCAGTTATTGCCTGCCCTGTTCCCACCAAATCCAAGTACACACTGCCTGACCCAGTGTGAACTCTAAATCATTATGTCACCAAATGCATGAACCAATGCTTTAATCCATTAGGATCTTTTCCATGGGACAATTGTGTGTGGAGAATTTGGAGACTTAAACCTAACCTACTTGCTTGTTATGTTTGACTGCACTCATTGAAACTTCTCTTGACACAGTTGCTTTTGCTGTCATTTGTCTGTCTTTATTAGTTGCTTCCATATCATATTTATTTCTATGCTAGGCATACAAAGATCATTATTGTCTAGTATATGCGTCGATTCTTTCCAGTGTCTAACTCACCAATGTTCTTCCATTGTCCAGTATTTTCCACTTCATTATACAGGGGCCAATGACTACCCTTTTCCCTCCATACATGATCAGCAATGCCCGATTTCATTGTCTCACCTTCTCACTACAGTTTTTCAATGTTTCTTCAGATTACTTCTAGTCGACTGCTGGTTTCACCTTTATATGAAAAACTGAACTGCAAGAAATGGAGTACACAGTTTTTGGTCATGTTCTCCCCAATGTGAGGTTTTACTCAGTAGAGATTTCTCGACCGAGTGGACCTGCTTCTGAATATTGTTCTGATGTTTTATGGACTGCAGATCTTAATCTTTTCCAATAATCCCTTGATGTAAGGCAGACAGGACGTATCAATTTTCTGGCCCTCCAGCCTGACCCTTCAGTTTCCACCTTCAGATGCCAATATGTTTGCAGGATTGTTTTTACTCTGAAGGTTACATTTAATGCTGATCATTTCCCATGTGTTTGGATCACTACTTATGAATTTCGCATGGTAGCATGCTAACAAAAATGTGGATAATAGTCTGTATGTAAATTGCAGAAATTCAAACAGAAAGAGCACATTTGAAATTAATAAATTTTACAATTATACAAAAATTAAAATTCCCATTAAATTTAAAAGTAAACAAGTTTTTATCCAATGAGTAAATCCAAAGAAAATTGTTTCCTTAAGCTATATAGACACAGTTAATCTAAACAAGCAGAGTTAATCAATTGTTTTTTTTATAAAAAAAAAAAAAATTTCTGCACCAATGAACAAATTCATTGATCTATATTAAAATAGATATATACATACCAAGAACATTTACACAAAGTTTAGTCTGAAAATTTTTAATCTCACAAGTGTATAAAACTAGTTTCACTAAGAAAATGAATTGGGGGGGGGGGCAGTCATTCTCACTACTTGGACAATAGAAAATTCATATACCCAAGCTTTCATTTTAAATACTTTATAGGAATTATGATTTAAAAAGGAAAACATTGAAGTCTTTTAAATTATCTGACAATGTTATTTAGAACCCACAACCATAAAACACAATGGCAAATTGTTTACCAAAAATGTCATTGCTTGGTTCAAACTTAATTTTTGGTGTCTGATAAAACAAATATGTTATCTATGTATACAGTTTTCTTCAAATATCATCTGAAAAACTAACCCTTTAAGTTTGAGGAAAATAACTGTTGGTTTTAAAAAAAAGAAAAAAAGGCATGTGTGTACGTAGGAAATTTTTAATTTAAGCAAAGCTCTCAGTGGGGTGAAATGCTTTAGCGTTTGCTTTCCAAAATAAACCATCCGTAAATTATTTCTATCATTTCTAAGCCAAAAACTATCAAATATTTTGATAAATAAAAATGACATTTTCAAATGTACACAAGTTGAAATAAAATAAAAAAGTCTATTTTTTTTTCATAAAAACTTGGTGGTTTATGCTAAAGATGTATCACAATAAAAGATATGTTAATAAGCTCAGAAAAATCCCAAGAAGCATCATTTGATAAACTGAGGTAGTCTAATCTCAACTTCTAAAAATGGAGACTTATTTAAGACTCTACCAGATCAATATTTAATAGGTGAATATTCATTTACTCCTACGAGTATCTAGGAATAGACCTGAAGTCATTAGACTTTTTCTGAAAGTATGTTTTAAAATAGACTACAAAAATCTATAATTCAGCTTCACAACACACCATAAGATGTTATTCTGACCTCACCATCTGCTTCTATCAACATTAATGTCATTAAATGACAAACATTTGACTAAATAAGTTTTTTTTTTTTTTAATTTTTAAATATGTCAAAACAGGTTTGAAACAGACAATCTGTTTTCATATATATCAGAAATATTAAGTGATGATTTATGTGACTATACTTTCTGCTTGTTTGTTTATAATTTAGTATCTTTTATATCCTATCTTCCTTCAGAATGTGGGCAATTAGGACTCTTTGGTTTCTTTCTTTCAATATGCTCCACACACTCTTTCCTTATGTGTTACAAGTGACCCTTTTGTTTCTATTTTCCTTAAAATGTCCTCATTACTTACATGCTCTGTCCATGGCAATCCCACCATCCTTCTGTAGAAACATTTGTTTCCTCTTCATCTGTTAGGAAATTATCCAGCATTCACTACCAAATAGGACTATTCACATTAACAGTTGAGAAAACTAATCTTTATTTACAATGAAATTTTCCTGTTTAATATTTTGTTTAGCATTTGGAAGGTCACTTTCACTATTTCATTTACTAACTTGTCTAGGAGTTCCTGCAGTTTCCTTTCTGTGTCTGCCATAAACATAACATTATCTGCATATCATCTAGTTAAGATTGGCCCCACTGATGATAAATCCTTGTAAAATTTAGTTCTCTTAGGATCTGTAGAACCACATTTCCATTGCCTCAAGTCTCATCTTTGAGGAGATTATCCAGCACTCATTGCCATGCAGGAGAACAGACATCATGTAACAGTTTAGTACTCCTAGTTTCTAGCAAAGTTTTTCTATTTCCTAGTATTCTGCTTAGCTTTTAGAAATGCATCTTTGGCTATCCCAATATACCTTTGGATTTCAGTGCCACACTTCCATCCTCTGTTAAAACACTTCATAAATATTTAAATTTCTGCACTTATCTGATTTTGATATCGCTGATTTGCAATTCACACTTTTGGTAACAACCACGCATTCTGCCTTCTTGCAGTTGAGGTTTCATCCTTTCTTCTCACTTTTCCATCACTACCTTCCGTAAGAGTTTTTATAGTCTTATTTCTGTCTGCTATCAACACAGCATCATCTAAATATCTTATGTTAAGATAGACGTCACCAATAATGACTCCTGGTAGGACTTCCAGTTCTCTCAGAATTGCCTTACTATATAAGTTGAGTAAATCTGGTGAGAAGACACATCCTTGCTTTAAACCACTTTCTATTTTTGTATTTTTAATGAACTCATTTTCTATAAGATTTCGAGCATATATATTGCGTTCCCTGTTCCAATGTCTTTGACGAATCGGCACCATTACTGTCATATTTCCAGTCTGATTCTGCTGCACATACTATTATTCATCCTAATTCTGATGATGATTTTTATTATACAGCTCATTAGGCTGATTGCCAGATAGGGTCCAAATTTGTTTTAGGTCTTCTGGTATATCACCATTGTTGTAGATTTCATTTATTATTTCTGTAATCTTGTCTATGCCGAAATTGTCTAATGCTGCAAGAATCTATTACGATTCTGTCTGAACCTGTTCAATTTGGCCAGTGCAGATTCCGCTTCAGATTTTGATATTTCTAGTTCATTGATATTTGTGTATTGTTGGTTTTTTTCTCTTTCATCAAGTAAGAATTTCTCCCATTATATTCATTCCATCTCCAAGGTATTTTTTCATCATACAATATCAACATTCAGTCTGTGAATTTTATGCATCCTGTTGAGGAGCAAGTCTTGTTCTCTTATTTTTTTTTATGCATATTTCCTTTATTCATGATGCTAATTTTCTTTTGCTGTACATTTTTCATTGACCCAGTCCTGCCTGCATTTATTCCTTATTATTTGTGTAGTGTCCTATATTGTGCCTTGTTTTGGTATGATTTTTGTTTTTTTTTTTTTTTTGTCATGTCAAGAATTTCATCTGTCATCCATTAATTTTTTTTTTTCTTCCTCTAATTTCCTCAGAGATGATCTCAATTGCTGCCGTTACAAAAAGGTTCACTTAAATTGTCGCATATCAAGTTTCCATTTTCATTTTGTCCCGTCAAATTTGCTTTTCACACTGTCCATATACTTCTTCAGATTTGGGTCATTAAAGAGTGTTTTTATTCCAGTTTGGTGCTGCTTTAGACCTCTTCAATTTTCATAGCTTCACTCTAAGTTTACATATCACTATGTTTACATGTCAGGTGATAACTTCCACAGTTGGCACTTGTATATGTTTTGCATTGTAAAACTGCTTTCCTGAATCTCAGGTTGATAGTTATGTAGTCGATCCATTTCTTTTTGTTTTTCTTCCTGAGCTTCTCCATGTCCATATTCATCTTGAGTGTTCTTGAAACCAAGTGTTGGCTATTCTTTGACTGTTCACTGCACACCGTTGGATTCATTTTTCTCCACTCATTACAGGTTCTTAATCTGCACTTGCCAACTATTCCACCATCTCATTCTTTTCCAAGGAACACATAATTGCTTATAACCAATCAATTAAACAGTGTCATAATTTTAAACAATTTTTAAAGTCTATTTGAAAATAAGAGATGGATACATCCACACACATTAAGATCAAATATGATCACACATCAAATAGAAGAGAGCTTACCTAGAAATATAGATATCTCATTTTTGTTTAGAAGTGAAGTTTGCCTGAAATTGGTTAGATGAGGTAATTATTCTATAAAGATGGTTCAGACTGATTTCCTCATCTTTATTTTTTCACATATAAGCCATGTCTTATAATTTCAGTCTTTGAGCATTTTGGTCTAGAATATTATCAAATCTTATTCTGAGGGAACAAGTGCATTCCTTATCATGACAGTGCTCCTATGTCCAGCAAGCAAAACTGTAATGTTCATTTTACAGTGCTGACTAATATGAAACAAACAAGTAAGGAAATAATGAACTGAAAGCTAAAAGGGTGATGTTGAGCCACAGATAATGAAGTTAAAAAGGTATCTGTAGCTGTATTTACAAACAGGATCATTTACTTTTACAGCAATGGGCAAAGCATTTATTGCTTGTGCAGTCAACTGTAGTACATTAGTTACACATACAAGCTTTCAGAAAGCAGCATGAATTGTTTAAACACATTATTCAAAATACAAAGAGAAAAAAAATTTATTGGAAATTAAGAAATTATTTAATATGAAAATCCACAAAAAAAAAAAAAAAAAAAAAAAAAAAAAAAAAATTGTTAAATTCACAGATCCAGAACACCCTTCAGTAAAAAAGTACCTATGTTAGAATTTGAAGAGAATTATTATGAACTGCTAAAATCTGGAAATGCCACTATGCAACACTTACAAGAGGCAATAGGCCTCATATTCACCATTAAAACCTGCCATTCCACATACACAGAAATTAACTGTTCCCATTCCCTTTGTATTCCATTATGGAGAAGTAAGTTCTAATTGGATAGCTTCTAAGAATTACTACTTTGTGGAACAAACTCCCAAGAGGATACTTTCCAGACCACTACAATTTTAACATCGTTAAGTCTAAGCTTAACTTATGTTTCCCTACATATCCTCATAGAATGCATTCACCACTTACCTGCTTCAATAACCCTTTATATTGAGTGGCTCCTGGGCCTTGTATTTGATGAACATTATAAAATAAATATTTACAAAAAGGATGGAGAAATTAACTTTAAAAGCTATTACTATCAGTTTTTATGCTTGGTTACTGTCAGACAAAAAAAGATTGAATATCTTGGCCAATATCTTTCACATTTTCATACCTACTGCAGTGTTTTTTCTCAAATATACCTACTGTTCATATTTGCTTTAACTAATATTCATTTACATAACCAATATTGTTAGAACAACTGAACTTCTATCATATGTTAACACATTCTGGCCCAATCTTCAGCTATCATCAAAAAAAAAAAAAAAAAAAAAAAAAAAAGTCATGGAAAATGGTAATTGGCATATTAACTGAACCAATTCATTTACAGTGCCAGATGACCCCTAAATACCCAGGAGATTCCAATTCATACTAAATATCCATTTTAGAAGTAAAGAAAATTACATGACATTGAAACCTGTACTAGCTCAGCTTTAGCAGTGGATATTCAATGGAATGTAGGACAGCTGTTAATAAGTAAATAAATATATAAGGCTGAGGATAAAATAAACATGAAGCTTGGACTTCTTTTCTCACCTTTCCCTTGAACTGAATCAATTCACATTTATATATATATATATATATATATATATATATATATATATATATATATATATATATTTACACACACTCACTCACCTACTTCAACAGTAAGTTCTGTAAAACAGCAATCTACTTCAGAGATATTTAAAATGAATAAAAATAATACCTCCGATTCTCTTTCACTGATATGGGGGTTAGTTACATGGTAATCAGAGAAAGTTAAAAAAAAAAAAAAAAAAAAAATCTATTAGTTCAAGCAAATGTGGAGGGTGCCAGTAACAAAAGTATACTTAAGTGTGAACAAACAAATAACAAAACAGCTGCAGTTACAAGTCAATAAAAGCAGGTGTGAACAAATGTATTTAGATAGATAAAAATACTGCATAAAAAAGACACCAATCCGATATTTGTTACAGTATAAATTGATGAACACCATGATCAAATACATATATATCGCTTTCATTTGTAAAAATTCATTGAAAGTTTCTTCAGTTGGCATCTGATTGGAGAAGAAAAAAAAAAAAATTTAAGAGACCAAATGGACAGAAGATGCAATAAGGTTTCCATCTTTAAATGATTAAACTTAGTAATGTTGAATATGAGAGCAGATATTCAATATTACATTTTTTTTCTATAATTATAATACATTGTAAGTTAATTCATTAAAACCACTGAAGTTTATTATGGGTTCTAACTGGAGATATTGGGACCATTTATAAACAAGTTTCAAATCTTCATCACTAAAAGATGAGGCTGACCTCGCTTCCATTTTCCTAAACAAATATTACCAACTAAAATTCTTTTTTATCACAAATATTGAGAGTAGAAGCGTGGAAAATTCACAGAGAAACTAATATCCACCATTCATTAAGAAAATTATCAATTTTAACAACTTTACAATGCTGATAAAATAGATTGCTTTGAATATACATTGCCAAGTCAAACACTCAAGAAAAAAAAAAAAAAAAAAATAATATCAGGATAAAAAGTGCAGAAAGAGCATATTACATTTTTCCTTGCATCAAATAGGGGCAATCATATTTTGTTTCTCCCCCCTATCAAACATCACTTTAGAATTACTGATACTGGATCTCAGAATCCAAAAGTATTATTGCAACATGTGCCATCACTGGAAATCAAAAATAAAAGAGTGCTGTAAATTATCAAGTTAGTCACATCGAGAGACATTTTGTTCATTATTACTAATTCTTCGAGCAATATCAAGCCATCTACAATCACAAGATACAATGATGGCTTGTGGGTTGGCAGCCATGACAAGACAAGCATTCACATCAAAAGGATGATCAATGAAATCAGTAAGAATTGCAAGATAGTCGAGATTAGGAAACTTTGTAAAGGCCAAGATCAATGCTTGGATAAACTGTAACAATAACAATCCATGATAACTAAATCAAACGCTTTCTGCACTTAGGGTAGTTTGCAACTTTTCCTGTAGGAGCACTAAGCCCAAGACTAAGTTGACACAATTAAGCTGATACATCTTTTTGAATTGCTAGCAAAATAACAAACAAAACCCTCCTTAGAAATCAATAACTGAATGTTTTCCTCACAAAATGATTTATCAGCACCAAAAAAATCTACATAAACTAAATACACTTAATGAAGCTATATGGAATAGGCTTCTTTTAACTATTTACATCCTGATTCTAACAATTTTCAGCTTCATATTTTTGTTATTTAAAATGGATAATGTTTGCAAGATATTTGTAAAATAAAAATCACAATTTTTTTTCCACACACACAATGTGTCTTTACCCATTTTATCTACTGAATGAAAGCAAGCCCTTTCAACCTGTTAAATATGGCTTCCATTTTTTTTATCAGTTATCCATATAATCAAATATCTTAAAATCCACCAAACTTTATTTGGATAACTTAGCATTCCACTGTAATGGTTTTAAATAAACCTTAAAAGAAATTCTTAGTAAGTTTATGCATCTTTCTTTAATACATATTAAATCAAGCTAATGAAATGGTAAGTTCATGTTTAAACAAAAGTAGCTCTTGAAATCTTGGGACACTTTCTGGATCTCTTATCACTGTAATTATGAAGGGAAAAAATACAATAACCAATGATATTTACATACATGTCCACATACAATATAACTTAACTTTTTCAATACACTCAGTTATTTTCACTCAAAGTATTAATTTTTGCAATAGACTAAGTTTTTCATGTCCTGATAATTATAGTAATTAATCCATTTACATAATCAGACATGTACAATGCAAACACTGGAAATATTGCCTGCAGGGAATCAAAAAAAAAAAAAAAAAAAAAGCCAAATTAAAAACCTTACACATACACATTATGTTGATAATCTTTCCACAAATGATTTTGCATAGATAAGTTATGAACAAGCAAAGCTGATAGTGTCAAATGCAACAATATTTTATTATGACTACAAAAACCAGTTCAATATCTATGAAGCATCAAGACATGGTGTAAATTATCAATTAATGTGGACATACTTGATTAATGATCAGCATTATAATGTCTCCACAGAGATAAATTTACAAATTTCTTCACCTGAAAAAGCTTAAGTATAATTACATTTGTCAAGAACATCCAAAATGCCAGAGTATTACTAATTATCATTGATAATTTTTTTGTGTAAACAAAAAATAAAATTGTCTAAATATTCACTCACCACTCTTTCTAGTGCAATATTTTAGATTAACATTACCAAATTTAATTTTTAGATTAAATATTAAATTTAACCATCAAATGATTCAACCTCAAAAAGCAGGCCACATTACAAACATTCGGTTCTAATATTTAACTATGTTCAAATCCCCATCAAACTAGCCAATATAACGAACATAGGAACAATTTTAGTACAAAACAAGTTTAGAAATAATTTATAGCACATTCATAAAAAAAAAAAAAAAAAAAAAATGTGTTCTGTATACACAGTAATTTTTTGTCTGTGAGTAGTGCAAGCATGTCTACAATACAATGATTGCAGCATATAAAACAACTGACATACTGAATTTGGTGATAAGATAAATAATGTCAATGTCATAAGAATGAAGAATTTGTTTTCTAATTTCATTGAACTGATTGGTTATATAAATGTCACAAACCATATAAATCTCATATGTATAATTTTTAATTTTTATATATCTTATTTTCTAACTCTCTCCCATTCTACATAACAAAAGATAGTTGAACTTTACTATCACACCCACCTGTTGTTGATTTTATATTTTGGCTAACTCAGTAAGAGAAAAATATTTTAATAAACTTTACTATTTACTTAAAAAAAAAGTTCAACTTTCTAAATATTTAAAAATTATCCTACATATTCAGATTATTTTATAATCCATTAATTTTTAAAGAAAATTTAGCACTTTGCTTAAAACCAAATTGAAATTGTGGTTCACAAAGAAAACTAAAATGATCAGATTTGTTCAAGAAACACAAAAAGATACTTTAAAATTCTCAAAGAGTCTATGATATGCAACTTCAAACTGTGATTGCTTTACATTTTATAGGTTCAGGTATTTGATAAGTTAATTGGGGGAAAGTATTTCTTTTGTGGATCCTTAAATAAGTGATTAAGAATATTCATTAAAAACATTTGCAATATTTTCAGTTTAAAAGAACTTTAGCATAAATATACAGAATATATTTTAAACTAAAGGGAATAAAATTATAACAATCATTAATGACACCATGTTAAGATGGTTATCAATTCTGATGAAATACTGAATGTCGACTTCCACAGATCTAGAAATATAGCCATATAGTGTCGTGCAGAATACCTCATGTCTTAAAGAAGGTCTAGTTTTTTGCCACTTCTAAAGTAGAGATGTATTTAGTCTTCCTCAAATTTAACTATCAATGTAATCTTAGCAAACAGCACAAATAAAAATTGGCTTTGAGCTTCAACATTTGAAATTCAGAGAATTTCATAAGATTTTTCTTAACTTCATTATGACAAAACTAACTAAAAAAAAAATGTAAGATATCTTGTTTGTTTACAGGGTGCATTGGGTAAATAGTTGCCATTTTATATTTTTAATTTTGTGCATGCACATTGTTTTTGTCAACTGTACAGTGTAGTGGGGTCAGTTAGGCACTGTGAGAAAAAGAGCACCCTGATGCAATTCTCTCTGCCAGAAATTTGGAAATGGCATACTGTACTGCTTGACATTTGCACCGGAAACTCCGATACAAACATTTCAGAGTGTTTTGGTGTCAAATTGAGGACAGTGCAGAAGATTCAAGAAAGAGTTGGATGATATATCCAGTCAACATCATGGTGTTTGGATTGATCACTAGTGATGGTAATGTTATGCCTCCATTCATCTTCCCACAGAGCCTCAGACTCAACACAGAGGCCTACATCATGCCTCAAAGAGGTAGTGCTGCACTGTGTCAAGAGGATGGATGCTGAATGACCCTATATCTGGCAACAGGACTGTGGACCATGCCACACAAGCAAAAGAACCCAGTCATGGCTGTCAGACTATTTCTGTGACCACATCAGCCTTTACATCTGGCCACCTAACTCCCCAGACTGCAACCATCTTGATTATTATGTGTGGGGCACAGTTGAGCAATAGACCAACAAAACTCTGTAAACACCAAAGATGAACTGAATGCAAGATTATGGCAGCATTCACCAACTTCATCCATCGCATTCTGTATAACCTTTTTTAATTAATATTGGTAAGTTTTTTTGTTTTTTTTTAATGAAGTGGCAAAAATAATTCATAAGTTTTTAATAAACAGACATTATGCACACAAATTATTTATCAAGTTTGCTATTACTGGTAGCAATGAAAAAGGATTTTTTTTTTTTTACCGTGACAAACTAAAAATGTAATAAATCTCTTTACAACGATGGTTCTTCCTTAAAAAGAAAAAGAAAAAATTCTTTCTGTATAGTCATAAATTATTGAATAATTATTTGTAAAATTCTTATATACATACATCAATGATACTTGTACCCTAAATTGCGCAGGGAATAGGCTGGGAAAATAAAACTGAGTATAATTTTCAAGATCAAGTCGAGAACCAATATAGGAAGAGTTGTCTATCCTCACTCTGGACAAGCGAAGAAATGTGATTTCTTAATTCAAATAATGTGTGCGTGTTCCAATCAATGGAAAAAGAAAAAAAAAAAAAAAAAAACACTACATATTAAAGTAGAGAGCTTTGGGCTAAAAATTTCACACAAAATAAGTAATCATAATTTACTGACATGACATTTTTAGCTAAAATAAAATCTTACAATAAACACTACAGGATAGATATTAAAAAAAAAAAAAAAAAAAAAAAAAAACTGATCAACTTGAAAAAAAAAGTGTGTATAATTTGAACTTGAAACAAGGCTCCAAGTCTGAAAAACCCAAAGAAGATCAAGATTAGCATAAAAAAAAAAAAAAAAATCAGACCTCAGTGAACTGGTTGAAAGAAAGGGCAAGTTTGACATTGTTTTTAAAAAAGAAATAAAATAAAATAAAAAACTAAAAAAGCGAAGACTTAGTTGAAGTTTGCAAATCCAACAGAAATATTTTGCTAATAAATAATAGAAAATAACAAAAATCAAAATAAAAGTAAGTTTCTTTAATCAACAGTCATAAAATTGAAAAGTTTATAAAAAACTTCATAGACTGGCCTTTTTAGTTTATTTTCCCTTTAACTTTAAAACTGGGAACAATAAAGACAAATTATAAAAAAAGTTACGTTTCGGTAATATTACTGAACTTGCTCTTTAGAATTAGTTTGCTTATTTTCATATGAGAACCTGATTCTAAAGATCACATTTTTTTTTTAACTGCTTTATAAATATGCTACGAATTTTATTAGATTTTTGTTTGTCACTAGTGTTGTAGTATTCTACTCTAACAGTGTTCATTTATGTGGAATTACTCTTGCTTGCTTTACACTAGTACACAAAGAACAGATATATCAACTGGGTGGGGGGGCAAATAATAAATAAAAGTAAGACACTATTTAAAAAAAAAAAAAAAAAAAAAAAAAGCAGCATTGAGGGTGATTGTGACCTGATGAATGTGGTGAGCAAAGATTATGAGCAAAGACAGCGAAAGTCTTCCGCATTTGTTGAGGGGCCAAGTTCAAGCAGGTTTGGAAGGAAGATGTCTTCTGGGAACAATAAAAGATCTCTAAGAACCAGGAATGTCTGCTATCTCAGAAGATACCATAAGCAAATGTACTTGATCTTGTTGCGAGAGATGTATTATTATATTGTATGCGAAATTTCAGAAATTAGGATGTTAAAAGGAAAGGCTTTTAAACGCAAGGCCCAAATATTATTCGTCACTTCTACAAGAAAGCCTGATTGATAACTACTATGCAACAACAAGCAGCAGTGCACGGGGGTGGGGGGAATCAGGAATACCAATGAATGAATAAGAGCACCCCAATCATTGTCGTCAGGCAAATTAGAGAGATATTATGTATTTCAATAGACAGCTGTAGGAGTGAGACAGAACTGGAACAAACACAAAACAAAACTCATCGAGTGTGTGTGTTTGTTTACAAATACATTGTGCGAGACTTTTTAGGGCTTTGAAATTCTGTGACAAGATAACGATAGAGCATAAATGGAACTCGAAGTGTACAAAATTGAAATTCAATAAAAAAAAGTTTTATTTTCTTTTAAATAGTTATTTAAAAAAAAAAATGTAGCAACCTCCACCATGGGGATTTCTAAACAAAAGAAAATAACACAGTCAACAGTTTTTAAAGTTTGTTTTTTTTTGTTTTTTTTTTTCGTATTTTGACCTTACACCACAACAGTAACACTTATTCGTTGATTATTTTAAAAAATCATGAATAAAAAAAATAATTAGGCAGTCGCTTTTTGTATAATCATTAAAAACAAATCATTCTCGAAGCAAGCTCAGTGACTAATGGCGCGATTGTCTGCAAATTAGAAGATTGCATATTCTTATGAATAAATCATAATGAAAGTAAACGGGAGTTAAACTGAATTATTGGGACTTCCTTTCTAGATTATTTAGATTATTAATTTTCGTACAGTTAATAAAATAAGCATTTAAGGGCCATTTATGAAAGACTATGGAAAATAAAACTAAAATTTAAAAGTATGGATTCATTTTTTTTTAAATAATGCAATAATAACGCGAGGTCTGAACGAACTCCTTTTTTTACTCAAATTAGAAAAAAAAAAAAAAAAAAAAAAAAATGCTTTCTCAATTATTACCCCCGCTTAAAAACAAGTGGGGGGGGACGAAATAAAGTTTATCGATGATAGTAAATGTCAATGAATTAACAGGTAATAACGGGGGTGGGGATTAACGAGGGATAACAATAGTTATATGGCCAAGGCCAAACAAGAGGAAAATGAATACCAAAAAAAAAAAAAAAAAAAAAAAGAAAAAGAAAGCAACAACGCCTTCAATGGGGGGGAGATAAAGTTCAGGTAATTTGTACTTGCCTATTTCATTGCAGTAGTAACCTCACACATTAGTTTTAAAAATAGAAAAATAAAAAGACCATATATTAAAAATCAAACATAAGACGAGTAATTGATGATTTGAAAAATAAAAGAAAGAATAAAAAATATGAATGAATGAAGAAACTTACTCCTTCTTCTTGCAGAGGATATGCTATGTGGTAACTGGTTAAACAATCGAACGTTCACCAATATTTCGTTTTTTATTTTTTTTAAATTTTTTTTTAATGCCCTTCCCCTTTACGACCACTTGTGAATTCTTCATGTTAAAACACAGATTAAATTATTGACTACTTTTTTTCTCATCTTCTAATCCAACAATTTTTAAACAATTTTAAAAATTTTATATTTAGCCCATGTCGTGGTATTTAAATCCGTTATTTTTTTTTTTGAAGAAATATTTTTCGCGTTCATTCTTGCTTCTTTTTAATTTAATGTTTTGTAACTTTTAATAAAAACAGTAGTAAAATTACAGAAGATAAGTGAATAATTGCTAATGAATGAGTGAAGGTTTATGAATCCTTAGAGGAAAAAAACCCCAGAAATTCCAGTTTTTTTTCCAACAATTAAGTTTTTCAATTAATTTGAAGAACCGATTTAAAATACAGAAACTACCAAATATTACTAAAAAAATAATAATCGTGTAGCATTCTAAAATCTTCAATTAAAAAGAAGTTGTGTAACAACATTATGACAACCAGAATTTAATTTCTTTATGCGCAAATTTTAAATTAATTACTTTATGTCAATTTGTTAAAATCAACATTTTTAGTGCTATCATTACATTAGTACACAGTGTGAGTACGCCAATGTTTTATCCTTGTATTGTATTTGTATTTGTATAATATTTATTTTAACCACATTGTGTAGCGCAATTATTTTTGTTTCTTTAATTCTTTTTCTCACATTCTAAATAATTTACAAAAAAAAAAAAAAAAGATTGGGGTGATTAGTTCATGATTCTGACAAGTTCGATTACCATTATTAAGAATTTAAAAAGTAAAAAGATGAACCAAAAAAAAATTAACACTTTTCAAAAAAAAAAAAAAAAAAAAAAAAATATATATATATATATATATAGTTTATGATGAATGAATGACTTCAACTTTGTTTTTTCTTTACGGTGAAAGTTTACAAAAAAAAAAAAAAAAAAAAGATGCGGTGAATAAGAATGGTAAAAAAAAGACAACTTTGACAGTCTACAAGTACAATAGATTTCTTTTCCTGTCTTCTCTGCGAATTGAAGTACCGTACCCTATCCATATCATGATAAAATAAATGCAGTTAGCTGTGTACAATTAATTCGGTATTAAACATTTTTATTTCATATATTGTTAAAAATTCTAGTTTCCTACGGCCTTGAGAAATATTAATGTTGTAGAAATAATTAAGTCATATTCCGATTCGCAACATGGCCTTTAATTTTATTTTTAATACAAGACAACAACAGTGAACATGTTCAACAATAAACGAACACGAAACCAATGTCATAACGTGCAACGAAACAAGATACAATTGAATTGATATTCTCTAACAGGAGGAAAGTGTACAATTAAAAAATAATACCTTTTTAAAGTATAGCTCAGATACTCTTTCCTGTTAATTTTTGTTATAATAAACTAAAGATATAATTCTAAAAAAATGTCTAAGCTGCAACATATCTTACCTAGGTGTGGGTGGTAATTTTAAATGAGAAAGCAATGGATTGCTTTTTTTATGTTTCCTTCTCTTCCTCAAAGAATTTAAATGTTTCGCTTGTTTTTCAGCAGTTTGCCTCCGTGATATTTTAAAAGCTCCACTTTTTCTCTGCTTTCAGCTCTGTAGAGAGAAAAAAATTGATGTATGTATCACTGAATGCATACACACTTGTAAATCCACCTCATGAAATGACAGCAATTGCCTATGTAAGAGAGATTAAAGTAGTAGTAGTTGTAGTATTGATCACTTATGGGTGGCACTTAGTAGTAGTAGTCCTTGCGGATATCTCTGTTTGGCTCCCTTTTTGCACGAAATACTAATTAAAAAAAAAAAAAGAATATTTACTTTAAACAATCAGTTATACACTTGCTTAATAAACCAAACCAAACCAAACTTATTTAAATCATATCTTCAGTAAATGAGAAATTAGTTTTTTTGTGTACTAACCGAGAGGTGAAAGTATTCAGCCTCTCTTTCTCCTCTCGCATAGTTTGTGCTTCTTATTAACGTCAGTTTTCTGATACCAACAGTTAGCACACGTTTAGGTCATTAAAAAATCACAATCAGCCCTGTAGTGTATTTTCTTTAAGTTAAACTAAAGCTTTATGGGTATGTATACTTTTATCTTATCAATAAAGCAAAGACCTGATGACTCTATGGTAAAAAAATGTAAGGTTCTGAAGAATGCAAAAAAAAAAAAACTGGTGAGAAAAAATCGAAGAAACGACTGAGTTTAAATGGGGAATATTTAAAGAAATAAAATCTCTTGATGTCTTAGAGACGATAATAGTCTCACCCTTCCAAACTTTTTCTGTTACTAAGTCTCTGTATATGTGGGAGATATCACTCACTCACACTACAAAGGTTTTTCTATCATTTTGACATTGGTATAAAAAAGTTCGTTTTTTTTTATCTCTCTTTATCTTTGTCATTAGATATTAATTAGGAATACTTAATTTTAAAACAACTTTATTTTTAAAAATCGCTTTTTATTGTGACATCTGTCAATAATATCGAAGATGGAAGAAAATATAAAGCAATATTACAGCTTATGTTATTTTTTTAAGGTAAAAAAAAGGTGACTCAAACGGAAAATATGTGTGCAACTGTGAATGATTCTAAAATAAAATTGGGTTTTCAAACTTTCGAGCTAATTTCCCTCGGTCAGAGCAATGAGCTGACTGACCAGTTGGTTTAGACAGCGATCAAAAGTCGTTAAGAAATAAATAATTAATTATATAAAAAAAATACCAGGACTCGTGAATTGAATTGAATGTGTTGATTAAAATAAAAAAGTAGAAAAAATAATAAAAAGCATTTTTAAACCTTTGTAATGGACACTAACTACTATTTAATTTAAATTTATTATTACTGTGTAGTGTGTAACACTACTTATTTTAAATTTAAATTTTAAAAAATTATAAAAATTATTACGATAACACGACTTTTATCAACATTTACGTTTACAGTGGTTTTTAATTAAATTAAAATATTTACTTTTATTAAAATATTAATTTTATTATGAAATTACAAGATAATTATTTTCCTAGCTTGAAGCCGAAGTTGTGACTCTTTTTCACCAAAATCAGGCAACGTTATGACGCAGGAGAAAGACAATATCCTAAAAGTTCAAAGTACCAAATTCTAAAAAATCAACCATTGGAATGGAAATCATTCGAAACAGCTTGCCAAGTAGCTTTAAATATGTGTGTGTTGCTTTCACAGAAGTCAAAAATAAAATAAATATACTAAAGTCAAACTGTATTTGTACAGTTATCTGTTATTAACAATGTTTGTTTGGTTATTTTTAATTTTCTTTTTTGCATTCTGCGTGTGTGCGTGTTTTCTTTTTCGTTTTTTTTTGTTTGTTTTTTAAAGCAAATTGTAACACGTGAATACTTTTTACAACAACGTAAAAGAGATAATCTTCATGTTAAAGTCCTCTTGCTTTTTCTAGAGAATCAAATGATTGATTCAAACAAATACTGTTGCTATAGTCTAAAAAACAACAATAATCAACAAATAAAACTAAGGAAGCTATTCAGAATTTAGTTAAAGTCGTTCCATTAGAGAGGATAAGTCCAACGTTGTATGTTTTTTGGTATTCAGGAAAAATTATTTTTAGTTTGGTTGGGAAGTTATTCACTAGATATTTTGGATTGGCATTTTGTTTTCCAGTTTTTACAAAATTCTGTTCATGGAAAAAAATCAAGTTACATTACAATTAACTCCACGAAATCGCTAAAAAATAGAGCATAGTCTGATGAAAAAGACGCCAAACTTTATGAAAACAAAATTTTATCGTCTAAATGCTTATGTTTTTATGAAGAGGAAAGACCGAAGTTTTTTTTAATTATTTAAAAAAAATTTTCCTTCTTTTTAGAACATTCTAAATTTTGATTAAAAAAACCTTGTTTCTCTTTGTACCAACAGGGGCTAGTAAATAACATAGATAATTTTTAGCGCGTTTTTTTTTTTTTGTATTACACACATTAATTTGGAAAATCTTGCAAAAATAAAAATAATTGCCAGATGTTAATGAAACTTTCAGAAACTATTCACAGATGATCGAAATTATTATATGGAAGGTACCAAGAGCAGTTTTTTGTTGAGGAAAATAAAAAGTTCTTGGAAGATGTAATTATGAAGTTTCCTGAAAGTTGGCAGAAGATCTGATAATGGAGTAAAAAAGATTGTGGTGCAAAACTGCAAATATATACTGTTCAGTAAAGTCAATCTTAAAAAAAATTGTCTTTTGATTTTATATTTTTTTCAAATTATTAAACTGAATAAACTTTTTGGCTGACAGTGAATCTCATTTTGGTTTTATAGGAATTAAATCCTATATATATTTTTCAACTAATAAAACCCTATCAGAAGCTTTGTTGGATAAACAATCATTACTCAGTTAAATACCGCCAAAATACTTGATGGACATAGCTGTAAACCTACCACATGTTATTTTTAGACCATTTAGAAGATAACAATAATAACTCCCTTCACCACTCCCGCAAATTTGAGAAAAAGATTTTCACAAACCAGTGTGAAATTATTTTCTAACCAATTCACAAAAGTTTGCACCTCTATGTGAAATTAGATTTTGGATCCCTGTTACAGATATAAAAATAGAATGTTAATCAAAGCTCAAAAACAATTTCAAAAGCCAGTTTGATCTACACATGCATACACCCACCCACCTATGCACACATACAAAATGAAGAGATAACAGCCAATAGCTACCGACTAAGGCTTTGTCTACAAAATCACAGACACATTAGGCTGATAATCATAAAGTAAGTCTGTCCACACATTTCACATCACACTAAGAACACTTAATTACTTTATAAAACAAACTTCACTGCAAGGAAAATTTAACATTTTATTGTTATTGTCTATTTCTGAAAAGAATATATAAAAGTTATATCAACTAACCTTTTGCGTCTACTTTTCCTTCAGTGAATAACCTTTTTATGTTTCATTTAAAAGATGTCTTCTTGTTGTTAAATGTTTGGAATCCCAACACTCAGATAGCAATTAAAACCTGTGTAGATGGATCACAACAATTCTATTTTTATTATTCATTTACCAATTTATCTGTACTTCTGATAACATTAATTACTGTCACTGACATATATACATGATTATATATCAAACACTAATTTTAATATTATTTATTTGCATCATTAAATAAAAATACATTAATCATATATTATACATATGTTAACCCAGAAAACTGCCTGTAGAGCTTAAGGTGTTACTGCTGTAGTTTCTATAACAAGTACATCTTATGGTGTTTAGTTACTAGCCCCACTCACAACTGGTTTTGAATTCAAAGTTACCCTTCTCCTAGACTGGTTGCCAACAAATGCTAGAGAGCCCAGTCTGCCCTACTGTTAATCCTTAGAAGAGGAAAAAATAGATGGATCCATACCTTTCCCAAGGATATATGTATGAATGTAAACACCACAGCCTCAGCAGGAATTTGAGCTCACCACACCAATTCCACTCTCTGCATCAATAACTGCTACCCTACAAACACATCCATAATCTTTTTTTCTTATCACACTACTTTTGCACGCACACACACACACACGCACACATGATAATCATTTTAACAAGTTTTAAATACTTAAGATAATTTCACCTGTTATGATGGATGGATTTTCTCTCAAGAGGCTGTTATGAATGTCTTTTGGAACTCAAGCTCTCCCGAAACCTCAAGTGGAACTCATATAAATGATCTATTGCTAAAGAGGCTTGTAAAATGCTTGATTCATTGTATTGCTCCAGTAAGTATTTAACTCTTCTTACTATACCCTATCTTTACAAAAGCCAGATCAGACTACATTAAGTCCTGGGTATGACAATAAACTACATCTGGCAGTGAGGCTTCTGATTGCAACCACCTTTTAATTGTTGCTGTTCTCGGGTCCGCCCTGATCTAGGGTGGTAACAACTGTTAGGGTCCCAGCTATGAGCAAATAGTAAATTCCCAAACAAAAAAAAACACTATGAAAGTATAAAAAATACATTTTTATATAAAAAAATTGCCAACAATAAATATTTATAATAAGAGTACCACCAATACAATTTAATCTGTTGTTGAAGGCATAAAATTGAATTCAAAATATATTTAGTTGAAACCATAAAGATTGTGTTCAAAATATTTAGATTAGCAGCATTAAATAACCCATAGAGATTGATATGCTGCTAAACTAAATCAACCAACCAACAGACTACATCAAAAAATGAAGTATTGCTGCCATATCTGGGCAGGAACTACCCTGTCTCCACTTGCAGTTCTTGATAGAGTTCAAAAGTGTCTATGCAGCCTCATGAGGGATGAATTATTTTCCACCCTACAATCCCTTTCCCAGAGACAAAATGTTGTGAACCTCACACTGCTCTATCATTACATCGATGACATGTGTTTTGACAAGCTACATTCCACCACCCCTGACCTTTACAACTGGGACTCGGCATATCACATACACATGGGTGAATCATCCCCATTCCTTTTGTATTCCTATAGTATAAAGCAAGTTCCTTTCAAACAGGTTCTTCCCAAGGCCTGCTTATTTGTGTAACAGACTCCCAGCAGGATGTTTTCCCAATCACTACAATCTTGACCTTTTCAAGTCTAAGGTTAACAGTTATCTTTGCTGCATAACCCCATGAACTTCACTTCTTGCCCTTTCTTTGGTGCTTACAATATCACACAGTAACTTACTAGCTTGAGTGGCTCTTGGGCCTTGTATTGAGTGACCATTAGTACAAAAAAAGGAAAAGAATATTTCACTCTTTGAACCTTACTAAACAATTTTGCCATTATATGAGCCTTGTCTTGATAGAGTGAAAAAGTGCCTATGCCACCTTGTGGGTGATTAATTACTTTTCACCCTACAACACCTTTCCCACAGATGAAATGTGAGCTACTTCCACTGCATGTGTTCTGACGAGTTACATCTTTAGTTCCATCATCCCAACCTCTACAACTGGTAGCTGCCATCATACGCACATAAGGATGAATCATACACATTCTCTTTGTATCCTTACAGTAAGAAGTAAGTTCTATTCAGACAGCTTCCTCCTAAGAACCTCAGCTTTGTAGAACAGACTCCCAGCAGGATGTTTTCCCAATCACTACAATCTTGACCTCTTAAAGTCTAGGATTAACAGTTATCTTTGCTGCATAACCCCATGAACTTCACTTCTTGCCCTTTCTTAGGTGCCTACAATATCACACAGTAACTTACTGCCTTGAGTGGATCTTGGGCCTTGTATTGAGTGAACATTAGTACAAAAAAAGGAAAAGAATAATGACTAGAAAGAAAATTCTAAATTATGGCATATTAAAATGAGAAAATGGTTGACAAAGAATAACAGGTTGATGGATGCTAAAATCATTTGAAAGGACACAGAGGGTGATTGTCCCCCTTTGATGAGATGAATTTATAAGTGTCAAGTGATAACCAGTGAGTGATGTTATTTCATGAGTTGCCAAACCCCAGTTGTTATGTAGGTTGCTAGGAAGATAAATGTGATCAAAAGCCCACAACAGTAGAGCAAACCAAGGAAACTACATAGCCCCACCAAGGCACATAGATGTCACAACCAGCCTGTGATAAAAGGAAAGAAAGGAATTACACATATGCTATTACTTTTATATATAAAAGTAATAGCATATGTGTCATTCCTTTCTTTCAGGTCCTTACCTTGTATTATGTATACTAGATATACTAATATCTATAGTGGGGTACCTGGAAATATTCTCTCTTTCCAAGCATTCTCATTACATTCTCTGGCCTGTCAATATACAGTGCAAAATCCTAAGTATCTAACTTTGTGACACATTGCTCCTCAAAAGTACAGTACTAGATTGGCAGTTAGGTCTTATCATTTTACAGATGAAAATAGATATATGTAACCATAAGTTCTAGCCTAACAGTTTCTTTTCTCTCACTTTTGAAACCCTCTTCCTGCTTCTTGCTTTCTAGTCAAGTTTGATCTTCAAAAATTTAAATGCAATGCCAGCCATTATCTTCTGTCTTCTTAATTTTTGCTCTTTTATTGTTCTTAGTCCTTAATAATGTTTTTCTTATATTCTTTCACACTCAGTAAATCCCTGTGTCTTAGTGGCCTTGTAGCCTTGTTTGGGATGAAATAATTAGAAAAACAATTCTAACTCCATTCAAGGGACTCTCTATTTCATCAATTATGTGAAGAATAATTTTGAGATTATCAAGGATAAAGCTTTTATAGTTATTCATCATGAACCCACAGAATTGAGAAATGCACACACACACACACACACACACACACATATATATATATATATATATATATATATATATAGGAAATGATGATGTATATGATAAAAATATAGTTTTAAGGTATTCTATATTTATGGGTTAAAGTGCTCAATTTAGGGTTAGAGTGTATGTAAATATAAAAGTGGACATTGTAGTCAACACTCAACAGCAATAATGTGTTTCATGCTTAAGCACAATCATCCAGCCTGACAGTTGGGCTTAAGCAATATTCACTGTTATATTATATTATTATTTTATATATATATATATATATATATATTACAATAAACGTGCAATCAATTTACAAATACATGAATTATTCACACAAAACTAATGCAAAGGTTAATGATTTTTAAATGGCGAGACATCCATCTCGTAAACAATTCAAATATTACACAAAAACCTTAGATCCGTTATGAATGAATTGATCCTTGTTCATATAAATTTCTGCCGTATTAGTTGTTATTTTTACACAAGCTTTCGTCTGTTCCTACAGACATCTTCAGGTATATAATAGATGTTGTTCTTGTTTTTTTCTCTTAGTAATAAGAGGACATCGAAAATATATGTGTATTGTATCCGAAATGCTATTGAAAATGAGATATTGGTTTTTGAACGCGCCAAAGCAACGCTAAGTTTGATTTTTGAATTTCTTTTTTTAAAAATGTTTGCGTTTATACCAAATATGGTAATGAACAAATTATTTTACTGGTAAATTTTACTGTCAAAGTGGCATGAACTATATTGTTCAATAATTACAGTAATGTCGCACTTATTAACCAAAAGACGCACATGGATCAGATATTTAAATTACAATAAACGTGCAATCAATTTACAAATACAAAAAAACAAGAACAACATCTATTATATACCTGAAGATGTCTGTATGAACAGACGAAAGCTTGTGTAAAAATAACAACTGTCTGCAGAAATTTATATGAACAAGGATCAATTCATTCATAACGGATCGAGATGGATGTCTCGCCATTTAAAATCATTAACCTTTGCATTAGTTTTGTGTGAATAATTCATGTATATATATATATATATATATATAAATATAAAAGTGGACCTTGAAGTCAGTACCCAATGGTGACAGTCTGTTCTTGCTTAAGCCCAACTGTCAGGCCAGACTATTGTGCTTAAGCATGAAACACAGTGTGTGTATATATATATATATATATATATATATATATATAGGTTCATCAGTAAATCCATAGACTACTGATGAAAAAAAACATTTATTTTTAACAAATATTTTCGCCATGCCCTCTTTCTTGGTCAGTGCATCTCTAGAGATGACAGAGATCAAAACATTATACAATGAAAAGTTCAGATTAAAATTCAACAAATAAATATGTCATGCTACAAACCTATTGACATACACTTATATGAAAAATCTGACCAAATGACCAAACATCACCTTATTTTAAGGGCTTTCTGATTAGGCAAGCTTACAATCATATCATGTTGAAACATTGGTTCCCATTCAATCATCCAAGTTAAGATAAGTCAATGGCTCAGAATTGGAAATAGGAGAGCTGAGTTCCAATTCCAGTCAGGTTCATTATAATCACTTATGCCCAAATACATTTAGGAAAGGTATGAATCCACCTCTTCTATCTCCAGCTATGGGTTAATTAGTAGGACCTGTGTCAGTAGGTCATTATTATCCCCCAAAATTCTTACCATCTAAAAATATCTTCTGCAAAAGGTTGATAAGTAGTAAAAGCAAATCAATCAAACAAACTTGGTTAGGCAAATGACTTTTCAGCATCTCCTCAGATACAAATGCACTGCGTAATGTTTGTAAATTTTTCAAAATATATTTTTCTGATTTATGTCCTTTTAATATTTCAATAAAATACCAATTTATATTCTGACAAATTCAGTACAAAATTACAGGGTGTCCTTACAAATAAGCACAGATATAGAGTTACATGGAAGATGTCCATTGGTTGGTCTACCCTTAAGCATTTGAATCTTTGAATATATAATATAATGGACTCTCCCGTCGGTTTCGACGAATGAGAATCTGACAGCTTATTGATTCAGTTATGAAATTTTGTACAATAATCTTAAGTGGCATTTAAGACCCGCTTGAGATTTACAAAGGAGGCCACATATGGAACAAGTGTGAGGATTGTGAGATGAGATCACTGTTAGATTGGCTGACCTTTTAGATTTTGCTCTCGCTTCTTGAAGATGATTCAAACAAGCAGATTGAAAATTGTTGAGTCCACTAAAACACGTTGATCTCCATTCTACCTGCTCCAAGGCTAAGCACTCAAGGGTGTTATGTGGTATATTGACTGCTGACAAGTTGCTTTTCAGCTTGTCTTTGTATCTTAGCCATGGGCGTCCTACATTCCTGTAGCCCTGATCTAACTGGGTGTACATTAGGATATTGGGTATCCTGTCATCAGACATTCTCAAGACATATGAGAACTAAGACTATATATATATGACACTGAGACTATATGGTATATATGGTATCAAATGACAATTGCAAAAAAAAATCTCACATTTTGCCAATGCGTTTCGTCTTCCGACTTTTTCAAGGCAAAAATGAAATCGAAATGTTTTTGTTGTTATAGTTACATTAAAATTCAAAATTAAAAAGATAGACGCTTGTGTCTAAGACTTTTTTCTGGTTAATGTAAATTACCTTTATAGTAAGGGATTATTATTATAACCGTAACTGAGACTATATATATATATATATATATATATATATATATGTATGACAATTATTAAAAGATTTTTATGTAGATATGCTTCATCAATCAAACTGCATCACCAGGAAACCAGATTTTGTTTCAACTAAATCTATATTTTCATGACAGAATGTAATTTATGGTAAGCATAGGAACACTTAATTTGTTTTTTTACTTGAACTGTATTGTCTTTTTTAATTAGATTTTCTTTGTTTCAACTCAGTTTTTCTTCATTATCAGGTTTTTATGTAACAAACTAAAACCTGTTTGAAATTAGTAAGATCTAATTTAAAAAACAATACAGTTAAAGTAAAAAAATCAAGCATTCATCCGTTTAATGTAAATTATAATTATTAGTAATAGAACAAAGTAGTTCACTTAACTTACATGAATGTCTACTCTGAGTTTCATAGATTTTTTTTATTTCCAATCCTTATCAAATTTCTTGGTGAATTAAGTTTATTTATAGAAAGATTATATTTTTCTTTTATTTCTAAAGAATAAAAATGGTATTTTTATGATGGCATAAGATGTTTGAAATAAATTTGTTAATAATGTCAAATTAATGTTAGATAACATTTTAAATTTGTTTAGTTATAATTAAATTGTGTATTATACAGGAGTAAAAGGTTAATTAAATAATAATTTTTCTCTTTGAGTTTTGTTGCTGGATTAAATTTTAATACCAAATTTTAATACCAAATTTAATCAGTCTCCAGAGGGATGCAATTTGAGAATGCATTATTAACAGTGAACTTTTTTCTAGTGGGCATGTGTGAGTATGAGTGTGTGTGCAAGTTAATATATACAATGCATATACAGTATGCATGCATAAAAATAATTCGTATGCATGTATGTTCATGTGCAATTACATAAATACTGTATAAAATATACAGGTGCGATGGATAAATTGTCATCTAAATGAAAAGAACATTGATATCTCATTTTAAAATTACACAAAAATATGTTGAAATACTTAAGACTAAATTTATTCAATAAAATCACCATTGGCCTCAACTATGGCTTCCAGACAACTTTGGAATCTCCTGCAATTCTTCTGGATGCTCTCCTCATTTAAGTTGGTGAATGCTGCCATGATCCTTGCATTCAGTTCATCTTTGATGTTTACAAGGAGTTTTGTTGGTCTCTCATTCAACTGTGCCTCACACATAATAATCAAGACGGTTGCAGTCTGGGGAGTTAGGTGGTCAGTTGTAAAGGCTGATGTGGTCGCAGAAATTGTCTGACAGCCATGACTGGGCTTTCCTGCTTATGTGGCATGGTGCAGAGTCTTGTTGCCAGACATAGGATTTTTCAGCAGCCACCCTTTTGACCCAGAGCACCACTACCTCCTCAAGGCACTTGGTGTAGGCCTCTGTGTTGAGTCTGAGGCCCTGTGGGAAGATGAATGTAAGCATGTCACCATCACTAGTGATCACTCCAAACACCTTCCTAATCAACATTAGTCTCATCCAACTCTTTCTGAATCCTCTGCACTGTCCTCAGATTGACGCACAAACACTCTGAAATGTTTGTTATTAGAGCTTCTGACATGAATGCCAAACAGCTGTTTCCAAATCTCAGGTGGAATAAATTGCATCATGGTGCTTTTTTTTCTCACAGACAGTAACCAACTGAACCTACTATACTGGACAGTTGACAAAATCAAAAACAAACAACAAACATGCACAAAATTAAAAATATAAAATGGGGATAATTTACCCATTGTATCCTGTATAAATATTAATTATTTAACAATTTCTTAGTAGTTTCTTCCTCAATACTTCAACTGTACTTTCATTTTTTTATTTTTCTCTTTCCTAGATGCCATGTTCTTTGGAAGCCAAATTAAAGTCCTTTTAGGTTTCCTCCACATGAATAAGAGTTCACTTTTTGAATAATAATAATTATATGTCCCAGTGGAGGGAATCAGTATTTTAGAGATGCTTAGGTGAGGCATGGCCAAAAAGTGATTGGGAGGCACTACTCTATTTGATCCAGTTGCCTCCAGAATCTCTAGGATGATTAATGTGTAGCAAAACACTACTGTTCAAACATTAACCTGTGCAAATAGTTAATTTGCTTTATATATATATATATATATATATATATATATATTCGGTCCTTCAGAAAACAATGTCCAATAAACCTTTTAATTGCTTTCTAATATAATAGTATAATAGTTGCCCCAAAATATATTACTTATTCAAAACTATTAAAGTGTCCTCTTTGTTATTATTATATGAATCACTTTCAGAATTTAACTTAAAACTTTATATACCCTATATATGAGGAATATTTTCTTGTGTTGGAAGGAGATATATATTTATGTGATTAGTTGTTGTGGTGATATTATTGTGGTCACATGAGATTGTGTAGTAATAGTATTGTGTTGCATGTGATGTGACTTAGAAGTCCCCTGGGAAGGGTGAAATGAGTTACATCATATTACAACGGCACCCTGTAGATAATGAGAGAAAGAAGAGAGAGTGGATTTATACCTTTTCCTTTTATACTATGCCACCTAGTGGGTGTTAGAAGAAGTATCCTGGCAGACAAGGGGGACTAATTCCATGATGTAACAACAGCAATTGCAGCTTTATGCTAGATTAAGAGCAGTCTTTGCAATATGACATTTTTGAATGAATTGATTATAACTGTTCTCTTAGTAGATACAATTGTCTAACAATGTGTTATTATTACTAACTAGACTTCTTAAGATATTTTATCAGCAGATAATTCTCTCTCTTGCATTCCTAACAATCAAGTGAGTTTTTCTTTTCAGTCACCAGTGGTCTTATATATAAATCTAACACCTCTTGCCATCTTGTTTTCTTTCATCATTAGCAATTTGAAGCCATCAAAATTTTCAGTTAATTAGCTTTGTAAATTATTCATCGGTCTCAGTAATTGATCACTACTGATTGATATTACATTGAGGGTGTGATGAAACTTTGACCTTGTCAAAATATTCAACACATCCAAAAAAAGAAGAAAATAAAGAAAAGCAAATAAAGTGTAAATATGAAATTTGATATTCCAGAAGATGTTTTATAAATAATGTTTTAAGTCAAGTTTTTTTTTGTTTTCATTCCATTGGAAATAGATTATGTAGTATGTGCACAGAAACTAGTTAACCACGAGTTATGCCCCTTGATACAAGACATTCCTGAATGAGATTCTGATGTAGTGTGAAATAGAAAAAAAAAACAAGAGCTCACCACAAGATGTGGACACTGTTTACACATGTTTTGAATATGAGAACTTGGAATAAACAACTGTCAAGCAGATATCCTTGTCTTTCATACCAGAATGTGAAAATATTACAGACTAGTCAATGAAAGTTTTTTATGATTCAACTCAAACATCAGCAACTTCAACTCAAACTTTTACTCAGATTCTTTTTACTCAAACTGACTACAATGTCTCCCATTTATACTAAATATACTGTACATCAGGATCCATACAAATATTTAACAAAAATATGTTAAATTCTACTCGATAGTGTGTTAACCAAAGAGTATAAAATTTCTTATAACTTAATAACTATACTTGCTTAAAAACTGAAACGTTGCAGATTAATAATTTGATATATGCTTTCCACAATGCATAAGTTTTATCTTTCTCTTCTTTACAATTAATTAAATTTTATTTTAAGTTAGTATCCACTCAGTAGGGATTCATATTTCATTAATAATTTTTCATTAAAAGAAGTTTTGATTTTATCTAGAACTGATTAATAAAATATCTGTCTAAGATGAGGAATTATAATTATTTACACTATTTACATTGATTGGACTGTTGTTCTTTATTGTCATAGTCATGATGTTTCAGCCATTGTATGCTCTGGCCTTCTTCAGGTGATATACATTAGAATTTCAAACCAAACCCTTTATTTAGTTCAATGGGGTAGATTGTTCTAGTTCCACATGTCATGTCTTTTCTGGATATCTCAGTTTCCCTTTAGTAACTCAACTCTCCAAGATTATATTCAACTCAGCTGTGGCCAGGTATTGATCTAACATCTCTTTAGGTCAAGTCACTGGATTACTTCAACCAATGCTTTTTATCCACAGTGAGCTAAGAATCTACACCATTGAACTAAATAAAGTGTTCGGTTCAAAATTCCAATGTATATCACCTGAAGAAGACCTGAGCATACAACAACCGAAACATTGTGAATATGTCAATAAAAATGAAGACAACAGTCTGAACAATGTAAATAGTGTAAATAATAGAATATGTTTAAATAATGTGTTGATCATAATTTGAATCTGTATAATTTTTTTATTTTACTAAATCTTAATTTATATATATGTTTAAAGTTGGTTTGAGTGGTCAACAACTAAACCTGCTAAGTGGAAGTAGAAACCCAGCAGCACAAAGAAACAAGAGCTGTTAAATGGTGGATAAACTTCTCAAAGTCAATGGCCATCCACACCAACTATGGTTAAAAAGACTTACCATCCCACAGTCAAGCATGGTGAATACAGCTGCACCCTTGAAGACATAGGCAATCAGGGAGGGGTTCCTCCAACAGGAGTGAGAAAACTCTGGATTTGGATTTTGATTAGATTTTTTTTGTCACAAACACTACAGTATTACTAAGTTATTTTACAAACTACTTGATGGAAATTTACTGTCTTTAGACGCTGCCATTCATTGTTGTTTGCTTATATTTCAAGTTCATGATGAAATAGTTGGCCAACCATCTCCAACTAAAGTCTAATTCTGTTAAGTTCTAACCTAGAGAACTTGCCAATGCAGAGAAAATACCCACAGTTCTACACAGCCAAAAAAAGAAAAAAGTGGCAAACTATGCCTACTTCTTTGTTGTTTCTGGTAAATTATGTCTTTTTCTTTTTATCTCTTTTTATTCCCCATCAATAATATACTGTAGGGATACAGAAGGCACTTATCTCACTTTGGTGGAGATAAGTCACATGGGTCACATAATTGCTGCTTAGTGACATTACTCCATATAGTAACTAAAGCAGCAGTGAAATTTCAGTTTGTTTACAGCAGCCACCACATTAGGTTGCTTTCTTTTATCCCAGGCTAAAGGGCCCAGGCTGATGCTAAATCTGCTTCCCCCAGAAACATACAAGCACATTGTGCTGTTTCCCTTTGGCAATATATCTTTCCCAGATATAAAATGAAACTCCAGCTCATAGTACTCAAATTGGAAAAACCCAAGATTTGCTGTCTCTCATTCGTGGAATATAGACAAATCTGGGACATAGGTGAATATGGCCTGTTTGAATCTAGAATCCTAAACATGGCTTCTCCAGACACTGAAGTATCTCCATATTATATGTAAGACCCTTCCATTTTGTTTCTCCTTACACTTTGCTTCACTGTGTAGATATATGGGATATATTATTCTCTGCATTGGACACATGTTCATATATATATATATATATATATATATGAAAATTGTGTATGTCTTAGTAGTATAACAGACTCACTGAGAACAATGTATGTTTGTCATTTTATTTCCTTTTCAGCCATTCCATTCCATCCATGGTTTCAAGAACACCAGAAAGCTGTAACACAAGGGGAAGTGGAAAAATCAGATGTGGCTGACCACATATGAAGCGAGAAGGGAGATCATCGCCTTCTGTGGGCTCATGTTGAAATCATAGACAAGGAACACCATTGGAAAATTCGTAAACTTAAGGAATCAGCACATATGCTAGGCCACAAAAATCTCCTGAGCCGACCAAGCATAGAAATAAATACAATATGGGAACCAGTAATAAGGAGTGCCAGAGAAAAACAATGTTAACAACAAAGTTGCAATATGAGCTCTGGTAAAAAACATGCAATGATAACAGCAAAAATTGCAATATGAGGACTGGTAAAAATGGTTGTTGAAGACATTAGGTTTATAATACCCAGAAATTCATACCCAGATGTCCTCAAGAACATATGGCATTGGTTAGATCCAGTGACACCCAAAGAGTGCAAGTTCAATACCCGGTTAAGGCAGTGGAGAACTTTCAGAGGGAAATTAACTGGAGATAACTGATAACTGACATCCATCAAACATGGCACGTCGAACTAGTCTACCCCAGTGAGCGAAATAAAGGGTTCAGTTCGACATTCCAACCACCTGAAGAAGGCCGGAGCGTACAACGGCCGAAACGTTGTGATAAATATGGCGACAAAGATGAGAACAATAGTCCGAATAATGTAAATAGTGTACATAATACCTCATCTCAGAAATATAGACAATCTCTCTTCTAACCTAACTCCTACAGACCAATGAGTGAAAAACTGGCTTGTAACTTTCAATACTTCAAAAACCATGCTAATAACTTTTTGTCATATCTGAGCTGACTTTAAATTCTCAGAAGTTACAATGAATGGTTGCACTCCCTATAAGGCTTCTTGCTTTGTGTGTTTTTTGGGATTCAAGTTCACCCCAGACCTCAAGTGGAACTCATATATATGATCCATTGTTAAAAATGATGAGAAAGGGAGTCAGCTTCTTATACTGTTCCAGAAAGTACCTGATTCTACTTGCAATGCTCTATCTTTATAAGAGCAAGATTAGACTAAAAGCTGAATATTGCTGCTCTACCTGGGCTGGAGCTGCCCAATAATCTCTTTCCAGCCATGAGTTTAAAACCATTTACATAACCTTGTCGAAGATTAATCATTTTCCATTCTACAGTCCATTTCCCACAGATGCAGCATTACAAGCCCCATGCTAATGTATTGCTATTTCCATGGAAACGTTCTACAATCCCTAGTTGTACCAGTTCAGACATTAACAGCTAAGACCTGCCATGCCATGTACATAAGGCTGAATCATCCTAATTCCCTATGTATTCTATTGGTAAGAAAAACTTACTCCAATAGCTTCATGTGTTGCACTTCCAATCTGTGAATTCCCTTCCTCTTACTTGCTTCCCTGATAGCTATAATCTTCAATTATTCAAATGCAATATCAATCAACATCTTCAGATGCCTTGATCTAATTCCCTGTCCTTCTTTTCATCCTTTCCTCTATCATGCCTCTTTACTCTTGCTCCCACTCTCTATAACCCCTTGCATGCTAGTAGCACTCCCACCTTGCTTGGGATGAAATGCTTAAAAAAAAAAATTTTGAAAACTTCTTCCCAAGAGCCTCTTATTTATGCAACAGATTCCCAAAGGATGCTGCCCTGAAATCTACAATTCTGATCTCTTCAAGTCTAGAGTTAACCATTATGTATTGTCCATATAAACATAATCTGTACTTATTTTCTCTTTGCTGTTTTACATCCATGCAACAACCTCATTTAGTAACTCTTTATTTTGAGTGTCTCTTCTATTGGGGAACATTTAATAAAAAAGAAATATATATTTTTAATATCTCCTGCTACATCTCTGCTATTCACAAGAGTTTGCCAAGAACTTCCACTTGTCACATGTCTCTCATTAAGTTTATATGGTAAATGCTTCATTCTCTATTTTTTCTGCTTTTGTATCATACTCTCATTATAATGACTGAATAAGGAAATCCAAATAACATTTGCTGTCTAGTATAGTGAACACAGAATAAAATAATAAAATTTATATACAAAAATACAAAAGTCTCAAATTCAAACATAGCTACACAAAAATACATTTTTTTCTCTTCCTTCTCCAAATCACAAATGGCAAATAACTCTGTTGTGATGCAGCAAAGAAAACAGTGAGGCAAAAACTGTGCCAAGAGAGCCACTCCAGAAAAGAAAGGAACATGAAAAGTGGATTACAACAAAATCAACAATCAAGAGAAAACATTAGGAGTTACAAACGGTATGTGCCCACAATAAAAAGAGGTTAAACCAAACCCTAAGCCTCTTTTCTCTTTTAGCTAAAAAAGAAAAGAAGCTTGGCATCTGGTGTGACCTCATTTTATTGTTTGCAACTTATACTTAGAATCTGAAAGAGTTGAAATTTCTAAGCCACATAATGAGAAAAGAGGAAAAATTAACCAACCTAACACGCTTGTGTAAATGGCTGGTAGAAGAGAGATTAGGAGAGATAGCAAAAAGACAAACATTGCTAACAGATACAAGGGACAGAAAGTTATGAAAAACTTTGATCGTCCATATCCTGAAAGGACATGACACATAGAAGAAGTTCATCAGCGATTAGTAGCATACATGTGAAATGAAATAAGATTTCATATCCATATTTTGGGAGGTGACTAAAAATAACTTCATTCAGACTAGAGGCTCCAAATAAATATAACTTCATTTCATTTTGCATGCACTTGTTCATTATTACCAATCCCCTATTTCAGGTTCTAACAGCCACAGTCAAGCACAACCGAGAGATACCAGTATGCATATCATTAACCACAGATAAGCAGGCCCAACCTTCCAAGATGACTACAACTACTATCACATGCTATAAAAACATCACAAAGCCAAGCTACTAGGAACCAAAGCAAGACTTCAGCATGTGATCTGCCACACTAGCATTAAATTTCAAGTGAAAAGGGATATATTGACATGTTCATTATTTAAAATATCCTATGAGCATATCCAGTAAGTAAAATGTGTCCTAGGTTACTATTCTCTCTTCCATGTAAGAATACAGGCACATTAATTTCTGTATACCGCTTCAACCATATTCTTAACCCTATTTTTTTTCCTTGTTCAGCTTTATATTACAATTTTGGCTGCTATCCTTGTTTTGATTTTCTTATATCTATCTATATGATAAATTCAAATGTCAGTGTGTCACAGTATTTACTCGTTCCCCCACTAGAACGAGATGAGACACAAGGTCGGTTTAATGTGGGGACCCGAGCGTGTACACCCAGGCAGGGAGAAAAATTCCCCTCAGCCCCACAACCTTCAGTTACGTTGGCCTCAGTGTGAGCACCGATCCCTCCCTCTGGTGCAATGGGAGGGCGCAGCCTCAGGCAGCTGTTCCCCAGGGCTGGGCACCTTTTCAGTATAATTTTCTCAGTTGCCCCTCTGTCCTTAGGCAGAGAAGCCCCTGAGTGCACTCTGTCCAAGGACAGAGACACAACTGAGAGATGATAAATGATGCGCGTACATTCCTCCAAAGAGGGGGAGCATGTCGCTCAATGTCAGTGTGTCACTGTGTCACACTTTTTCAACTTTACTCCTAGAAGCTGTAGCCCAACATATCATGTCATTTTGGAATCAGGCCAACTCTATGAGCAAATTAAAAAAATTCCAGACCAGATCCGGACCCACAATCCTGAAATTTTGGATTACCAAGTTTTCATCACTGCAATTGTTTTTGGATTCTGCCATGTTGGCTTCTACTGATAAAACTAATTAAAAGGATACAACTCTCTAACTTTCAGTAGCGCATGTTCAAATGAAAAAATTACTGCTCTCAAATTACAGTGTTTCAAAATAAAATTGTCCGTGTTTTCAACTTTACTCCTAGAGGCTGTAGCCTAACATACCATACCTTTTTGGAACCAGGCCAACTCTGTGATAAAATTAAAAACATTCCAGGCCAGATCCAACCAACAATCCTAAAATTTTGGATTCCCAAGTTTTCATTACTGCGATTGTTTTCAGTGACTTTTTGTGATTAATTTTTTTTGTACATTAACAATTTTTATAACTTGAAAATAAATTTGGGAATAATTGAAATTAATTGTGAAATCCAGCAAAAAGTCACCCATGAAATAAAAATAGTTGTTTATATGGAAAATAACGACTTACGTACATCAAATTCTCGTTAAATTAAGTGGCAGCAGACGAATTATTGTTGAACTTTTAAAAGGTAAGCTTAAATATTAATGCAATAATTAATTGCAGCAATCAATTTTGAGTTCTTCTATAGTTTATTTTTGTCTATTGCATCTACTCCTCACTACTTATTGTGATGAAGGCCCAATCAAGAGCCCTCCACAGGAGCTAGTTTAAATATTATCTGAGAGGGTGGCTTTTAAGCTAGTTTAATTATATATCTAATTCTATTACAGTTATGATTATTATTATTTAAATTTTGTTTTAAATCCCTTCCTTGTCTTTGAAGCATTACTTACTTCATTAAATGTATGTAATCTGCCAAGGAACTTCTACTAGCAACTATTAGATAGCATCATCAAAGCAGTATATAAGAAAAGAGCTCAAGTGTCTGATACCTTTTTCTTTACCTACAGTATCCTTTAGAGATGAGATATATCTGTTCACTTTTGGGAGTCCTTTTGGTCCCCAATGAACCTCATGCTACATTGAACACAATAGAGAATAGTACAGAGTGTACAATGCTCTAAGTTTGACTGCACACAGGCATATCTAGAAATTATAATAAACCAACACATAAAGATTTCTTCTAAAATGTCTCTTACAATCATTCACAGGACTTCTTTCACATTTATATATCATAAGATAATCTCTACATACACGTCTTTAATTCACCTCTCATATTCTTTGCATTTAATTTGCTCAAGCAATATATTGTTATTTTGAACATAATCTTTTGTATTTTCATTTTTAGGAGGAAATGCCATTATCCTATCAACTAATAATTTCTCAACAAGTGTGAGTTAATGTAGTTGTAATGACAAAAGTATGCAGGTGTAGACTTTAAGAAAGCTATATTCAACTGAGAATACAAGGTTCACATAGAGTGTTCTTTTATAGTCCCAGTAAACAGAAATAGCTCTCTCGATGAGGAGAGTAACAAAAAAAGGGGAGACTACTCTCGATTATTCATAACAGTAGTCATGTGTGGAATATCAGAATAAAAATCTTGAAGTGTATCTGTTTTTTCTTTCCTTTATCTTTTTTGTACAATAGTCATAAAAAGAACAAATATTTCACTGCACCCATGAATTACTTATATTTATGTTTAAAATACAAAGAAGAATTTGCAATATTATTGGTCCTGACATCATCCACTTTCCCTCTGCTGTAACATAGCTTCCCTGTGCCTTTTCTATAAATATTTTCATTGTAATTGTTCTAATGACCTTTCCTCTTTGGTATCTAGACTTTATGAATTTAAACAAAACTGCTCTCTTTTAATCCCTTTTTTGCCTTCCATAAACATAGTTGATGCTACCCTTCATGAGAATAACTGATTGCACTTTCTCAGGCTGTTTTCTGCTGACATGAAGTGGAAAGATTATATTGAATCATTTGCTATGTCCGCTGCTAAGAAAGTTGATTCACTGTGTCGTGCAAGACAATTTTTCTTGCCAGAATCTGTCTTACACATTTATAAATTTACCATTCATCCATGTATTGAATATTGATGCTGCATCTGATTTGTTGCTTCTGCTATGTATTTAGAGATTTTTGATAAAATACAAATAACGAACTGCAATGTTATTTGGTGTTGTCCTAGCATCTCAGCTTTATTCACTTCCCATTGCCATAAAGTAACTTCCCTATGCCTTTCTATAAATATTTTCATGGTAATTGTTCTAATGAGCTTTCCTCTTTGGTACTTAGACTTATGAACAAGTGTACTACTACTAAATTGGTGGCAAGGTCTCACCATTTTACATTTGAAATTACTAAATATAACCACAGGTTCTATGCTAACAGTTTCTTCAATCGCACTAATCGCTTATGGAACTCTCTTCTGGGTTCATACTTTGCAGTCAACTTTGATCATCAAAAAATTAAATGCAGTCAATTGTTATCTTCTGTCTTCTTAATTCCTTTTCTTTTATTGTTCTCTCTCCTTAATAGTAGTTTTTCTCTTATTCTCTAACACTCAGTAACCCCTTGCATCCTAGTGGCTTTATTACTTTGCTTGGAGTGAAATGATTAAAAAAAATCTAGGAGGTGTTTTTCCCAGATAAATGAGAATGCAGGTTCAATCCCTGCTGAGAGGAACATTTTCTTTAATAAGCCTCTTGAAGATCTAGGTACATAAATGTTAATTTCATTGATAATAAAAAGAAACAGATATCTACTCAAACACTGAAATAAAGTTAATAATTATTTTCTTTTTCTCATATTCTCTCATATCCTTGTGTCTTAGTGGCTTTATTGCCTTGCTTGGGGTGAAATAATTAAATGAAATTATATTGTTAATGACTCTCAGTAACTAATGTCTGTTAGTTTTTATTATCACAACTGCTAAATGGGTATTTTAATTTATATTCTGACACTCCCATCTAATCTTCTAGGTGTGGTGAACCAAGTCTTAAGTTTTTGCAGAGACAAAGTATGACAAGATATTTTTTATCAATATCTCTTTTGTCTTGACATTCCATCTATTGTTAGGATTGCAGCCCTATTTTTTTCTCATCTGTTAGTTTTATTTAAGCTAGAAGTGCTACTCCATGAGAAGAAAATGATTTTGTTTGACTGTCCTGAATATGGTGAACACATTCTTCCTTTCTTACTCTTCAGCCATTACTTAATTTATCTTACAAAACATCATAAATCTTCAGGTTGTAAGGTTATTACACATTATCTTCAAACCACCTACCAACACACCACAAAAATTTCATTTCCTGATAACCGCATTTTTCTTCCTCTGATACTATAATTTCATGGATGCATGGCTGAGGAATTAGAACATTAGAATTCCAACCATGAGACCCAGTTTCAAATCTCACCATGGTTGATTTATCAAGGAGGTGATATCTTGATATCAGCTCAGGGAGATGATCCCAGTGTGTGGAACTGCTTTGAAGCACCTGAAAATCATACCATGAGTTGACACAAACCTCATGAGTGAAACTAGGCAGACAAAACTGTTTAGAAGTTGTCAATAATTGTGATAGCACAAAATCAAAAGTCATCATGACTGAGGGTTTGAGCATATTGACAATGTTCATACCAGATTATGCACTCACTCCCAGAAGCTGTAACTAATGTCTACTCAGCATAGTTGCTATATAAGCTACAGGTTGCCTCTGCAGGTGTTGAAGAAAGATAAATGGACTTGAGCAGGTATCTGCAATTGGGATTAGTTAGCCACCTTATTAAAAGCCATAGACTTCTGAGACTGATAAATGTCTATTTTTAATTTTGACACTGTCATAATAATAAAACCTCAAGTCATTTTACCTTAGTATCTTATCAATATCTTTTGTCTAACTACTATTCCTTATCAAATAGTCTATTATGACTATTTGATAAGGAATAGTAGTTAGACAAAAGATATTGGTAAGATACTAAGATAAGATAATAGAAAAGCATCATTCTCTTCTTTCCAGTTAAATTGTTATCTTGAATTTTTCAACAGTTTTCTTCCTTGCTGTTTAAGATATATTGAATTTTTTATAATCTTACATTAGATTTATTCTCACAAAAGAAATGGATAAAAGACAGAAAAAAAATCCATTAATGCCTCCAAAACAAAACTGCTCTCCTTTTGTCATCAAAGATAATCTTTTTCATCTTCCATCAGCATGGCTGGTGCTAACCCCCAGAATAACTCAATGAGCTTTCTCATTTTAACATTTTCTGCTGTCATTATATGGAATGATGATATTGAATCAATTGCTAGGTCTACTGCACAGAAAGTTGGTTCACTGTGTTGTGCTAGAGAGTTTTTCTAGCCAGAATCTATCTTGCACATTTATAAGTCTATCATTTGCCTATGCATTGAATATTGCAGTCACATCTGGTTTCATGCTTCTGCTATGTATCTAAAGATTCTTGAAAGAATACATATAACAATCTGCAATGTCATCAGTTCTGATCTGGCATCTCAGCTTCAGTCACTTTCCTACTGCTGTAACATAGCTTCCCTGTGCCTCTTCTGTAAATATTTTCATGATAATTGTCCTCTTTCAACCTAGACTTCATAACTTTAAGTGCAGTACTAGATTGGCAGCTAGGTCTTATCAATTTAAAGTTGAAATTGCTAAATATAACTGTAAGCTTTATGTTAATAGTTTCTTCTCTCACACTTTTCACCTGTGAAACTTTCTTCTGATTTCTTCCTTTCTTTCTGCAATGAAGACATATCTAAAGTATATCAGTAAATTATTTTTATTTACTCTTTTTCTTTTTGTTGAAATTTTTTTGGTGTATGTATATATACATATATATATTATTAATGTATACTTGGGTAGCAAACATTCTTTTAAACATCTTTCATTAAATATGATGGACAAGGAAAATTTTATTAATTTTTTATTTAGTTTTTCCATTTGGTGGGAATGAGTGAATACAAAAACTGGCCATACCATCCATTGTTGAAAGAGCTTTCAGCCATTTCCTTAGCCATTTTCAGGGGCATTTTATTTTGGCATTGTTAGTTTTTTTTCATGTTTTGACTGTTTGAGAAGTATTTTTCGTGCTGTTTAGAATACTACCAGGAAGAGCCCTTGCATGTTGAAAATCTATCTGCCTATCTATCTATCTATATATATATATGATGATGAAATAAGGTACAAATAGGAAAATGTTTATAAAATTTAATGTTTTACTGGCCTTATTACAGCTTCATCAGATATTTGGGGGAGAACAAGGGGACCCATAGAAAAAGTTTCAGCATTTCAAATTCTCTATGTCCCCATATTCCCCACCACATGAAATTCTGATGAAGCTGCAATAAAACCAGTGAACATGTTTAAACTTATGTTTTTCCTATTTTTCATTATTTAATCATTCTGTCAGATTTAGTTCATATTTTTCAACCTGCACACACACACACACACATATATATTCATTGGCATCTGTTTATCTCAGAAGGTGACCATGTAGCATTAGGATTTGAATAAATATTGCCCACAGTGGCTGTGGAGTGTCCCTATGAAAAGGCAGTCTCTTGCACACTGGCTGCAGATGAAACTCTTACTGAGGCTACCGATGCCAGTCATTCCTGATATTCCCTGTCTTCAGCAAAAGTCTGTCTTTAACAGGTGTTGGAGTTAAGTTCTACTCACTTCATGTCTTTTTTACGTATATTTTTTAAGCAATATTCTGTCTTTGACTAACTGAGCTGAAACATTTGTAAAAGGCCCCCTCTTCCCAGCCACACAGCATGTCCTCTGGGAGATGATCAGAGCCCATACACTGCACATTGGCTAGCCACCTGAGGTGACTCAGGTTGTGTAGACAAACTTGAGATGCCAGTATGCTGAAGGACTTCTGCACAGACCCTGCCACTACATGTGCAGAATGACATCTAAAGTCAGTAAATGTGGAAGCTGATGAGCTGTTTCTCCTGTATGGAAATACATTGTCTAGTACTCTTAGCCAGAAAGAAAATTGCTGAGTATACAAGCTTGGTAGACATGTCATGTTTGTGAAGAAAAAATGAAAAGTCTGTATAAATTAAGATTCAGCAAAATTAACAAAATAGACAGATTCAAATTATAGTGAACATATAATTAAAACATATTCTATTAATTAATCAGTTTCAGACAAAATAAAAATGTCTTTTTATTAAAAATTATTAAGATCCCTACTGAGTGGATACCTAGTTAAAATTTAATTTATTATTTATGGACAACAATAGAATTTACATAGCATTTAAAATACAGGGTGTTTCAAAAAATTTGATATCATTTCGCAATCTAATAACTTTGTTAGATCTCCTTCAAATTTTAATAGCATATTTATGTTTAATGTTTGTTTTATGTTTTTATGTCTTTATGTTTTTCTTATTTGTATTTTTATGTTCTTTAATCTTTTTCTTTCCAGGTATAAAAATGCCATGTCTCAGGCGGTGCGTACATTGAACATTTGTGAAATTGTTCACATAATCCACATGCTTTTGAATTTCTCATTCAGATTTGGAAGAATAAATCTTATGATCTTCAACATTAATACTTTTTAATTTCATTTGCCTTAATCATGTACTTTCTGTGATATTTACATCTCAAAGGATATCAAATTTTTTGAAACACCCTGTATATATCAAATTATTACTGAGCAAAATTTCAGATTTTTTCCAGCATGTACAGTTATTATTAGAAATTTTATATTCTTCATTTAACACACTTTAGAATTGAGCCAAGCATTTTTCTGTTGAATATTCACATGCATTTTATATCTACTATGACTCCTATGCTTGAGATATAAATAAAGGGACAATGAATTGAATAGACAAGTGAGAATCTCCATGGTAGTCTGTGTATTAGTCCGAGTCCAAGTCATTAAAAAAAATCTTGCTGTCTTGTCGATTCCCTGTTGTATGAAAGCTGTCTTAATAAAAAAGAAAAACAATTTTTGTAAAGCCCCTCAACAATTTCTGGAATATAAAAATGATGTATTTATACTTTATCTGCTTTCTTCTTTTCCTTTCTCTTTTCTTTGCGAATGAGTTGAATATTTTTTACAAGGCCAAATTTTCACCACCTTAACCTTCTACAGTTTGGTGCTCTCAGATAAATTTTTTTCCCACACCCACTTGTTTGATCTGGTTCTGACAATTGCAGATTTAGTCATTTTGGTACCCACTTCTATGTACAAAAAAAGTGAGCTGGAGATTGTAGACCTAAGATAGGCAAAAGTGTCTATGATTTTGAGATTGATGATGTTAATGATGACGTCAAATTCAAATGTGGCAAATTCTATGGGAGAATAGCAAGTTATTTTGAAGCTGAGAAAAGAAGGAAAAGTGATCCATTGGACAAATATTGGGCATAGCCAACACAACAATTTGGAATGTCCTGAAAAAAAAAGAAACTACTGCTGTACTGAGCAACAGACATATAACAGGTTGACCATGGAAGAAAACAGCAGATGACAGAAACATTGTGAGAGCTGTGAGTACAAACATAAAAACAACAATCAGTGATATCATCAACTATCTCCACAGTTCAAGGGTGAAGATTTTACAATTCACTATTTGAAGAGGCTTTCAAGAGCAGAAATATAGAGACCATATAACAAGATGCAAACCATTCATCAGAAGTAAGAATTTGAAGGCCAGATTGGAATTTGCAAGGAAGTACAGAATAGAGAGACAAAAGTTATGGACTGATGAGACCAAGATTAACGTCTACCAAAGTGATGGAATGCCAAACTGTTGAGAAAGAAAGGATCAACTTATGATCCAAAGCATACAACACAAGCACATCTGTGAAGCATGGTGGAAGCAGTATCTTGTCTTGGGCTTGCATGACTGCTTCTGGAACTGCCTCATTCATATTTATTGATGATATAACTCATGATGTTAACAGCAGAAAGAATTCAGAAGTCTACAGAGAAATGCATCCAAACTAATTCAGAGAAGGTTTATCATGCAGCAAGACAATAACCCAAAATATACTACCAACACAACAAAGGATTTCATCAGGGGGAAAAAAGTAGACAGTTTTAGACTGGTCAAATCAATCACCAGACCTTAACACAATAAAACATGCATTTCATATTCTGAAGAGAAAACTGAAGGAAGAACCCCCAGCACTGAAACAAATAAGAACTGATAAAGGCTGTGTTAAAAGCCTGGAAATACATTACAACTGAAGAATGCTACAGTTTGGTGATGTCAATGGGTTGCAGGCTTGATGCAGTTGTAGGGGGGGGGCTGTACCCCTATTATTTATTTTGTGAAGAATAAAAATTCCTGACATCGGACAAGAGAGGAATTAAAAATAAGATGAACACGTATTCAATCTGTGACATGAATCAAAGTAAATTATATTCACAAAAATTTATATTTAGGTTTGTAAGAATGAGTGAGTTGGGCGAAGGTAAGTTTGTGACCATTCATGTCCTGTTTCTTGATGTATTGGCTGCAACTGACTGCTTCCTCATGGGAAAAAGTTTTTATAGGGTTTTGAACAACCTCATGATTTGGTGGCAAAAAAGGTTACACTGACCCTTGCCCTGATTGGCCGAATCTATCCAATCAGCGGACATTTAACATATGTGAGCATGTGGGTATATGTGTGTACATACAGTTCCACACAGTTATTGCAAGCAAAGGTTATGGCAACCAAATATTAAATGTTATTTATTTTAAGGCTATTTGTTCCTTTGCTTTTGCTCACCTAAAAATGGGGAGATCTGATACAAAATATGATATGTCCTAAGCTGTTTAACACATTTAAATGTAAATACCAGGAAACAAAAACTGAAATTCTGAACACATTTCATATTCACCTTTTGATTTTAAACCTAAATGCCTTCAGTGAACAACAAAAACAAAGAAATTGGCCTTGCCGTTCCAATACTTTTGGAGGGGGCTGCACATACATATGTATATATATAATATATATAGATAGATAAATGCAAATTTATTTGTAAATTTTCTTCTATTGTCTTCATGTCATTGTAATAGATGTGTTTCAAATTTCACATTAGAGTTTTGAGACTTGTTTGTTTACATGTGTATTATACTATAATTGGGGTAAGAGAGGTGACATTCTCTCTTTTCCCACACAAAACCTGACAAACATCCTTTTAAAAGGTATTAAAATTTAAGTAACTTAATTATTACAGATGTTAGAAAGATGAAACGTAACATAAGTTTTAAATAATGTGTAAATTTTATCTTTTCATGTAAATCATAAGCTAAGTTCTACTTTAAATTGGTTTCTTTTTAGATGGAATATCATGTTCCATTTAATATTTAATTAATATAAGTTTGACTTTGTTTGAAGTTTGTCTAATAATGGTCTAAATAAATAAAATAAGTTTTAATGATGTGTGGTATAATTTAAGAATATAAAATGTTTTATCAAATTTTATTTTTAATTTATATAGATTTTCATAGATCATAATTACTAAAAATGCACAGGTAATAATCAGTACGAATTTAATGATTTTCACATTTGTTCTGAGTTTTACTCACAATAAAATAGTAACTATTTCAAACTCATATTTGCCCTGTTAAAACTGCTAGGTTAAAATTTTATTTAAAAATTATAAGCAGTTTCGTATAACTTGTGCCACAGCAGCTCGCTTGGAAGTGTAGGTCTAACTTAATCTTGAATTTTGTGTAAAATAAGTCTTAACACCTTTAGTAACAAAAGAAAAAGTAAAAAAAAAAAACTTTTTTGTTTTACAAAAATACATCATAGCTTTATTCTGATAGTGACGCAACAAACTAATTTTATGGGTGATCTCTTACATAATAAAGTTTATCTTGAAACAATTTTTTCATGATTGTAAAAAAAAGTAACTCCATCTTTTAGAAATTCCTGTTAACTAGGTGCCTCCACTGATTTTCTAAAAAAAAAAATAATAAAGAAAAATAAAAAGCTGAAAAACGCATTTTTAAATAATTTAATTTAAATGTCTTTTTCGAAGTTAACTTTTGTCGACCATGAAAAGGGGGCGCTAAGGGACATAATTCAGAATTTTATTTTTGGTCATCTGGAGAATAAAAAAAAAAATCAGTTTTAAAATAAAAAAATTAATAAAATTATTTTAAATATGTCCACACTTGAAAATGGCATTAAATTTTATAATTTTCGATTCTTCAAACACCCCTTTATTTTATATGAATTTTATCACTATCAACCAAGATCTGAAAGAGTTTTAAAGAAATACATGTCAATTGTCAATTTTTCAAACATCAGTTTTTTGGGGGGTTTTTTATTGGAAAAATATACTGTAAATTTTATTAAAATTGTGATACCAACAATAATTTTTTAGTTATTTTAAAAATTATTTTCTTAAGATATTCTTTTTTTTAATGCAAAATACAATTAGGAATATCCAAAAATAATTCACTAGCACGGATTTAGAATAGATCACTAACCACAAGGCGTGGTATAACTGACAGAAAAAATAAGTATTTCCACAAAACTTAAATATAAAGTTCATTTTCATTCATTAACCGTTCATCATCATCATCATCATCATGTCGAGAATTCTTCTCAAATTCGCCTGACTCTTCCTCTTCAACCATCTCTGTCAGAAGGTCCTCCAGATGGCATCCAGAATCATCTACAAATTGGTCAATGTTGGTGTGATGTGATGAGATCTTCCAACCAATCTTTTGCTGCGCAATGGTTCCACAGTAGGGTGTCACTCACAAGTTACGTATGACTTACTTCTCCAGGAGTGACCAGCTAGCAGAAGCCTTCTCTCTTTTAACGAAACTTAGATAGGAGCTAGGTGTCCACCCATACAGGCATTTTTCTTTGTTGGGTGTTTCTTCCAACTCGTAACAATAACATTCTTTTTAATTTTGTATGTGCCGTCAAATGATGCTTCTTGGTGTTTCGTCACTGTCCATGCTGTTGAGCCGTAGAGCAAGACAGTCTTCCGTAGCCCTGAAATCCCTCATTGTCAATTGTCAGACCATCTAGGACACCCCAGGCATTGCCTTTGCGAATTTTGATGTATCTCTCCGTTGACTGGATGTTGCTGCCAAGGTAATCATGTTCTTGGACAGACTTGATGCTGTTGCCGTTTTTCAACTTAATTTCCCCTTCTTGCTTATGGCTGATAAATTGTTTTGCCAACATTAATGAAGATTGTAGAGACCAATCTCGTTGGCCGCCTTTTCCATGAGATGAAGATGTAAATACAAAAAAGTTTAATAAAATCCGATAATTTTCTGACATATAATTTTTTTAAAAACGGGAGGTGGGTGAGGGGCATCATTTTTTTGTCCCGTGTCAAAATTGCGCATGATTTTTTGGTGGTACCTAATTTTAACGGAAATTAATGTTATATGCAAAAATTATTATTTTTTAAATCCTATTCAATCCCTCTCACACACAAAGAGAAGAATATAGTAAAAGAGAGGTTAACTTTTTTTTTTAAAGAGCCTGCTAGCTGTGATAACAGAAAAGACAGTCACATTTCATTTAACGATGTTTCATACACTCACGAATGCAAGGGACATAACTCTGTTTAATGCGTCAAGAGTGTTCCGGAAGATTCCGTGTGGTGTATTCGGTAATTTCCGTAAAAATAGAGATAAGCTATTGATTTTCATGACATTAACTTCGTCTCAACATTTATTTCCATCATTTTTTTTAATTTTTTAAATTGATTTTATAGAATTGTAAAAAAAAAACATCGCTATTTGATGTTAATGATTTTACCAATAACACCAATCAAATACTCTATGATCTCATTCATTCATTCATTTGATCGAAATTCGGTTAAATGATGTGCTTTCCATGAGCGGACCAATCAATCAAAATGAGAAACTAAAGTAAGCATCTTGAATAAATTAACATTTGCCTTTAAGGTCATCCTTTTTTCTTCTCTGTATATATATTTTCATATTTTTATTTTTTCATAGTCGTCAAGATTTTCTTTTTAAGGAATCGTTTTTACTTTTATTTCTTTACTTTATGTGAATTAATTTCAATTTTTTTTCTTTTACACAAGTTAGTGTTTCTATTCTATTCATTTCAAATTATTTTAAAAATGCATCTGTATTTTAAAACCAAAAATCATGGTTTCTATCGTAATTGGTGAATGAAAATATAAACTAATTTAAATAAAAAAATGTTAATTCTTATTTATAAAGAAAAACCGTTTCCTAATAAATTTTCTAGTGTACAAACACCATATTGATTTGTAATGATCGATCAGATTACTTTTTTTTATAATTAAATTACAAGGATTTTTAACACAGGCATTGCAGTTCTTTGCACTTTATAGGAATGTCTGTTTTAGTTAACTTTTTAATACCAAACTTAGGTAAATCCACGAAATCGCAAAGAAAAAAAAAATCAGCATACCGTGATGAAAACCTGCTCCAAAAACCAAAACATAATGAAAAAATAATAGTTTATCGTCAAAATCTTTAAGAGGAGGGATCAAAGTATTTTTTGAATATTTAATTACATTTTTTACTCCTTTTTAGAACATTCGAAATTTTGATTAAAAAATTTGTTGCGTCTGCGGTTGTACTATTAATTTATTTTAAAAGTTAATAATTGTCGGATTTTAATCAAATTTTAGGATTTATTCACAAATGAATGAAATTATTTTTGAAGTTGTTTTAATTAGAAAATCTTGGTAAAAAAAATAGAAATAGTTTTTTACATGTGTTTTCAGTTTCACCCACTTACTTAATTTTATGAAAACTTGAGAAATTCAACGCGATCATTTTTAGTGACTATTAGTTTTTTAGTTATAAGCAGAATATTTTGAAGAATTAGCCAATTTGTCTTGCAAAATCGGACCCCGTCTTACCGAAAAGCTGTTCTGAATCGAAAAATAATAATAAAAAACGCAATAAAGACATTATTATTTAATTAGAGAAGCTTTTAATTGCTTTTATGAATAAAGAGTAAAAAGACAATTGTTTGAGGAAAAATATTTTGATGAAAAAAACTTAATTTTTACCAGATTTGTTTTCATTTTTTTTTTTACAATTTTAAAAATTGAATAATTTATTTTAAATCTTTTAAAATTCAGTTTCAATATGATAACACTTAGGAAATATTGTTATCAAGTAAAAAATTTAATCATAAAGCTTATTACAATCTGACGATCCCCAATATTTTTTAAAGAATTTCAAATTGTTTTTGTACCTGTGATATACACAGGATTTCTAAGTATGGATGTTCAAACCTACATTGATTATCATAGGTCGGTCTAATACTTCGCTAAAAAAAAAGAGCATACCTGATGAAAAAAGCCCAAACTTGATAAACATTTTTTTATCATCTAAAAATGTTTGTTAAGAGGAAAGACCAAAGTATTTTTTTAATTATTTTTAAAATTTTTTAATCCTTCTTACCACGTCCGAAATTTTAGTTAAAAGTCTGTTTTTGACATAAAATCGATCATGTCAGCCATTTTTGACAACTTTGTAAACAAAAGTGAAATTCCCCGTTTAAAAATCTTGTAAAATAAAATTATACTTTTTTGAAAAGTTATTTTAGGAAAATTAGAAAATTTAAAGTTTACTTAATGTAATTGGAAACAAACATGACTTAATTTTTTAGCAGAAAAATTTAGTTGGAAATAAGAGAAGCATGTTTAACTGTGGTGATTGGTTTTGGAGGTGTGAATTGACAACTAACGTCAGGGCAATTTAACAAAGATATGACAGTTTTATTGAATATAATATATATATATATATATATATATATATATATATATATAGTTTATGCAAAACTAGGTAATCCGCATGGGTAGACCCAAGGAGGATGATATCCGGAGAGCTCAATGTAAAATTCAGTGCCGATATGTTTGAATAAAAACAGACCACTTTATGGTTCCATGTAATAAGTTATTTCACCACAACCCCTTTAACAGGGCTCTGGATCATCAGACTTTATTTCCAAAGGTTGAAATGAAAAATGAAAAGAAATTCACACGTTTTTATATACACACACACACACACACATAGACTCTTGTCATCTTAATTTCTTAACTTGTTAAAATGGTTGTTTTTATTGATTTTATATATATATTGATATGTCCGGGAAAGTGATATATTTGTTCGAAGTAGCAAAGTGGTTTTGAACTACTGTAACCGAGTAGGAAAATCTAGCAGGTAGATGTAGTGGTAGGAAATAGGCGTAGACAACAGGCGAAGACAATAGGCGTCGTCAATAGGTGTCTTCCTGTACCTCCACATCAGTCTGTATTTATGGTTGACACCAGCCAATCATATTACTGTGAGGGGAAACCCAGGTGTATGCATATTCATTACATCACCTCCATCCTGAGCTAAATTTTCCCGTGAAATTTAGCTTCAATATTTTCTCTTTTTAGGGTTTGGACTTAATCGATTGATTTTTTTCCTTAGTCTTTTTTGCCTCAATCCTCCTTGCAGTGGTGGAGTTTCACACACTGGTACCTCTGGCCTTGAGATCGGGGATACCTCCTTTGGCGAATGTTGACTTATTGGAACGAGAATTTCAAATGCGTCATACAGGACTTCCATTGAAATCTCTTCGGTATTTTCCGTGACCTCTGTAGTGTGTCTGGGTCTCAATTGATTCCAATGTCTTTTGCACCGAAAATTTTCCCCTTTTATGTCATATATGACCTGTCCAATTCTTTTGGTTATCATTACTTCTTCCCAATACATTTTTCCAGCCCTAAAGTTCTTGAAAAAAACTTTGTCACCTGGCTTATACGCTTTAGTCATCTGGTTTTCTTTTTTAGCAGTTTTCTTCGCCGGACTAGGCAACAGCCTGTCGAACACAGAGTTTATTTTTCTCGCAAACATTAACTCTGCTGGCGATAACCCTGACGTCGTATTCGTATTTTTTTTCAACGCTCGTTTAAAGGTGTCCACGAATTTTTCCGCTTGTCTATTTGATCTTGAATGATATACTGACGTTGTTACGCGTTCAATGGACAGTAATGTACAGAATTCCTTGAATTCTCTTCCCGTAAACTACGTTCCGTTGTCGCTGACTAAAGTTTTAGGTAGTCCAAAGCGACTAAAAATTTCATTAAGTGCGTTTATTGTATTTGTTGCAGTCGGATGTCTGCGCTTAACAATTTCTGGCCACTTAGTGAAACTGCCCACAATGATCAAGTAATAAGATCCATTTATCGGCCCTGCATAGTCGATATGCAATCGAGTCCATGGGACATCTGTCTTTGGCCATGGTTGAATCTTTACCGGTAGATCCCTTGCTGCCAGTTGACATCCTTTGCACTGTTTCATCAAATTTTCTATGTCTTGGTCCATCCTCGGCCAATAAGTATAGCCTCTCATTAGAAATTTCATTCTCGAAATCCCTGGATGGCCAGTGTGAAATGATTTCAGAATTTTCTTTTGCAGAGTAACCGGCATTACAACTCTATCTGCGTATAGTAATATCTGTTCGCAGATTGAAAACGGTGTCACACTAATTCCTTTTTTAGTTGTCTCGTTCAACCAGACTTGCTTTTTCATTTTTTTAATGAAATCATCATTCACCGCTGCTTTTTTCACATCTTCTAGCGTAATCGGTAGTTCTCTAATAGTGTTGCATAACGGACCCGACAATTCACTTTCGTCACTTAGCGCCGCTGTTTCTTTCAGTGGTTCCGTATATTTCGGTATCAATCTTGATAACCCATCGGCGTGACCTAGCTTCTTTGAAGGCACATATTCTATTTTGAAATTATAATTCAATAGAATTACACCCCAACGCTGTGGTCGATTTGCCGTGTGGGTTGGTATACCTTTTTTTTAACCAAATATTGTTAACAGCGGTTTGTGGTCTGTTTACAGAATAAATTCTCTTCCGTATAGAAACCTGTGAATTTTTTTTTTACAGCGTAGATTATTGCTAAACTCTCTTTTTCGATTTGACTGTAACTTCGTTCCGCGGGCAGTATCATTCTCGAGGCATGTGCTACTGGCTTCGTAGATCCGTACTTGAATTTGTGAAGCAATACCGCACCTAGTCCCTCATTACTGGCATCTGCTGCTACAATGATTTTCCTCTTCGGGTCGAAATGCGCTAACGATAGGTCTACTAATAGACAGCTTTTTATTTTTTTAAAAGCCTGTTCGCAGTCTTTCGACCATATCCACTTTGCGCCCTTTTTCACCAAATTATTTAAAGGAGCTCTCATAACATACATTTTTGGGATATAAATGCTATAGTAACTTACTCAACTTAACTTAATCAACTTTTGAAATTACGCCAATTTTCTCCAACCTTTCTAATTCCTCATTTATTGTGTCTAGTGCCGAAAATGGTACTTTTCTTTTTAGTTGAAAGATTCGTTTAACATTTTCTTTCAATTCGAAGTTGACTTCTGTTTTTGTACACAGATTTAGTCCTTCTGAAAAAATGCGAGGGAATTCGCCTTTCAAATCCGTAATAAATCTTTCTGTTTGCTTCGTCTTATAGTTCTCTATGACGTTAACTTAGTTACAGAAAGAATTTACCGGTAATTCCCATAAATTAAACAATACGATCCAGTCTAAACCAAAGAGGTTTACTGAACCAGGGAGCACATACACTTTCGATTTGTGATTTTTTCCCATGAACGCAATGTTATATTTTAATTCACCTCTAAACTTAAGTCTTTTTCCTGACACTCCCCTGGCAATTTTGTCTGTGTTAGTCAACGGCGGCTAACCGATTTTTTCCATGTTTGCTCGTTTATTACCAAGATATCATTTCCTAAATCGAGTAATAATTTTACGGTCTGCCCATTTATTTTTACATTGAGGTATTTTCTTCTTTGACCCTCCTCAATTTCGTTTTTAGACAAAACTACGTTCCCCTTTGTTTGAGACTTTGCTTTTACTTTACTCTGTTTTGCCCGACAATGGGAACTTCTATGGCCTACACGCCCACAATTAAAACATATTTTATCCCTAAAGAAACAATCCTTCTTTATATGCTGTCCTCTACACGAACTGCATATAATTTTTCTTTCTTTATTTTGTTTCCACTTCTGCTGTCTTACAGTTTGTACTCATGAAATGTTCTTCTCCTCAATCTGAGTATTATCTTTTTTATGTTTATAAGTTGCTGACATTCTTCTGTTATTTTTTGTAGCGTAATCTTCGGATCCTGTTCCATGATAGTGAGGATTCTTGATCTAATTTCTTTGTTCCTTGGTGTCGTTAGACCCTGCACAAAAATTAGACACTTGAACATGTCGCTTGACAATTCCTTTAATTTAAATGCCTCACACTGTGCGTTAATCATACCTGCATATGTGACAAAATGATCATACTCTTGTTTTACAATATTTAGACACTTGTATCGTGTATGAAACAGACTATCTCTTTCATCAAAAATTTTTCACAAAATTTCTACTGTTTCGCTGATTGTAATTTCTTCTGGCTTCTTTGGGAGGATTAAATTCGCGTATTTTGTATTTTCTTCTGTTCCCAACTTCTGTAACAAGAGAGTGATTTTTTCCTCGTCGGACCATTGTTCGCGTCTTTTTGTAAATATTGTTTCAAACCTACGAAAATAAGCCGGAAACATTGAACCACTGTCAGGGTGGTATTTAAATTCAGAGAATGAATTTGAAATTCCTTCAGCAGAAAAAAATCTAGAACCCGGTTCTTTTGTTGTCTTAGATAATATGTCTTCCCAAAGTGCTTTATTGTCTTTTGCCTGTTGTTTGAATAACTTTTCAAACCTTTCTTGTTGCTGAATAAATTGTTGTTGTTGTTGGAATTGTTGCTGTAAAGTGACTTGTAGCGCCTTAGTTAATTCCGCAATTAGTTCCATTTCACAAAGTATCCACAAGAAAAAATTTTGCTCCAATTTATGTAGACAATAAAATTTTCTATGTCCAAACAAGATGGGAGGGGGCAATTTTTTACTTTTTGTAAGTGTTGCACAAGATTTTCCTTTTGTAACGTTCCTCGTTAATAAGCGTTAAAACAAAAATGAGGGAAAAATTACTTACTTTCTATAAGTGTCGAACCAGTCTTTCTAACGTTCTTCGTTAGTAAGTGTTGTTAACTGTATATTTTTTTTTCTTTTGCTTTAACTTGTGAGGTTGTTTCGAATTTTGTTGCCAACTGATATGTCCCAGAAAGGGATATATTTCTTTAAAGTAGCAAAGTGGTTTTGGACTACTGTAACTGAGTAGGACAATCTAGCAGGTAACCGTAATGGACTGGTCCTCGTCATAGTAGTAGGCAATAGGCGTAGGCAATAGGCGAAGACAATAGGCATCGTCAATAGGTGTCTTCCTGTACCTCTACATCAGTCTGTATTTATGGCTGACACCAGCCAATCATATTACTGTGAGGGGGAACCCAGGTGTATGGATATATATATATATATATATATATATATATATATATATATATATATATATATATATATACACACATTATATACATACATATATCATTGAATACAACAGACTAGGTGCTTTTATTTAGTCTTTTATCCAATTTCTCATGTCATCTAATAATATTTTTCTTTTCAGATGATAAATTATATAAAAACTGTTTGAATGTTCTTTTTATCTGAGCGCTTTCAGCTATACATTTAGCCATTTTCAAGGATTAAATATTTTAACTGTTAAATACAAAATAGTTTGTTGTATGTATGTTTTATAAAATATTTTCATTTTTTAAAACATGGTCAATATATATATATATGTATGTATGTATGTATGTATGTATGCATATATATATGTATGCGTATGTATATGTATGCATATATATATATGTATGCATATATATATGTATGCATATATATATATGTATGTATGTATATATATGTATATATACATATATATACACACACACAAATATATCGTAAAGGCTCTTGCCATTTTAATTTCTCTAGTGAATCCCTCTTAGATATAAAATGGGTGTTATTAAAAATTTCCTCAAGAGATTGCGTTAGAATTCATCCTCTCACATGCTTTTCTTTAAAGAATTACATAACGTAAAACAAACGCTTATTAATAATGGATTTTTTAATCAGTTGTTGGATTTCCATATTAGACTTTTTCTGTCTAAGGTAGCTTATAGCAATGATGAGAATAGAAACATAAACAATAACATTAATATTTTTTATAAAAATCAAATGAACGAAAATGACAAACAAGATAAAACTAGAATTAAGAATATAAAAATTAATGCACAAAACCAGTTGACAATAGCAAAAAAAATTAGATTAATTATTTATTACAAAAAAATTTAAAACTTCTAACCTTATAGTTAAAAATAATAATTCACCTCTTAGAACAAAATTTAATATGATAAATATTATTTACGAATTTAAATGTCCATTAAGGAACTGTATTCCTGATCAATCAAAATTTGTAAATAAAATTTTTGATACACCCTATATATATATATATATATATATATATATATATATATATATATTACTTAAATTCTATTGATATACCTCTGTAATTTTTTGAGGTAGTATCATTAATGGTTTGGAATGAGAAATCGGCAAGCCAAGTTCATTGCATTCACTTTCAATGACCTTGGGAAAGGTGTGAATCTATGTCTTTCTTCCTCATCCTCAGCTGTGGATTAAATAAAAGGCCAGACTGGACTCTCTAGCCATGGTTGGCAACCAGTCTAGGAGAAAGACAACTGAAAATTCAAAACTGTATTTAGGCCTGGTGAAGCACTATAATAATTTAATTTTTTTCTGTAAAGGAATGAGAAAAGGGAGCATGTTGTTTCTCTTATCCCAAAATTTTCAAAAACGTGCAAGCTGTAACAAAGGTTCAAAACTACCTCCTAATATTTAAAAATTACAATTATTTATTAAACTGATACAAAACAATATAACAAAGTACAAATTTTACAAAAAAAGTCTTGCTTAAAAAATTCCTTTCATGCACCTTATTAGGGGCAAGGCAAGATAATAACATAATTATAGAAACAATTGGCTCTAAAAAGTTTCACAATACAATTTTTTTTCTAATCAAGAAAGGAAAATACTTTGAGAAAGAAAATTGAATACTGTTGGGAAAAAGATGAAATAACATGACAATTATTTCTGGTGGTCCTTTTTAGAGTCAATTCTAAATAGAAAATACTTTCGCACACAAAATGAAAAATTTTACTATAGTGTCTGGCTTTCCTTTAATATACTTCTCCCAAAAGTAAGTGTCTAAAACAAACTTTGACTTTTTAACATTTATTTACTCATGCTTTTTAATTATTTTAAACAACTAATAAAAATTTTTTATAGTACCTACTGTGCAAACATGGAAAGAATTATGGAATTTATGATGACTATCATCACAGCTGCAGTCAATGACACGCACAGACACACACACACACAAATATATATATATATATATATATATATATATATATATATAAAAGTGAACATAGAAGTCAACACTTAGAGGCGACAGTCTGTTTCATGCTATATGCAATCGTCAGGCCACAATTGCATATAGCATGAAACAGACGCTCTATCTCTGATATTGAGCACTTTATTCCATAAATATAGCACATCTTAAGACTATATTTCTTCATATATATATATTTTCCTTAATTGGTTCAAATGTCTTTTGTGCGTCCATTTTTTACTTCTTATCATGTATAACATCTTACCAATTCTTTGAGTTACCACTCCATCTTGCCAAAATTCCTTCCCATTTTTGTAATTTTTTTAAAAAAACTTTATCTCCGGCCTGAGATATTTCATATTTTTCTGATGCGTTTTGTTCTGGCAACTCTTTTTTCTTTCCGCAGCAACCTATTGAATACAGATCTAATTTTTCTAGCAAACATCAGTTCAGTTGGAGGCATCCCTGATATTGCGTTTGGATTTGGTGTTATTCTGTATATACTTAAAAACTGCTGTATATTACCATCATCTCTATTAGTACCATTTGTTTTTTTAAGGGCTCTCTTGAACGTATCAACAAACCGTTCAGCCTGTCCATTTGACCTAGGATGGTACGGTGAAGTCGTGATGTGGTCAATTCCCAGAGTCTTACAAAAACGTCTTAAATTCACTTCCTGTGAATTGAGTTCCATTGTCGGTGACAATTTTTCTGGTACTCAAAACGTGCAAACAGTTCTGTAAGAAAATCTTTTTGTTACAGAAGCAGTTGGTCTTTTGCACTTAAAAATTTCAGGCCACTTGGAATAGCTATCCACAACTATCAATGAGAAATTACCATTCATGGGTCCAGCATAATCTATGTGGAGTCTGGTCCATGGAACATCTGTTTTTGGCCATGGTGTGTATTTTACTGGCGGTGCTTTCGCTGCCATTTGACACCCTCTACAAGTTTTAACTACCTGTTCAATGTCTTTGTCCATATTTGGCCAATAAATGTAACTCCTCATCAGGGCTTTCATACGTCCAATACCAGGATGCCCCTGATGAAATTCCTTCAAAATCCGCTTTTGTAGTACAACCGGTATCACGACCCTTCCAGCATATAACAGCACTTCATCACATATTGAATATGCTGGTGAAGAAGTTTATACTTTTCTGAAGTTACAACTTTTTCATTTTTCTAATAAAAATGTCGTTTTCTGCTTTTAATTTTATTTCATCTAATGTCACCGTAATTCTTTTACTGTGTTATACATTACTTCAACCAATTCATTTTCTGCTTGTAATGACTTTATCACCGTATCTTCTAAGCGGTTCAAGACGTTGGAATCAGTCTAGATAAACCATCAGCATGGCTTAATTTTTAGATGATAAAAAATTCCATTTTGAAATTGTAATTCAACAAAATGGTTCCCCATCGTTGCAAATGGTTTGCCGTATGAGTAGGTATACCCTTCTTCGAACCATAGATTGGCGAACCACAGCGGGCGATGGTCGGACTGCAATATAAACCTTCTTCCATGTATGTACTTATGGAATTTTTTACAAGCATAGATGATAGCTAAGCTTTCTTTCTCAATTTGAGAGTACTTCTTTTCTGCAGGTAATAATGTCCTTGATGCATGTGCCACTGGCTTCGTATTGCCGTCTCTGAATTTATGCAGAATTACCGCACCTATTCCGTACTCGCTTGCGTCCGATGCCACTATAATTTCCTGTTTAGGGTCATAATGTGTTAGTGATAATTCCGACATCAAAATATTCTTTATTTTGTCAAACACCTTCTGACACACTTCTGACCATTCCCACTTTGCTCCCTTTTTAAGCAATTTATTTAATGGAGCCATAAGGCTGCACAAATTAGGAATATATATCCCATAATAGTTAGTAAGTCCTAAGAACGCTTGTAGCGTTACTACATTTTTGGGAGTTGACATGCTTTTGATCGCTTCTGCCCTCGCCGGATCTGGTCTTCTTCCATCAGAGTCTATTATCTGTCCCAAAAACTTAATTTCACTCAGAAAAAATTCACATTTTTCAGCTGCAAGTTTGAATCCATATTCTTCAATTTTTTCAAAAACCTGATTAATATGTTCCAAATGTTCATTTCGATCTTTACTTTTTATCAAAATATCATCAAGATATGCAATGGCGAAGTCCAACCCGACCAGCAGAGTGTCCATAATTTGCTGAAAAATACTAGGGGATACTTTTAAACCAAAAGGCAGACGGTTTAATTTGTATAAACCCTTCTGTATATTGATAGTCAACAATTTAGAACATTCTTCATCCACTTTCACTTGGAGATAGGCATCCGATAAATCCAATTTAGAGAATATTTTTCCTCCATTTAAACTTGCAAAAATGTCTTCTGGTGAAGGCAAAAGATATGTGTGGCCTTTTAAGCAATCATTTAGACCCGTAGAGAAATCGGCACACATCCGAATTTTATTATTTTTTTTCTTAACAACAGGGCAGGCCCACTCTGAAAATTCAATGCATGAAATAACTTCTAAATTTTCAAGCCGTTCCAATTCTTTGTTAATCTGTTCCAAAACACCAAATGGCACATTACTTTTTCGCTTGAAAATAGGTTTTACATTTTCCTTCACTTCAAATTTTGCCTTCGTCTTTTTGCTACATCCAAGACCTTCTGAAAATACTTGTGGAAATTTTATTTTCAGATCTTTCACCCAATTTTCTGTAACCCGATTTTTACATGGAGAAGAAACATTAATTCTATTGCAAAAAGAATTTATAGGGAGTTCCCATAAATTAAAAAGTATAATCCAATCTGTTCCAAACAAATTTGAAGCATTTTGTAGCACATACACTTTAGACTTTAGTGTCTTACCAACAAATGAAATATTACAAGAAAATTCACCTGAAATGCAATTTTCTTCCAGAAATCCCACGAGCCACTTTTCAGTCTTTTTAAGCAAAGGTCTGCCTATTTTAATCCATGTTGCTGTATTAATAATGGAAATATCACTTCCAGTATCTAGCTGTAGTTTAACATTTTTTCCATGAATTTTTACCTGTACAAATTTTCTTTTCTGCCCCTCCTCAATCTCCTGACGTGACAACACAATATTCACATTATCTTTTTTCGACTTAAATTTTTTTCTTTTGCTTTTACAATGAGTACTTATATGGCCTTTCTTGCCACACGAATAGCAATTTTTGTCGCGAAAAAAACATTCACTTTTAAAATGACTACCACCGCATCCAAAGCACGTTGGTTTTTTAACGTTTTTATTAACTACTAGCAGTAGAGCCTGGCGTTGCCCAGGGATGTAACAGTAAGAGATAGATCAAGTATCGACCATCATAAAGACTGAAAAATAAAATTGACAAAGATTATTGTTTAAGGTTGACGGACATGCATGTCTTAATTATTTTTTTTTTTTTTATGAATTGGTCAAACCCAAACTCAAACAAAAACATTGTTTACAATCGTTATGAGTCTATCGATTGATGAATAGAATTTTATTATAAACAATTGTCTTGTAAATGGAATTTTTAAAGCATTCTGAATGTAAAAATAAAGAAAAAAGTGTGCAAGGCAATAAGAAACACTACCTGCCAAAAAAAAGTGAAGTTTTGTTGAAATCGGTTGGAAAAATGTAGGTAGCCTTTCTCTGTAATCTTTTACAATTTATGGTTTTTACTTATTGAATACAGTAAAAAGAAAATTGCATATTTTGCTTGTGGTGATTCATAATTAGAATTCTGATTTGAATATATTTTCCACTCATTGTTTCTAATACAAAAAATATTAACTTTATTTGGGTTTATTAATTTATTACAAGTACTGTGTTCTTTCCTTAATAATTATCATCTTCGAAATATTGTTGTTTTTTGTCTATCAGATTTCTTACGTCCGCATTTTTAAATTATTTCTTAATACTTTCTTTTAAATATTGAATTCATTTCAAATAGAACCAATGCCTTATTGATCTGCCTTGTAACAAATTGCAAAGGGAATTGTAAAAATGGCCCTAAAGTACGTGGAATTATCTTTCCCTAAAGATAAAGAATTATCCGATTTTTCGATTCATACAATCAGTAGAGATCGTTAGATTATTGTTTAGGTTGACGGACACGCATGTCTTAGTTTTTTTGGGTTTTTTTTACGAATTGGTCAAACTCAAACAAAAACATTGTTTTCAATCATTATGATGAGTCCCCCGATTGAATAGAATTAGAATTTTATTATAAACAATTGTCTTGTAAATGGAATTTTTAAAGCATTCTGAATGTATAAATAAAGAAAAAAGTGTGCAAGACAATAAGAAACACTACCTGCCAAAAAAAAAAGTGGATGTTTGTTTTATCGGCTGAAAAATGTAAGAAATCCGATCCCATATATAAAGGAACACACACACATACACACACACAAACAACCTGGGTTTTTTAACCTGATGTGAGTTGTCCCCCTTTCATTCTCACGATGTGTCTTAATTCAAGTTTTGCCAATATTCAGGACCTTATGTCCTTATCTTTGCTAGAAGTCAAGCCTTGAATGAATATCAAACATTTAAATCGATCAATTGAAAGATCATGTAACATAAAACGTTCACACATTCTGTTAACATTTAAAGCATACGTAACAACATCCTCATCGTCACGCTTTACCATATTCAAACATGAGAAACGAGTATGAAACAAACTAACTCGCTCGCCAAAAATACTAGATAAAGTATTAACAGTTTCTTCGAAAGAAATGTCACCAGTTTTTCTTGGAAGGACAAAATTTGTATACTTATTATTTTCATCTGTACCCAACTTTTGTAAAAGTAAACTCACTTTTTGTTCATCAGTCCAACCTTCACATTTTTTTTCAAATATTGTTTTAAATCTTCTGAAATACGCAGGAAATGTTATGCCCTCCTCTGGGTTAAATTTAAACTCAGTAATAGAATTAGCAATACCTTCGGTCGTGAATAGCGAATTTACTGGATTCTTAAGTAAAATCGCTTCATATAAAGCCTTTGTGTCATTTCGCTGCTGAACTTGTAAATCAATAGTTGTTACCGAAACAATTTTTTGTTGGTCTTGTTGCTGAATTTGACTTTGCACTAGAGTTTTCATTAATGCAATCAAATCTTCCATTATGCGTAATAGATTACACAAAACACTTTTTGAAAACAGACAAAAAGGGAAAAACACGTATATATCCACAATAAGCACAAGTCTTACTTCTTTTTGGCACTTTGAAATCCCATTTCTTCGTGAAGAACAAAGTTCGACGTATTTTTTTTTTTTCAGAGCAAGAAAAAAAAAAAATTTATATAGTCCACCTAGAGTTGAAAAATTCTCCACTCAGCGTGATGAACGAATCTCTCGTCGCCACTGTTATGATGTTGATTTGGGGTTAGTAGAGACAAACATCAAATAACACGTAACAATAAAAAGGGTTTTAATAGGTTGGTAAAAAGGCACAGAAATCGCCTGAGTAGTCAATAACCAGCTCAGCTAAGAACTTCTCTGTCTATCTGTCTTTTTTCATGTCAACTGACATGCCACTATTTAAAGTCTTTGTTCACAGACGCAGACAAGTTCATCTTCAAGAGGGGTGGTAGGTTTCCGACACAACATTATCACACACAAATATCATAGTAGACACAAAATGTGTGTGAATATTTAATAGGAAAAATGCTTGGCTCATTTTAAAGTGTATTAAATGAAGAGTATACTATTTTTAATAGCTTAATAATTAATATGTTTAAAAGCTGAAAATCTGCAAAGTAATAATTTGATATATATTTTAAATGCTGTGTAATTTTTATCTTAAAAATATGTAATTTATAATTTTTATGTTTCTCCATAAATTATACGTTAATTAAATTTTAAGTTAGAATCCACTCAGTTTAATAATTCATTTTCAATAAAATTATTAATAATTTTCAATAAAAAGACATTTTGATTGTGCCTGAAACTAATTGATTTAGAGATTATGCTCTAAAAATATGTTTGCTATAATTTTAATGTTTATTTTATAAAATTTTAATTCATATGAAAACAAGACAAATGGTAAAAATTTAATCAGTCATTATTTAATAATTAATCTGGAATAAATTATAAAAGTTTGAGGCATGTATCAACTAAAAGCTCTTAAAGAGGGTACAACCTTTCAGATAAACAAAAAAAAAAGAGCAAAGTTTAACTTAGGACCAGGCAAAAATATGATATGTAAAGACATTTTTCTCTTGGCACCACTATTACTATTGGTAATTTTTATTGTTTTAAAAAGGTATTTTTAGAATTTTCATAAAACCATAACATATGAAACTAAATTTGTTTCTTGAGAATTGACAACAAAAATATTAAAAACTATTTTATTTATTCAATTTATTTACATGATTATTAATTTTTAATTAGCTATATATATGATAATGAAATTTTTGATTTTGTTTAGACTTATTGGGTTTTCTCAGTCTTTCTATTAAAAGATAATTTTTATGGTTTTAAAAATGTATTTTTAGAATTTTAATAAAGCCATAACATGAAACTGAATTCATACATTTATCTTTTCATTGAAATTAGCCCTAACTACTTCTGACTTTAATTTTCTAAATGGTGGTGTTCAGTTTACTGGTTTTATTAAAATTCTAAAAACACCTTTTTAAAACAATAATAAGTGACAAGAGAGAATAATATAATAGTGGTGTCAAAAAAAATGCTCATTTGACACGCATTTTTTTTGCCTGGTTCCAAGTTAAAACTTTGCCTAAAAAAAAAGTAATGTAAAAATATTTTTGACATCAGAGATCATAGAGAAAATACAGTATATTTTCTTTTAGATAGATTTGGTTCTCCCAACATAAAATAAAATCTAAGTTGCAATAGGGTGTGAACAATAAAAATATATGTCAGTATATATGTGGGTGGCATGAGAATCCATCTTCAAAAGGTTGTTTAAAAATTGAAAACCTGACTATAGAATCAGTTAAAATGCAAGTTTTTGAATATTCATTAAGAAAAGACAGAACAAAAATAAAAATAAAAAACAAAACATCTTTGTTTAAAAAAAGTCATTGTAATTTATTTGCGTTCATTGTGTGAATACAGAATGTTTAATGGGAAAAAGATGTATGTATATAGAATCTGAAAATAAAAAAATACATGAAATGTTTTTAACTTTAGAAGAGACTTTGTTTCAACATATAACAGATTTTCATCAGACAGACAATGAAGTGCTTGGAAAGAGAGAAGAAATATGTTGGTCTTCACCACTCTCCAAGGTCCACTGTAGGTATTATTTATCCATATGTTAACAGTGAGGGTGCCTAGAAAGAGAGAGGAAATATGTTGGTCTTTTTCACTCCAAGGTCCACTATAGGCAACAATGGCATCCCAAATTTCCAGGAACCAGTTCTATAAAGGCAGGTAATCTGTAGGAACATATTCTGCTTATTTCTTTTTCAGTCTGAGAATGGCAACAAATCACTTTATATAGTATCAAAAAGAATTAAAACATTTTGATAATTTAATAGAAAACAATTATTTATTAAGATATTTCCAAATTGAAATTCTGTTCTCATCATAATTCTGTTCAAAAGTATGATGCTTTTTGAATCTTGTGTCATCGGCTGTGTTATGGTTTCTTAACTACATTCAAACTGAATCGCTGCAAAATGTACAGCAATGGTATTAATTATAATTTTAGCTCTTTGAATAGTATATATGTTTATGGTAATTTCTTGTTATGTTTTCAATGTCATCACGGAAATCCTTAACAGAGAACTCATAGTGAAATACCTTACAAAAGTCCAGTAACTTCCCTTCAGCATCTTTCTAGGGAATTACAGCTTTTTCTATATTCCAAGAATCTTGGCTCACAATAATTCAATATTAACTAATTCATGAGTTTTATGATTTATCTTATGAGAATTATCACACTGTTAACACAATCCATTAATCTTAATCTCATATTTATTATCACTGCATTCAAAAAGAAAGAGGTGGTCACTGAATAGTCAGCAAGTTCAAAGGTTCATTAAAGGGGATGTAATATCTTAAACACTTTGCAGTGAATTTGTTGCTGTCTCACTTTTCATTTGTTTGGCTTAATCTTTTTGGTCAAATCTCTCTCACCTATTTTTTCTACACAGCTACCATTATCTTTATCTTTCTTTTATTTTTACTGCCCCCCACCTGACTGTTGTTTATTGTTGTGTGTGTGTGTGTGGGGGGGGGGGTCTGTCTATTAGAGTTTCATGAAACATGTGGGTGTGTAGTATAACTAATATTTTACTTATACCATAAGATTATTTTCAGATAATCCAACAACCAATTGGTTTGCTAAGCTTTTAGTTTTGTAATTTTAAGAATTTTTGTGCGAACTGGTAGGATACCATCACTGACTATAGGCATTACTAAATTCATAATATACTAATTACCTTAACATGACAGAAAGAAGGACCAGAATAAACCAAAGAAATGAATTTCAAATACAGTTATACATTTCTGAATGGATATTTCATCTGACATTATTTCTTATTACTATAAATATTATTTTTAGCCGGTACATATGTTTGAGTTGGTATCCTAGGTTTTTTTTGTATTTATTTTCTTAAACAATGAAATCAATAACAATAGATTCTCATAGATTGTGAATTCCTACTGAAGAATGATTTTGTCTCTAACAGGAATCAAACCTTCATCTACTTTCCCATCAGGGAAATTGTTTCTATAGTTAAAATGTGCCTTTACCAATTCAGCTACAGAGACCACATAGATAGAGCACATTTTGGATTATCTACTTAAGGAATGCATATTTCTTGTTGGGACTTCTACGAATCTATATATCTGCTAGCTTCAGTTTCATACCTGAAACATAAACAACAGTAATTTTTTTAAAGGATTTTTTTCTTTAATAGGACTACCTACAATTACTGTAAGAGAGTTTTGGGAATTGCTACATGCAGGCCAAGGCTGAAAAGAAACAAATTGGATCTCACAAATTTTGGAAGATCACCAACTCAAGAGGCAAAGTAGTTGTACCCACTATTATAAATGACCCTGAGGTCATAACCTCAACAGACAAGGTGAAGCTCTTCACTTCAATCTTTGCCTAAAACTCAACATTAGATAAGAAAGTTCTCCCCAACTTCTCACATCTCACTGAGCACAATCTCAGTAATATACTCATGTCAGTAAGAGAAGTCTCTAGACTTATCAAAAACCTCAACCCCAAAAAATCCACTGGTCCAGAAAAAATTTTAAGGATATCAACCCAGAATTATCTCTGATCCTAGCAAAGTTATTTAACTGCTGCTTGAAGGAAAAATCTTTCCCACGCCTGTGGAAGGTGGCAAGCGTATGTCTGGTCTTCAAGAATGCAGGCGCCCAATCCCCCCTCCCATTATAGACCTATTAGTATCATCAGTAAGCTTTTTGAAGACTTATAAATAAGAAGGTCATCAAGAACCTCTTGTGCAATGAGCAGTATGGGTTTCAATTAGCCCGATCCACTGCTGATGTCCTAATTAACATTACACACAAAATTAGTGATGCCCTTGATGATACACACACCACAAAGACCACAGTATTAGATATCTCAAAGGCCTTTGACAAAGTGTAGCACAAAGGTATGCTACACAAGCTCTCCAGCTAGGAAATCCCTGGAAGGGTTTTCTCTATTATAAAATCCTCCCTAAAAAGTAGATCCCTGAAGGTAGTTATAAATGGCCAGTCCTCTGGTGAGTCACTTCTCGAACCAACCCTCATTCTGATTCACATAAATAATCTTTTGTAAACATCTATGTCAATGATACAACAATATATGGGTGTGCCTCTAAAACTCTTGACTATCAGAGATTGGCAGCTGACCTCTCTTCCAATCTAACACTAACTTCCCAGTAGGGAAAAAACTGGCTTTTTACATTCAATGCCTCTAAAACCAAACTGGTTACATTCTATCACCGCCTATCAGACCTTGAACTAATGCCAATCATGATGAATAGATGTCCCCTCGAGGAGGTCCCATGTCTTGAGAAGATATTGGGCCTCAAACACACACCTGACCTTAACTGTAACTCCTGTATATGATCCATCACTAAAGATGTAGGTAAAATGATTGGTTCCTTGTAGCACTTTAGTAAATACCTGACTCCTCATGTTATCCTCTACCATTATGAGAGCCAGATCAGGCCAAAAATGGAATACTATTGCCATATTTGGACAGAAATTGCCCAGACTTCACTTTCCAGTTTTCAACAGCATCTCTGAGTCCTTGGAGAAGAATTATTTTCCACCCTCCAACCTCTCTCTCATAGGCAGGATGTAGTGAGTCTCACACTGCTTTATCTATACTACTATGGAAAGTGCTTGGATGAAGTGCATTTCTTGGTTTCACTAGGTCCGACCTTCATGGCTATAACCCTTCATAGCAAACTACCCACATTCCCTCTGAATCGGCATGAAGTAAGTTCCACTCGAACAGCTTTTTCCCTTGAACCACTGCCCTATGGAACAGACTCCCAAGAGGATGTTTCCCCAACCACTACAATCTTAACCTATTCAAGTCTAGAGTCAACCATTAGCTTCCCCTCCTATCTATATAAACTACTCCTTAACGTAACCCTCAACCTCGAGTGGCTCCTGGGTCTTATACAGGGTGAACCTTACTGTAAAAAAAAAATAATATGCTCAAGTCCCAGGAGTTATCTCCCCAGGCATTGCCTACTTAGGAAAGGGCTTGGGTCATTGTTTGGTGCTTGTTGTATCCCCAAAAGAGGAAGTGTCGAGGAGATGTGTTGGCTCACACCCCACAATCAATTTGACTTTGTGTCAGATTCCAGTTAAGTGGGTGTGTGGATAAATAGCCTTCACTTATGGACTACCAGTAAGAAAATCATTCTTCAATTTTGTTCTGCAAACATCACATAAAAATAACTATGAACTATTGACACTATTTACTTTGTTCAGACTATTGTTCTCATCTTTATCATCATATCCATGACATTTTGGCCATTGTAAGCCAGGTGATATACATTGGAATTTTGAACCAAAGCCCTTATTTAGTCCATGGGGAAAGATTGTTCTATAACATTGTGATGAAAAGAGACCTTTTTAGAAAATTGAACATTAAGGTTTTATTCAACATAAAAAGCATACACTGTTACCAGTTACATAGAAGATATGAACGAACGGACGCCAGAGAGAGAAAGATAGAGGCGTCCCACTGTTATTTATAAACACAAAATCACGTGACGTGAACCAACGCGAAAATCACGCGAAATCACACAACAGTTCATATGCAGATAAGTAGAAGGTATTAAATAATTAACTGAATGAATACAAAGAATTATAAGTATATCACAACACTCTTGATACTTTGGGTTACGGATGATCTTTCGTCCTCATCTTGATGATTCGGGAAGAAATCCCAGAGCATCCTTTTCTAAGTGCGACCGCTGCTGCTGTTCTATATCCCGAGACTTCATTTTGCCAACTGAAGTGGAGGATTCCCCATTTGTTGTGGTTTCTTGTTGGTCAGTAGATATTTCCAGTTCATTGTTATTTGATGGAGTAGAACTCGATGATTCACAGTGATCAGTGAAGACAGGAGAATCCGAATCTACAAGCGATGGGTCAGTAACAGGAGTGGGGGCAAGGTCTTCTGTTGAGACTGTTGACTGACGGCTGTCAGGGAAAACAAATTCTCACAAAATTGGGAGTTGCTGATATTATTTCCACCGGTTCCACTAGTGGGTCAGACTTGTGTTGACAAACTTTCTTAGCAGCGCCGGACCTCCTTGCAACAATTCAGGTAGGGTGTATCCGGTACCCAACCTTCTCGGAAAATTGAACAGTCTTTCATGTGGTGTTGTGTTAGTTGCTGTGCAAAGGAGAGATCGAATTGAGTGCAGAGCAATGTCGAGTACAGCTTGCCAATGATGTTCATCCAGTTGCCTCGTCTTGAGTACAAGTTTGATCGTTTTCTATATTGTTCCATTTGCCCTCTCACATTGTCTGTTGCCGATTGGATGGTATGGTGTTGAGTGAGTAATTACAACGCCATGTTGCCAGAGAAACTCTTTCAGTTCAGATGATACGAACTGGCTCCCTCGGTCACTATGGATTGAATCTGGGCAGCCAAAGAAAGTAAAGAGATTTTGGAGACATTTTATTACAGTTCCTGTTGAGATGTCTTGGCATGGATAGACAAAAGGATAGCGTGAGTATTCATCTACGATCACGAGTAGATATTTAAAACTATTTGTTGATGGTTTTGGGCCCATGAAATCAATAGCAAGGCGTTCAAAAGGGGATCGAGAATGGATTAAGCAACCAGGGGAAGGTCTGAAAAACCTTGGTTCAGCACATATTTGGCATTCAGCACAGGTATGTTTAACATCTTCCATAGAGAAAGGCAGATTCTTTTGTTTAACAAAATGATACAGTCTCGCTACTCCTGGATGACAGAGTGCTGCGTGAAGATCTTTTAGTGATAATGAACACGAAGCAGAGCATGAATGGGAAAGAGTATCTCCAGAGCTATTAAATGAACCTGGTCGGTATACAATATCATAAGAGTAGTTAGAAAGTTCAAGTCTCCATCAAAGTAGCTTATCGTTTTTAATACGGTTTGGTGTCCGTGTGTTGAACATATATGAGGCGGCCTGTTGGTCTGTAACGATAGTAAAATATCGGCCGAGTAAAAGATCACGCCATTTACGAACAGATTCTACAATGGCTGCTGATTCATGCTCTACTGCTGAGTGTCGATGCTCAGATTGCGTAAGAGTTCTAGAAAAATATGCTACTGGGCGTCCATTCTGAGAGAGGCAGGCCGCCAATGCTGTCACAGATGCATCCGTTTCTATTGTGAATGGAACTTCATCCTCAATGGCTGCAACCGAAGCCTTGCAAATTTCATCTTTTATTGCTTGAAATTGACTCTTGAATTCTTCGGCAATAGGAAATGAGGAGATATTTAGCAAGGGTGAAATGCGGTCAGAGAAATTCTCCACCCATGGTGAGTAGTATGAGAAGAGACCCAGAGCTCGTTTGAGTGACTTACCACAGTTCAGAGTCGGTAGTTCTTTGAGTGGTGTCTGGGTCAGGACTGATTGTTCCATTCTCCAACAGGTGCCCTAGAAACTTAAGTTTGGTGATGCCATACTCACATTTATCAGGGTTCAGTTGCAAATTGAGACAATCAGCAACTTCTTTGAATGCCATCATATTTTCATTCAGTTCTTTATTTGTCTTTCCCCCGATGACAATGTCACCAATATAGGCGAAGGTGCCTTTAAGTTTGTGTTCTCGGATTATGTTATGCATGATATGTTGGAATAAAGCTACAGAGTTTGTTAATCCAAAGGGTAACTGAGAAAATTTGTACAGGCCTCCGTCAGCTTCGAAGGCTGTATAAATTCTTTCCTCCTCACGGATAGGGCATTGGTGATATGCAGACTTCAAATCTAACTTGTTGAAAATCTTATATTGAGATAGGTGGCGTATAATGTTTGAAATTTTTGGAAGAGGGAATGCATCGAGAAAAGTATAGCGATTGATAGTGGCAGAATAGTCAATGACCATGCGACGCTTATGCCTTTCATTATGAGTCACCAAGACTTGGGCTCGCCATGGGGAATTAGAGTTAATTATTATCCCTTCTTTTAAGAGCTTCTGTATTTTGTTCCGAATAAATTCGCGATCAGATGAAGAGTAATTCCTGCTCTTTGTTGCAATTGGCTTACATCTGATAAATTGGCAAAAAGAGCAGGTAGCTCTATTTTCATCTGAGCGGTGTTTCAGATTTGTAAAGGAGGTATATCTCCGTTAAAAAGGAATTCCACACGGTTGTGTAGTTGCATGAATTCTTGTCCAAGTATGACAGGAGTACATAAGTTGGGCAGAACAGACAGATGCATATCAGGGTATGTTTGTCCATTAATTGCGATAGATGCAATACAGTGACCTTGGGTTTTGCTCATGAGATTAGAGGAAGCCATACTTACTGTGTCACTGGAAGGTAGTATAGGAAGGCCAAGTGATTTCACGACGTTCAACTTTATGAAATTATGAGTGTTTCCGCTGTCTACCATGGCTTTCAGACGAGTGTTGTTTATAGTTGCAACTACTATGGAGTATTGTGTGTGGGGTGTGCATTGGGATGAAGCTGCGAGAGCAATAAAAGCAGTGCCGGTTTTTATATTAGGTGAAGTTGCTCTTCTTTTAGACCGGCAGACTTTGGAGAAGTGGCCTCTTTTCCCACACGAAAGGCAGTCAGCATTTCTTGCTGGGCAATTGTATCGAGAATGATTCTCATGCCCGCAGAATTGACATTTGGCGTAACGAACTGCTTGATTAGTTCTGGTAGCAGCAGCACATTCTTTAGTTAATTCATCTGTAGAATTATTTCTAGATTCTTCTGGGTAAATTCTGGATGCTTTTGCTACAACTGACAAAGTGGCATAAGCTGCGGCATTGTGTTGGGCCATTTCAAGACTTCTCGCGGTTGCTACCACATTATCCAAATTAATTTCACAGCTTTCTAGTAGTCTCTGCCATATCACTGGGGAAGTGAGGCCTGTGATAAAAGCATCTCTTATTGCTTGTTCGGCATGCTGAGAAGCAGTGACATCTTCAAATTTGCAATCCTTGGAAAGATTTTTTAAAGTTAGAAGGAACTGATCAATAGATTCACCTGGCTGCTGTTTTCTAGTGGCAAGCAGATGATGAGCAAATACAGAATTTGACATAAGTAGATTGAAGAATACTAATGGCGTTCTCGAATGTCGTGCAGTTTGATATCAAGGAATAGACTCTAGGTGATATATAATTAATTAATATGCTGAGCTTGTTAGGAGGGTTGTCAGGGTGAGCTACTGTCAGAGAGTCGATGCAATTGACAAGGGTACGATACCAGTGATTCCATTCATCAGCGGTTGTCTCAGACGATCCCTCAAATCGACCGGGTCTCAAAATAGTATCCATTATTTTCCTCTTTTTTTTATGTTGAATAAATTGTGATGAAAAGAGACCTTTTTAGAAAGTTGAACATTAAGGTTTTATTCAACATAAAAAGCATACACTGTTACCAGTTACATAGAAGATATGAACGAACGGACGCCAGAGATAGAAAGATAGAGGCGTCCCACCGTTATTTATAAACACAAAATCACGTGACGTGAACCAATGCGAAAATCACGTGAAATCACACAACAGTTCGTATGCAGATAAGTAGAAGGTATTAAATAATTAACTGAATGAATACAAAGAATTATAAGTATATCACAACAAACATTTCAAGTTCAAGTTGGGAATAATCAAATTCAAGTTGGTACTAAACAATTTCAAGTTGGACTAATCAATTTCAAATTGAGACTAAATAATTTCAACTTGATACCACCCAGGTGTAAATGTAAATGTCCAAGAACAGCAATTCACATGTGTCATCAGTTAAACACACCATATATGCATATTGATTAATCATGATCACATGGTTTTCTTTAAGAAATAAAATATTTCATTCTTTGCCCCTCTGCACCTGAAACGATTGTCATGGCAGCTGTTGGTAATTGACATGGCAATTATAAGTCCAGGTGGCTGATTTGAAGAAGCAAATAAGAGTAGCATACAATACTAATGGATACTAGCAGTCTTGCAGACAGTCTTGGAATTAAAAAATCCACAGCATACCGATGGGTAACTACACGTGATGAACCCGAAAAGTAACATAGTGGATTGCAGCATTCTAATATTAATCTATCATGAAATCTCTTGAGGGTCATTCAAAAAAGAACAAGCTGAAGAGTTTGTGAGACATTGTTTATAACAGGCACAACAAATACCAGTCAGCTGTGGCTGACAATGACCCTTGTCATGATGAATCCGATAGGAGCGTGGTCAATTCTTAAGGCTGGTGTAAAATCTGAAGTAGCTTTGAAAGGCAAAGGACTGGGAAATGCAACACAAACTGAATTTTGCAGTGCCCAACTTGAGCAAGTGATTGCCAATAATATACCCTCTAATAACCCTGCCTAAATGTACTGCTCTGCTGGAACATGTTAGGCGATTTATACAACCAACCTTGGATCTTGAGGATATGAATTTTTGACATGCACGACTACATTGATATTCCATAATTCATGAGTTAGTGACAATAAATATTTGCTAGCTCAGTATCATTGTTATGCCTCATTTGTTTTGTTGAAAAATATATTTGCCAACTTGAAATTGTTTAGTACCAACCTGAAATTGTTTAGTCTCAATTTGAAATTGGTTAGTCCAACTTGAAATTGTTTAGTATCAATTTGAGTTTGATTATTCCCAACTTGAACTTGAAATGCTATAGTCTGGTTTTGTTCAAAATTCCATTGTATATCACCTGAAGAAGGCCAAAGTGTACAACTGTTGAAACATCCTTGACATGACAATAAAGATGAGAACAACAGTCCAAACAGTGAAAATAGTTACAGTACCTCATCTCAGAAATATAGACAGATGTTAAGTATGAACATTTGTCCACAAAAATTAGTAATACTATTACTGTGAATACTGTGGACACAATGACTTGTTAAAAACAAAATATTGAATAAAAATCACCTTTAAAATCCAATGAATCAGCCTCAACGTCATCAGTGTTACGACAACCTCTTAAAATGCTAGTTTTTTGCTTTAGTGTTCTCCTCTTTCTGGGATGAGATGGCCCAATTCAAAAATGGTATGATATGTTGAGCTACAGCCTCTAGGAGTAAAGTTGAAAAAGTTGTTACACAGTGACACACTGACATTTATTACACACACATTATATATATATATATATATATATATATATATAAAGAAAAGCAGACAGAAATTGGAATCTGTAATCTGTGCATGGAGGAGAAACTACAAATAAAAAAATATAAGAACATGAATTTAATAAAAAAATGAAATGAAAATATTTTGAACTGAAACTATGCTGTTAATGGATAAATAAAACAAAAAAGTTATTTTATATATGTTTGTATGTATATATATATATATATATATATATATATATATTTCATAATTTTCTGTGAGGTACAGAATTTTATTATAGCAATAAAAAGGTTAGACTTATTTTACTTTTCATGATTAAAAAGAAAAGCAAAGAACAACACAAACACAGCCAACCATTTTCACCCTCACTCAACAGAGCTTGATCTAAAGTATGTTTTACCCCCCCCCCCCCACCATATTAATAACATTATTTATTATTTTAAATGTAGTTGCAGTGCCGACTATATAGGTAGAACAACCCAATGTTTAGATGCTAGAATACAGCAGCATATACCTAGAAAAATATGGAATGGAACATTCCAACTAAAGGATATTCTGAACAACATATATGGTTCTTCCATCATGGAGCATCTTTTTAAAAACACAAATTGTGCCACTAACTTAAGCATTGACTTGTTTGCCATCTTGAGTCATGCTTGCTTTATATTGCAGATAAAGGTGTTGGAAACAATTTATGTTCTGTCCAGACAGCCCTCCCTCTGTAAACAAAAGCAGTGTCTGTTAGGACTTAACGTGATTTCAATTTAAATTGTATTCTGCCTTCATTAATATTACATATCATTTCTATGTTTTATTTTTATTGCAATATATAATCCCTTGATCCAGCTTTGTTGAGTGAGGGTGAAACCGGTCATCTGTGTTTGTTTTATTTTTCGCTTTCCTTTTTATCATGGAAAGTAAAATAAGTGTAACCTTTTTTACTGTTATATATATATATAGTTATATCTTTCATTAAATATGACAGACAAGGAAAACCCCATTCTATGATCATAATGGAAACACATCCAAACTAATGGTGTCAGCCTGGGAACCCCATTGAAACAAATGACAAACCACAAATATACACAAGGTATATTGACAACATTTTTGTCTTGATAAAAAATAAGGACAAAATTATAAGTGAGTTCTTGAAAATCCTGATGAAAAGTATTATCAGAGACAAAAATATAGCATAGATTTTGGCATTTCAGTTCAATAAAGAAGTACTGGTAGAGGTCAATAATTGGCTATTGACTTTGCTATAATTTATACACATGTCAAAGGGTAAGAAATGTATCATGTGACAGTCTGACTAGAAGTGCAAAATGTAACTCAGTCAGTTGGGGTCAATTTCATCAAAACTACATCTATTGAGACCTCCATTTTCCCTTGCCTTTCATGGCTTGCCATATTAGGTATGAACAAGTCAACTATCAAGTAAGACTAATTTACTTTTCTTTTTCATATCTTCTAGTCTGAATTTAGCTTGCTCTATGAGAAAATGATTGTTATGCTACTTAATCAAGATCACTTTCTGATTCCCAAATACATTTCACTGGACATGTCAGCCGGATGTCAGTGATAAGAAAGTAAAACATAAAATAAAAAAGTTATTTTCCCTGCAGCGGCTCCAAGTATCACATATGGTCCACAAAACAAATCCTGGCAAAAATCCAATTGGCAATCACAAACATTTCCAGCAAACAAAAAAAATAAAAAGGATGTCCCTGGGAGCCTATACCTGTTAAAACAAAGATTGTGAAAAATTTAACAACCTCCTATACAGGGTTGTGGCTTGATGAACAGAGAGAGAGACACAATTGAACATTGTAATAATATTCTTTATATAAAGAACACATTACATAACAAGAAAGAGAACAGATCAAAACTGCTAAAAACATTCCTTTAGCATTCTTTATATAAGGAACACATTACATAATGAGAAAGAACATTTAGCATTCAACTTCTACCTAATTATAATATTACTTTGACTCAGTGAATTCTGTTGGTTGTATAATACTTCAATTCATTTTTCATGTAATATTTCTCTTGACAACAAAGTTTGTGCAAACTAAACACCAAGTGGATCACAGAAACTTTGAATAAATTTCTGACTTCTGATTGGTTAATATATGTGAAAAGTGTTACAAAGTCTACACAGTTGTGTTCAAAGTTAATTTACCACCAAAATCTGGTTATGTGTTCTTGAGCCTATCATGTGGTTCACATTAATTATAAATTCTTGGACACATCTTCACTCTTTCTCTCTTGCTTTCTCTCACATACAAGCTGTAGCTCAGTGGAGAGGTTGCATTTGTCCCTTAGAGGAAAACGCTATGAAATGTCATCACACATGTATGTACGAACTTTGCACATCTATGAACATTTATTCACTCCTTCAACCACAAGGACACAGAAACTTATCAACTTCTAAGAGTGAGATTTTCATCAGCAGACAGCACACGGTTAGAGAATGTATGACTTTTTACAATTCATCTCAATCAATTTCATCCCTTTTCAGTGAACAAATTTGAGTGGCACGATATTTATGCTGATTTTCAACTTGGAAGTGTTAAACTAAAAAACTACATTTTTAGTACCAAATGCTATTTGATTTTCAAGCAAAGACTACAATTTTCTCTCACTCAACAAGTTTCTTTGAACTCACACCAAATTTCTCAATCTACACTATCTTCTTATCGAAGAACATTGCTTTCATTATCTTGACTATTATTTCATGAACTGAAATCTTTTCCTTGAGATCAGAATAAAAACACTTTTCCTTGCAAACCTTGACTAATCAAACTTACAGGTAAATAACTCCTGTTATATTTAAACATTGAACTTGCAACTACAGAAATTGTTACAAACTGTTTTATTCATCTTAAACAGATTTATTCATTTACAGATTCTATATCGCTTTCACACAATTCGAACATTCTTCACAGGAACACATTTCACCTGTCAAAAGAACATTTCCAAGTAACAAATACATACTTCAACTAAATCTCTAAGTTCACTGAAAATACTGTCTGTACAATTGATGTTATGCATGTTATAAAATAAAATAAGACATATCTCGGCTGATTTACAGGCAAATAAACTAACATACTCAAGAGCGAGAGCTGGATGTGAACGGGACAAGGCCCTGTCACAAAATGACCATTATCTTCGTTTACGCATGTTCCCGATACACGAGTTCCGGTCGAAAAATAAAATAATATTTTAAAGTGTTTCTATTTTTCAACCAATAAAAATGCTTCCCTCCTAATTATACTTGCGTTGTTTTTTGAGCATGTTAAGCCATAAAAAAACGCTATAAAAGGGGTCACACGGAAGTACAACGGCAGTCAACAGCCAACCAGCGAGAACTACTATGAGAGATCAACCCAGACAGGAAGCCGGCTTATGAACTATACCACAAGGTAGCTGTCCCAAAACCACACGTTCCTATGAAATAAATCACGTAAATCTATTTCTACTGTTGTCGTATTTCTTTCTTGCAACCATACGCTTGTCTATAACATGCATATATAAATTCCTTTCTTTTTGAATGTTTCTTATTGTTTCATATTTTGTGATATTTAGCATAATTATAAATTAGTTAGGGTTCTGCCGCCCCTACAAACAGTTCAAAACTGTTAAAAACAGTCCTTTAGCATTCTTTATATAAGGAACACATTACATAATAAAAAAGAGAACAGATCAAAATTGATAAAAACATTTTCTTTAGCAGTTACTGTCAAAGCTTCTGGGATGAAATCCAATTATATATCTGTTTGAAATAGATGATACTTATCTGATTGGTGTTTCATGTTATACTGTATTATGTCCTTGCATTATTCAAGTCAGCATTCTTGTTCTGAGTGGTCTGGAAACAAGTCTCATCACTCCATATTCATCTTGGTATCTCTGGTCTGGAGTAATCTAAAATACGTCCATTAGCAGTGTTGGATTCAGTGTCTATCAGTTGGTGATCAAAATCCCATTTTGTGCCCCTTCCACTATCATTTTATAATGGACTCTTCCATCATTATCAGCAGGAGCCATCTATCAAAGGGAGGTGGCCTATATTTTTTTATAAGATATAAAAATGGCAGCGGACCGTGACTACAAGCGCGGGCATATGCGAGGCCTTTCGGCTTTACTTTCAGGATCTTTTCACCAGGGAGCCCGGTCTGAGCTCTGCTCAGTTCGATGCCTATTTGGCTGACTTTCCCTGCCTTGAGGCAGCTGAAGCGGCTAGGTGCGAGGGTCCCATAACAGAGTCGGAAATCTGGGAAGCGCTGAAGCAGGTTGGCCTGGATAAGTCTCCGGGACTAGATGGACTTCCCTACGAAGTGTACTTGAGGCTGTCGCCCGTTTTTGTTCCTTTGCTGCTGCTGATTTACAACCACTGGATGAGACAGGGGTCTTTACCTCGACGCTTCACCAGGGGTGTGATCAAGTTGTTGCGTAAGGACAAGAACGGTGGGGATGGGTTAGGGAACTTTCGCCCTTTAACGATGTTAAATACTGACTGAAAGATTTTGGCGAAGATCTTAGCCAACCGTTTGCAGCTTGTCCTGTATCGTCTGATTGGCCCCGAACAGACTTGTGCTGTGAAGGGCAGGACGATTCAGGATAACCTTCATATGGTACGCTTGATCTTAGAACAAGTCGACAGTGAAGCCGCGCTGATCAATTTAGATCAGTCCAAGGCCTTCGATAGGGTTGACCATCGGTTTCTGGAGGCTGTCCTGTCGGCGGCCGGTTTCGGAGCCGACTTTCGCTCCTGGATCCGACTCTTGTATGCGACCCCCGGTGCGCTGGTGGAAGTGAATGGGGTAAAAAAGGTCGGAGCCTTTCGTATTGTCTCGCTCCATTCGTCAAGGTTGTCCGCTATCGCCCTTGCTTTTACGTTCTTGCGTTGGAACCATTCCTTCGCAAGTTAAAGGCGAATCCGGTCCTGCGCGGAATTACCCTGCCTGGCGCTACCACCTCGGCCAGGTATTCTGCCTATGCTGACGACGTTTCGGTTCTTGTGTCGAGCAGAGCCGAGATTGACGAAGTCAGCAAAGAAATAAGTGGGTATGAGATGGTAACAGGGGCCAGGATCAACCGCGATAAGTCTGTGGGCTTGCGGTTGGGTGCGTGGAAGGGAGTTTCTCTTCCCGGACCTTTCCTCTGGACGGATGGGCCGATCAAGATACTCGGCGTCTGGTTCGGTCCTGATCTCCAGTTGGAAATGAACTGGTCGGAGGTACAAAGGGAAGGCCGAGATCGCGGTTAATCTGTGGTCTCGGAGGAGACTTTCCCTGAAGGGAAGGGCGGAAGTATGTGTTTCACACATCTATCCGATCCTCCTCTACCGACTCTCTGTGCTTCCACTCCCGTATGCCCGACTAATGTCATTAGTCCGGACCTTGTTCTCTTTCTTGTGGAGAGGCAAGGCCCCTATGGTAACTCGCGAGGTCTGTTGCCTCCATCCCTCTGAGGGCGGTCTGGGGATGCCTAGCATTGAGATTCGTCAATATATGCTTCGCATTACCTTTTTAGACCGAATGTGTCGTGGGTCGAATGAGGAGGGTGCCTTTTGGAAAGAAGACGTCCAGAAACATTTCCCGTCCCTGAAAAGTGTGCACTCGTGCGAAGAAGAGGCCGGCCGTACACCACGTGCCGAGTGCCCTTTTTATCGTGAATGTCGTCGCGCTCTGAAGCTCCTCTTACGGGCTTCGGGTGGCCTCGCCAACGCCCAGGCGTTGTCTCGCAAGGCATTATATCAAGTTTTAGTTAGGGGGTCCGTACAAGATGATCTGATTGGCGAGCTCGGTCTTACGAAGCAGGAGGCTCGCTCGATATGGCCTTGGGCGCCCGGGTTGAAATGCCTCAATAACGATGAGGCATCACTCACCTGGCTGGTGATTCGTGAAGCCCTCTGGGTCGGCAAGAGACTTTGTTCAGCAGGCTTGAGAAATATCCAAACTGTCGTCGCTGTACGGGGAAGTCGAGACCATTGGTCACGCCTTCTTTCAGTGCAGGGCGGTAGTGCCGTTGTGCAGGTTTGTTGAAGGCCTCATGGTTCGCATGCTGCAGGGAAAGTTTTTTGTCCTGGAAGCCTGTTCTGTTTGTAGCAATGTGGTGCCGCAGATGACGAAGGCTGAACACTATGTGTTCTGTTGCTTACTAGGGGTTATGAGAGTCGTGATTTGGACGACGCGTCAGAAGGGATTCCATGAGGGGCGAAGTTCACTTCTTCCCAACTGATCTTGTTCTTTAAGCATCAGCTTAAAGTCAAGATCAGGACGGAAAGGCGGCGGCTCACCTCATCGGAATTCAGCAAAAGGTGGGTGATTCTTGCGCGAATGTGCCGAGTAAAAGGGGCTGACCTTGAGTGGCATCTGGATGCCGGTTAGGCATTAAGGATATTGTTTTCCTGGGTTGAACATAGGCAACCCATCCCGGAGTTAGGTTAGATTAGGTTTTTTTTTGTATTTTTTCTTTTAGTTTTTCTATTCTGGTAAACTTAGCTAGGGTGTATTTGCTCATTGGTCCCTTTTATCTCTGTCCCCATTTTCTTTTCCTTTAGTTTAACTCCCCATCCCCTCCCTCGTTTTAGGTGGTCAGGGATGTCAGTTCTCTGGTAGATGCGGGGCGCTTTTCGTTTTCGTGCGTGTGTTTTTCGTATTTGTTGTTGTGTATGAATGAGTGTGTGCCTGTGTGAATGCTTGGGATGAATGAGTGTGGCTTTATTTTTTCATAAGTCCCGCATCGATTTCGTCCGGTTAACTGATATTTCTGCCACATTCAATAGTTTGTGGGGGGTTTTATTACTAACACTAATTTTATTTGGTTTCTTGTAAATATTATTTTGTCATTTTGTATTTATTTCATTGGGGATCATTTTTAAAAGTTGTTGTTTTTATGCCCCTCCCCCCACAGACAATATTTTGTATATAAGGGGTTTATTTAGGTTTTTTTCATGGAGTCAAAGAGGCATTTTGGTGTTTGTAGTAAGAATGGTATGGATAAATGTGTTGTTTTGGTGAAAGGATTATTGTTCTGTATGATAGGGTCAGTGGTTGTGGCTAGCTAAGTTTTAATCTAAGACAAGTGATGACCGTCCTTTACCCCAACCCCCTTTTTGGCCTTGTGCCGTATTTGTACAAAGTACAATAAATAATGATATAAAAATGGCAGACATTGCAGACAAGAGGAGGCTTTCCCTTCCTCTATTGTTGAACTCTCTGCCTCTGGGTGAAGAGAAACCCAGATGGGGCTATGCCGAAAGGGCAGAGTCTTGTTTGAGGAGATAGACAAACCAGACCCTATCTATATGGGGTCTACAGGTAATTTTTGCCTGAGCCTACAAGCTTGGAATGCCCTACGTTAAAAATGGCCTTGTGCCACATATTGCCTTGTGGGGAGGTTGGTAAATAGAGACGATAGGTAGTTTAGCTTCAACATTCACTCCTATTATTTTGAGGGATGGATAGGTCCTACTAATATCAGTTTTGTTTTAGTTTTTGTTTTGTTTCAATCTTTTGTTTGTTTACTGGGTTCATCCCCTCCTTGCCTCATTTCATGTTTTAGTAAATTTTTATATATTTTTATAAAAAAAAAAAAATTTAGAGCCATAACAAAATTTTTTTTATCACGGGTGTTTTGTAGGTCCCTTGTATATATATATGGTATTGTGGTATATGTAGGATTAAATGTTGAAGGTTGAGTTCTTGTGGTAAATGGAGGAATTGTATTGGATGAATGGGTCATGCTTGTGATTAACTAGGACTAGAATAGTTAGTGATGACCAGCCTTTCCCCACTCGTGCCAAAATTATGTATTTTATACATAATAAATATTGTTTAGCTTCAACACTTTGACTTTGTCACACAACCACCAACTACACGCCTTTCTGACACCATCTATGACCTCGGCCAACCAACACAAGTAACAGGTCAACTCCTGGCCCTACTGACAATACTCTTATGACAAATTGTTCTCCTTACTAATGACAACTAAGGAACTGCATGGAAACAATTTTTTGCCACCTTGTATATATAATGAATTTTGACCAATATATGTTGAAATTTTAATCCTTATTTTGTTCCTTTCCATTGCAACCAAACACTTGTTATAAAACTACTGTTGCATTCAAATTCCATAAATATCTATATAAAGTGTTTTCTCTCAAACATATATAGATATCCTTGTCTGTTTTCATCAGTGAACAAAGTGTTTCCATCCTAATATAAGCATTATCATAATGTTGTTATTAGGATGGAAAAGTACACTGTACGCATATATCTCCAGGAGCCATTCCAATACTGTGATTTTCCAAAACTGATTACATCTTGATTGTGTCCTATGGCATCACTTTTGAAAAATCAGAACCAAAAATGTAATTTGTATTAGAATTCTTTTGTTAATTCTCCCTTGATTGAACTGTCAATGATACCACCAATTATTCAATGACTGATACAATGCTGCTTACACAATATCAACAAACAAATAACTAGTAAAACAGAGAAAAGAAATTAAATATAGAAGTATTTGTTTAGTTTATCCGTTTTTTTAGGACACATGAAGAGAAATTAAATATTAATCCTACAGGAATCAACGTGGTTTATATTTAAGTTAAATGCTTAATATTTTCCTATTAATTAAAAAACTTTTATTATTAGATTAACCACTTTAAATATGTCTTTAAACAATTCCTTATTTTAATTTTCGTTACTGTTTTTTTAATTTAAAAATATTTTTTTCAAATTATGGTATTAGTATAGTTAAAGGAACTAAAGGATATATTAAATTCGTTAGAATTTTGAAGAGAACTTGTTACTGAGCTTATAAAGAAGTAATTGTGTAAAAGAAAAAAAAAAATCTCAACGTAAATTTTGTTTTACGCATGCGCAAAAATTCCTTCATTCAAGGGAAGCGACTCATTTGTTGACTTCCGGTTCCAATCGTTATTTTACTCAACACATGTACAAAATGGCAAGAAGTATGAGTGACAATTCTGCTTTTGACCAACAAGTGGAGAAATGTGTTAATATGTTACATAAGGCTACTACAGACAATGAGAAACTGGCAGCCCTTCTATTGGTTAGTTTTTGCTAATCGTTTTTTTTTTCTTTTTGATACATCGTAACACACATTTGCCTGAATTTTCCATTTCATTGATATAGTTTCCTTTCAATTTAAGATAAACAGAAAAAATACGAACGAAATATGCGGGAAATAGTTTTTTTTTTTTTTTTAACTCACTGCCTGTGTAGACTTTCGGTTTTACTTACATTCATTCCACACATAAAAATTTATTTTTGAAGTACGGTTTTTAAAAGAAAAAAATCAATGTAGGATTGGCATTGGTAATTTTAGCTCAGTTTTCTTCAAGAACGAGAACAATATTGCTTAAACATTTGTAATAAACGTCACTATTTCAAGCGTTAACGTAACGTGATTATGTTGAAAAGTTGAATTTTTTTTTTTTTTTTTTTTTTTAGACATTATTAAGTTTCCATACTTTTAAGTATTCATTTTTAAATCTTGCCTTCAATCCTGAAATTCAATCGTGTTGTTAAAGAAACATTGAAAGTAAAAAGCTTTTTCTTTTTTATTTGTCACTCGGTGCACAAATGCATTTTAAAATTTTATTTTTAATTTGAATGTAACGTGTGATCTATCGAAATTAATTTAAAAAATAAATGCTGGATTACGTATGAGAATAATAATAATAAAAATGTATTTAAGTTTAGAACTTCAAACTATTTCTATATGCCAAACACTGATTTACCTCCCTGATCTCTTTATTTTAATTAGCCTCATATTCTTTTTGAATTTGGAAACTGAAAAAGAAATGTCATGCATCCAGTTCAGAATAGCAGAGCTATAACAGTAACACATACAGCAATTTATTTCAACTATTTTCCCGTAAGTAGGGAGTAGAGAGTTAGCATTGAAGTTTAATTTTTCGTAAAGAAAGCTACATTTTTTTTTTCTCTTAATTCTGACTTAATCTGCTGATATCGCATTTGTTTTTAATTGACTCATGAAGTCAGTGTAGCTAGCCTTTGGATTTGAAATAAAACTCAAAATGGTAAATATTGGTTTTATTACCCTTGCGCTAATATCCCTTAAAATTTTTCCAAAATCGTCATAATTCCGTGCAAGTGTACATACTGAACTCGAATTAACAATTAAATTATGAAGAAACCTTACCGTTTTGGAGTTATCGACAAGAAAAAAATGGGACTTCTTGTTGGTCTCCCATTATTACTGCCATCATGAATCTCGATTCAATACGGGATACCTACGCCGGCGTAATAAGAAAATTTGGCTTATTAACTTCTTTTACAGACTTTCCTTGCAGAAAATCACTACGCACGGGTAACAAAACTAATATTTACCATTAAATCACTAAATCTCAGAATTTGATAAAAACAAAATAAGATGGAAAAAAAAAGAAACGGTCATACATTGTTACATCAGAAATAAAACTAAAACTACTGTTTGAAATGTTATATTTCAGTGCCAATTAGTAAAAAATAAAGTCCATAATTTTCGTTTCTCTTTAAAATGCCAAAATTTCAAAATTCACCAGAAAGGGGGCAGAGTCTTTTTCAATATTTTAAATGATTTTTACATGACTCTGTAAACGGGTTTATCTCCCTTACATCGAATGAAAAATAGTAATATCTCCGAATTTGAAAAACATTTTTTTTTTTTTTTTTTTTTTAAAAAGGTCAGACATACCTGTGCCCGAAATGAAACGAATAATAAAGTGGATTAGAATAAAATGATAAGTGTTAAAAATCTTTTGAAACGCTAAAACTGGATATACTCCCAAAAGTCAGAGTTTGGAAAAACAAATTTTGATAATGATGCAAGAATTTTGAAACTAAATCTTGTCCATTTTTTTTTTTTTTTTTTTTTTTTTTGTCTTTTAAAGATATCTGAAACTTATTGGTCACAAATATTGAAATGGCTTTCCTACGACTTCTCAACTTTTTGCAAAACCAGAAAATATTTTTTTCATATTTAGTAAGAATTTTTTTGAGATAATGATTTAGTGATACAAAAATGTTACTAATTAACTCAAAGCTGGGGGTGTGGAGAAAAGGTGGATTCATACCTTTCCCAGGGGTATTTATTTTTACACATAACAAGTGAATAAAGAACTCTGCTGAAATTGGAACTCTGCCCTCCGATTAACAATTCTGAGTTATTATCCATACAGTCACACCACCCACACACCAAAGCTTACAGCACCTGTTTATTCCCAAGCAATCACCCATCTAGGTACTGACCAGTCTCGACGTTGCTTAACTTTGGTCATCATATGGGAAGCGATGTTTCAATGCTATATGGCCATAAGACCAAGTTAATGTTAAAATGTTGAAATAGACTATATCTGAAAAATAATGTAATGAATATATTTCGATTTACATCAAAAAGTATTTTCAGTCAATCAAATAAATTCAAGGTGGCAGTGGAAAAAGGCTTGTTTTAACTTTTATGGACATTTTCCCCATTAAATAAATTCCTTACTAAAGTTTTGGAGCTTCATGCAGTTTTTCATTTTATTTTTGTGTTGCTGCTCAAAATGCTCTGTATAAGAAACCCTCAAAATTGTAAGACTAGTTAAAAAAGAAAAGAAGTATAAAGTTAATCAGCATTTGGTATGCAGAAATTGTTTGTTGTTTTGAAATCTTAAATTCAGAATAATTAAAAATTACCACATTGAGTGTAATTAAATATGGCATTAAACAGGTAAGAAAATAATCCAACAATAAAAGCAATGTATTAATCTCAAAAGTAACATTTAACTAAAAAAAAAATACTTAGTATTCATTCTAAGTTTCATAAAATTGTGCAAAATAAAAAAAAAAAAAAAAATGTTCTTAAAAATATTGGTTATATAAGTTTAGATTTTTTTTTTTTTTTTTTTAAACAAATACCAATTTGATTTCTTTTGCTACCGGTATTCCATATTTCTTAAAATCTTTCATGTGCTCTTTTTAGAGAGTGATTACATGAGGTATTCTTATTTTCTGTCCTAAGACACCACAGATTACTGTGAGTAAATAAATGTTATTTTCATTATGTTTTAAGCAAAATGTAAATATTTTGTTTCCAAAATCCAGTTAATTCCTAAACTTACCGAGTTCAAAACACATTTCTAGGACAAATATGGGATTTTTAAGATACTTTGTAAAAAATTTTAATCTACAGTGGTAGTACAATGAGTCCTGGGTGAATGTGCCAATGTCTTAAAGATTCCTAAAAACAAGAAGATAGAATGCATAGTTGTGAGCAAAATGTACAGCAAGTTATGCATTGGGGTTCTCAAAATTGTGCAGAAACAAACCTGAAAATTCATGGTATTACATTGTTTCGACATGAAAACTATTTTCCTTCCTTAGAAATAAAAATTAGATTGTCAGCCAACCATTGGTATCAGTCATGGTGTCATACTTGTACTTTGAATGTATTTGTAGAATCTATGAAACAAGTATAGGTTTATTTGCATTTCTGTTGCTTGTTCTGACAGCATTTTGACTATATTAATTGCATTTCTCCTTGGAATACCAGGTGGTGTAATGGATAATGGCTTAGAATTGTTAATCGAAGATCAGATCCAATTCCAGTTGGATTAATTTTATTCACTTATGTACAAATACCCTAGGGATAGGTATAAACCAACCTCTTCTTTCCCCAGCTATGGTTTAATTAGTAATACTTGTATCATTAAATTTTTATTTGCAAAAACAAAAATTCTTAAGATCTAAAATATTTCCTGGCTTGAAATAACCTGATAAGCCATAGAAAATGAATGAGCCAATCAATAATTGTATTTCTTGTTCCAGCATCATGAAGAAAGCTATATTGTTTTATTTCTGGTCTAATTTTGCTATGAGCTCTCTTCATTAGAATCCTAATTATTAGTTTTATGTGTCTTATCAAATTGATCGATGAAGTTTGCATTGCTCTTTTTGTTTTTATTGCAATGCTACAAAAATTGATTTATTTCCATTCTCTGGCATTTTGCTAATGCTGTATAATTTGTTTCATACTTCAGTAACCTTATTGATTTCAAAGTCCTCTTGGGCTATGAACAAACTTATATGGTCTTTCTTGCTTTGTTCCTCTTGACCATTTAATGTAGTTACTTCAGATTAAGTACTGTTGGTCCTTCCATACTGAAAAGAATATTTTACAATACAAAGCTTTAAAAATGTTATTGAATATTTTCTGCATAAAAATTGGTATAAATATTTTTTTTTTTATGCAATTGTTTTCTTTTTCTTTTTTTTTTTTTTTTTCATTCATATCTTGAAAGGCATAAATTTTATTTTAATGGATCTGAACAAAAGTTTGTAATGTTTTTAAGTGAATTTCAAAGACAATATTTACGTATTTGTACATGGATTTATTCAACCATATGTGCCATTTTGTTCCACTACTTTTTCTTGTCTTTGAGGCAGCATCATGATTCAGTCCTCTCAGAACTTGGTACATTTGTGAGTGATGAACTGGTCTGTGTTTTTTACTGGCTTCTAAATAATTGAAATTTTTTCTGTTAAGAGAATTTTACAGGAATTGAAATGTGTTAATCCGAAAGTGCCAGGACAGGTGAATACGTTGAGTGGAGTAGGGCATCCTAGCCAAACTTTAATAATTTCATGCCAGATTTGCAAAGAGATGTGGCATAGAAAATGTTGCAATTATTTCTTATTGGATGTGAGACACTATTTTACTAAAGGATACTCGTGATTTGTTACTGAAAAGTTATCGGTTTGTTTTGCCTTCTCCTGTTTAGGTGATTTTTCACGTGCACTAATGGAAAACAAGATTGCAATATCCTGAATATGCATTTAATTTTATTTAAGATTAAATGTACAGGTAATATATCTGGATTACAGTAAATGATCACATGTACAGATGAATAAGTTGGCGGAGGTTCCAAAATAAAGGTGTATCAACAGTAAGTAGACCCCATATAAATATGCTATATATCACTTGCTTTTTGCATCTGCTGCCTCAATATAGTCCAGCATTGTTCCATACCTGTTCAATGATGAACAAGTATGGTGAGAATGCTGGCCTGAAAAGTTGTTGAATATCTTGCAGATCATTTTGAACAGCATAGGTATCCTGTGTGTATATATCATCCTGCTGGAATCGTATATCACCTTCCTGTTGCAATAATGGCAACAGAATGGGTTTGATCAATCGATATTCTCTCTACAAATAGACAATCTAGTGTTGTAAGTTATGGCACACCACAGCTTGATTTTAAGAGTCGGGTCTGTGTGTTCTAAATGAATACATTCAGCTAGATGTCAATCCCCAAGTCTATGCTGCACACTTGAATTATCACACACCTAAGTATACCTTGAATAATATGGGAGAGAAAATGTTAAAATTACAACACCCTGTATATATGTTTCAAATTAAGATCAAGTCTCCAGGTAATATAATTGGATTTCAATAAATGATCATAGATAGAGATCAATATATTGACAGATATTTTCAAATAAGGATTATGAACATGATTGATTCCCTGTATTAATTCACTTGGGAGGTAAGGTGAACCTGTAGTCTTTTATGCAGATACTTGAGTGGCATCCTGCAATATGTTCGTCTATACTTTGTGCATTTGTTGACATAATACAATGAGTTAAAGGTCACATGTTGTTTTATCACGTTCTATGCATGTTCAATTGGGGACAGGTCTGTCAATTATTCTGGCCAAGGAATTTGTCAAACATCTTAAAGAGCTTTTTCAGTAGCATGGGTATCATATGGGTGAGCATGTTTCTCTTGAAATGGCACATCACTTTTCTGTTAGAGGAATGACAGGAGAATGAGTTGAACAATGTTCTGGATGCACATGGTGATGTTAACATTGTTATTAACAAATCCCCAAAGGCAAGTAAGAGTTTTAACTTAGAACACCTCACACCATGATGCCAGGATGTGTGTGTCTGTGTGTGATGGATAAATATACTTCCATGTTGCTCTGCAACATGCACACACCCACACTCTTCACTTGTCTGAAGGCAGACATTGCTTTTATCCCTGAACACTAATGAGCACTATTTGATCTCCCAGGTGACCATCTCCTGACACTACTGGAGATCTGGAAATCTAGCTACAGCTGTGTGTGCTCATTGTCCTGCTGCAATTAAATTATACCCAATGGTCAAGGCAATCCTTATACCAGGCCTTGCAACCATGTGACTGGGGTCAATGACTGGGAGCATACATGTAGGGGCCTAAATTACTACTAAATAACAATTGCTGTTTTTAGCAAGGAAATTGTTAGTAATGTCCAGTAATTAGTTAATTAGCAACTATATATAATATTAGAAAGCAGCTTATAATTATTGACTTATTTCCATAAATGTAAAAAGAACAGAAATACCATAAAATAACTAAATGCACAAAAATCACTTAATTCATCATAAATTAGACATTTTTAGTTGACATAGTTACAATTTGTTAATAGTTGGGTATCTCTTTTTGTTAATGATAAAGAATTTTAAAATTTCCAACATTAGCTTCAGGTTAAACAAACTTTAATTCATGTTTTTTTTTTTTCTTCATGTATATTTTTTTAAACTTAAAATATTTCCAGAGGCTGTATAAACCAGCATATAAATTGTTCATTTTAAGTATATAAAAAAAACTAAAAACAAGAAAAAAGATACTCTAGATTGAATTGATTAATATGTTGTGTATACAGTTACTGATACATGACAGAGGCTGAAGAGAAGTGACACTCCCAATAGACATACTACCATCTGGTAGCCTCCTAATTCTATCATACTAGGCAAGTACTGCAACTTATATACTATTTCTTATTTGAGACAAATTTTCATAAAAAGTCTGTTGGTTATTTATTTACATCTAAAATATATATATAAAAAAAAAATATCCTATGCTATTTGCCCTTCCAGCAACTGACAACAGCTGAGTGAGATAGTGTCAATTCAACATGTTGTTCAAAGAAACAACCAAATAATTTGCTTTATATTTATGATGGTAACAAAGATAAAATAGAAAGTGAATTATGGAAATTACTTATATAGTGTGTTAACTACTACAGTAAAGTTGTCAAACAGTTGATGCAAAAGTATTACTTTTAACGACTTGTAAACATAATGGCCAACAAGTTACCGTAATCAGCCAGATGTTAATAGAGGTATATTTATTACTATAATATTTGATATATAAACCATTTAAAATATAAAGAAAATATTAACATAGAAATATTACACTGTTGATATGCACAATTCTCTTCAGTTTCCATTGCTTAATTTAAATATTTTGACAGTCGAACACAAGTGCACCGTAGTACTGAAAAGTTTAGTTTTGGGTAGAAATTAATACAGTTTTGTAATGATGGAAATATTTTAGCATAAAGGTCTTATAAATTTATTTTGTAAAAAAAAAAAAAAAAAAAAAAATTAATAATAATGTGCTTCAGCAAAGTACATGTGAAAGAAATAATACCAAATTTACAGACCTTCATTGCATGGGGTGAACTCTATTTAGAAAACAAAAACACTGGCACTTGATATAGTATGGAAGATAAATGGGATAACAGTGGAGACAGCACTTGTGGTCTGGTTGCTAGGGAAGAAGACACTGCAAGGGACATCACTACTTACTCCACCACCCTATACAAGATACTTCTTTAGAAGCTTTGATTAACCTAAGAAGTTTTCTCCCACTTGCAGACTAATGATTAAGTAGAAGAGTTGCAGACCAGTTATTGGAAACCAGCTTTGTTTACAAGCCCAAGACCAAAGTTCTCTGATTTAACTGAATTCTATACTAGTCATCAGGCCAGCATATTACTGTCGTTTTTATGATATGTTGTGAATAATGCTGATACCTAGTAACTCTCCAACTGAGTTTAGGTATACCACAGAATTGGGAAGGTTTAAACTGATAATAGTAATTCTTGACAAATAAAATCTGTTATTGTTTCTAAAACAAGAGTTGGTTGTCCCCCTTGATATTATATATATGTTTGTAATTTGTTTCTTATAGAATTCTCATACACTCTGTATCTGTTGGTACCAGCTTATTTTTTATAATTTATCTGTTTTATTACTTTTTTTCTTCCAGATGAGCAATCAACTCATGTTGAATAATGTTCCAACATTAGGAGAAATACTGGTCTCTTATTTAAAGTTTGTACCATTTTAATCTTTTGGGAATTAAAGGGTCAACTGCTATCAGAAAGGCAGTGGGTCCTTTTTTTTTTTTTTTTTTTATCTAGACATGTTGTTGTGAAGTTGAAGTTAGCACTAATCAGCCGCTAAGCTCGTACTTCTACCTCGTTATTCTCAGTGACCACTTATGAGTGTTCAATTATGCTTATGCAAATTATGCATACTAATTTGCTAGTATCACGACATCTCCCTGAACCTTAAGGGTTTTATTCCTCTCATAGATCTTGTACTCCTTCTCCTGCTATTTTCATCAATTGCTCTATTTCTTTCTCTCCCGTATTTCTTTCCCTGGGAGACCTTGATCTATCCCGGGCTAGGCTGTAGTCATATGTGTTTTCTTGCATAATCTGGTCTTCATCTGAACTTTCAGACTCCTTCTGGCCCTCTTCATCCTGCATTGTTTCCTCTTCTGACGTTTCCTTCTGTAATGGTTGTTCTACCAACTCGTTATCAGATGGAATTGAAGACATTTCTTCGTTGTTTCGTTCTTCCTCTTCACCCTGGGTCCTTATTTGGTCTGCATGGGCTAACACACTATCGCCATTCTCTCTATTTATTATGGCTGTATTGTGGCCTTTTTTCATTATAAATTCGGCTCCTTCCGGATCTGCATCTTTGCTCTTTTTGTACCACATTTTTTCATTTGTAGAATATGACATTGTTAGCAGAGCTCTAATCTGTCTTCCCATTAAAGCTGATGGGCTTTCTAGTCTTCCCATGTGGTATCATACGATAACTTAAAAAAAGCATCCTCGGTAGAAAAACTTTTTCTACATTAATTTTATTTTATTTTTTTTTTTTTTTCTTTTTTTGCTGAGAGCATGCTAATTTTTAGCTCCTTTTTACGGTCTGTACCATTCTTTCTGCTAATCCGTTTGATTGAGGGGTGATATGGAGGTGTCTTATATGGTTTACACCCTATTTTTTTCTAACCATACGTTAAGTTCTTCCTCACAAAATTCTGGTGCATTATCAGATACCAAGGTTTTTGGTACACCATTTCTAGAAAATATGACTCTTAGAATCTGCTTTATAGTAGAACTTTTCTTGTTTGTAACCCAGATTATTTCAGGCCAACCTGAAAAGGAGTCTACTAATATTAACAAGTCCCACTCCATTAATGTATGCATGATCCATATGCACACGACTCCATGGCTCCACTTCTTTGGGCCACGAATGTAATTTGGTTTCTGTAAAGTTTCTTAATTCTTTACATTTTTTGCACCTTTTTACATATTCCTCAACGTCTCTTGAATATCCCAGCCACCAAGCTTCTAATTTTATCCTTTTTTGTGTGGCCACTACTCCACAGTGTATATCATCATGTACACTTTCTATTATCGGTTTTCTTTGTGTTTCTGGGGGAACTACCAGGTCCCCATTGCAAATCACTCCATGTTCTATTGTTAATTTGTGTCTTATTTCTTTATAGGGTCTTTCTGCCCTAGAACAATTTCCCCACGAGTTTTTTCTTATTCTTGATACTATCCTACTTAGCATTGGATCATGTCTCGTTTCCGCAGCCATTCTGTCTAAAGACAAAACATCAGTCTCTATCAAGTGTAGGAATGAATCTTCAAATTCTTCCTCTGTTTTATCTTTTGACTCCTTGTAGAACCTCAATCTTGATAGTGCGTCAACATGGGGAAGTGAATTTCCTTTGACATACTCTATATCAAAGTCAAATGCCATCAATCTTATCGCCCATCGTAGAATCCTTGATGTCGTGACTTTGGGTAATTCTTTCCTTGGGTTAAATATAAACTCTAATGGTCTATGATCACTTCTTAATAGAAATTTTTTCCCAGTTAAAAATTGTCGGGCTCTGGTAGTTGTCCACACGAGAGCCAATGCTTCTTTCTCTATGTTTGAGTAATTAAATTCAGTGTTCGTTAATCTTCTCGACAAATACATTATCGGATGTCCTTCTTGTGATAATATTCCTGATATTGAATGTTCACTTGCGTCTGTAGTGAGTGTTATGTCCTTTTTTGAATCAAAAATTTTCACTACAGGTTTCCTTGACATAATTTCTTTTAATCTTTCAAAAGCTTCTTGCTGTTCATCTGACCACATAAATTCCACATTCTTTTTTTCTTAAATTTGCAAACGGTTCCGTCAAGTCCGTGTATTTTGGTAAGTATCGCCTGTAAAAATTTACCAATCCCCAAAAAAGACTCTAATTCTTTTTTATTTGTAGGTGTAGCTACTTTTAGTATTTTTTCTATCAAGGCTTGGTCTGGTGATATACTTTCTTTTGAAATGGAATAACCTAAAAAAGATATTTTGTTAGAATTGCTTACGCATTTTTTTCATTTATCGTCATTCCAGCATTTCTTAATCTATTCAAGACTAAGTCAGTTTTCTCTTTTAATTCCTTTTCATTAGTAGCTCCTATGCATATTGTCGTCTTGGTAACAAATCATATTTTGTACATTTCCTAAAACCTGTTCAATGGCCCTTTGAAATATGGTGCTTGCGGATTTTATTCTATATGGCATCCTTTTCCATCTTAGTAACCCTATTGGCGTATTTATCGTGGTTACTTCTTTGAAGTTTTTGTCTATTGGTATTTGGTGGTATGCCGTTTTTAAATCTATTTTTGAAATGTAATGCAAGTTCAACATTGGGTATGGGATATGAATCCGAGCATATCTTGTGATTTACTCCTATTTTGTGATCACCACAAATACGTAAATCACCATCTGTTTTCCTCAAAACTACACTCGGTGATGCCCACTTGCTACCTCCAGGTGGAACATGTTCAAGAAGGTCTTGTTCTACTAATTTACATAGTTTTGTCACTACTAATGGCAATAAATGTACTGGTAATTTTCGTGCCTCATAATAAGAGGGGGAAACATTTTCTTTTACTTTTAAACTTGCTTCATAGCTTTTTAACTTTCCAGTTTTCTCCATTTTTATTTCATTAATTAACTTAGTAGAATTTATATCAAGCACGTCATTTCCAATAAGCCTGTGTTTTTTTTTTTTTTTTTTTTTTTGCAACTTGTAACAACTATAGGTATTACTTCAAATTTTTCTTTTAACTCTAATGAACCTTCAAAGTATCCTAATGTTTTTATGACCGACCCATCAAATTGGCGGAGTTGTAAACTGCTTTTTCATAAAGGTGGCTTACCAATGTGTTCCCCCCCAATTTTTTGGTATCAGTCTTACTTCACTCTCAGTATCCATTTGCATATCTAAATTGCAGTTATTAATTTTGACCTTTACTATGTCTTTTTTCTTATGTTCAATTCTTTTTAAAGTCTTATTTTTTAATGTAAAAACTTCCCTATTGGTGTCGTTTTCTTCAATTCTTTCAACATTTTTCTTTTTTAATTTACACACTGCTTGAAAGTGGTTTTTTTTAAGCAATTATTACAATTTTTTTCCAAATGCTGGACACTTTTTCTTTTTTCATTTCGTGTTCACGTCCCAATACGAACACTTTTTTATCTTCTTTAACATGTACATATCAGCGAATATTTGTTCGCTGGGTTGACTTTTATAATGGTGGTATGTCTGTATTAGTTCTTGTTGCTGCATAAAGTCAATACATGTATTTAAAGACATATTTCCTATTTGTAATTGTTCCATTATTTTATATCGGTGTGACGCATTGGACATACCTTCAATTGGTCTTAATTGAAACAAGTCCTCTTCAATAGTCTGTTTGTCTTGTCCAAGTTTTTCAAATTCACAATATCTACTTGCATTTCATAGACGGTGTAAATATTTTATAATTGGTTCATCAATTTCTTGTTTCATCGACATGAATTTCGTTCTTTCTGCCACTACCAGCCTTTTCTTGGGTCTCATATTTCTTCTTATAATCTGGCTTATTTTTTCGAAAGTCAGGTCTACCAAATGTAACGGAAATGCCATGGTGGAGACTTTCATTACCACCTTGCATCCAGCTGTAGCCAAAAATAAATCCGTGATTTCATTTTCACCTCCCTTTTCCTTGTTGTCTTTCAACTTTTTTGTTCTTGCAGTGGCAGAGAAACAATGAATCCATGTATCCACGAAATCTGGATCTTCCAGAGATAATTGATATCCTATCGAGACGCCATTGTTGTGAAGTTGAAGTTAAGCTCGTACTTCTACCTCGTTATTCTCAGTGACCACTTATATGAGTGTTCACTTATGCTTATGCAAATTATGCATACTAATTTGCTAGTATCACTAAACATGTTTTGGTTTGTTCTGTTAGCTTACATCTTTCTATTAAATTTTCTCCAAGAGGATGTCTCTGAAATGTTAACATTTTTACTGATTTTTTTGTCTGCATTAAGAATAGAAATATATCAAGCCACAAAGAAATTTTTGTCTGCATTAAGAATAGAAATATATCAAGCCACACTTCTCACATTGTCATCATTCTTGCATTGATATCATTCTGTTTTGCATTATGATTGTTTTATTAAAAAGATTATGTAGAATGTTTTTAGTAATGTCTGAAAAATATAATATTGAAATAGTCACATTCATGTTGAAATCCTTCAATTCTTTCCTTTCAGTCATTGAATTTTTAATAACTTCAAATTTCTCAAGAATAATTATAAAGATGATATTGCTAACAGTTTGCATCAATTCATAAAAAGGCTGGAAATAACAAATCCAATAAGAGATTACAGGGTTCATTGTTGAACAACTGCTTAAATATGTGCCTTCAAGTACTTCTCAATTTTAATAATTGGGACAGAAAACCAGTTTTGAGCTGTTTTTATTTATTTTTATTATGAATATGCTTTTATTGTGTCACAATAATAATTTTTTTTTTCCAGAGTAAATAAATCTGAAAGCGAAACTGATCAACGTAAATCTGATATACCTGAAATGTTAGACAGCTGCTATGATTGCCTCACAGCTGTATGCCGAACATCAAATGGCAGAAAGACACTGGTGGAAAACCAGACTGTCTCCCAACTTTGCACTTGTTATATAGAAGCTAATTATGGTAAGAGTTGATCAATTACAATTTCTGACAGAATTTTAGCTTTTCATAAGAACAAGGATGTTTCATACTTTAATATGATGATCTGAGAGTAAAATACTTAAAGGTAAATGGAGGCTTTTAAAAGATACAAATATATTATTCCTACAGATATATTGTTTTATATTCCTTGGAGAGAAATAAAAACTTAATTTTATGTGTGTTCTTAGCTGTTTTGAATGCACATGTTGATGATACTAAAAACTTTAGGGGAATTATCATTATTTTAAGAATAGGTTTATTTCTTTTAATTAAATGTTTTCAAGTGTTGAAATTGAATGTAAAAGTTGATTTGCATTGAATTCAAAAGAATATTTATTGTACTTTGCTTGTCTGCAAAAATTAATTATTAGGATTTTATAATTTAAGCAAATAGATCTCACAGAACCTTGGTTTTTAATTCTTGTACATGCTGCATTTCCATCATGAAATGTGTCCACAAAATGCATATTGTCATGACGTTTGTGATCTAAAACTACCATTTAATACTTTCATCTTGGATAAACTCTTTTGCACAAAGCTAAAGATACCAGCAGATGCTCTACTAGAATCTACCCAAACATCTACATCTCTTACCCCCACTTCTAACATTGGAAAGATTCTATTTTACTTTGTCTTAAACATTAGTTACAACTTCCACTCTATTTTCTTGGTTCAGTTAATATACAAATCAATCTGTTCATTCTGTGTGTCTTTATGGCAGTAAACATATTGACAATCTCTTAATCTTATCTGCTAAGAATAGCAAAAAAATGATTTGTTAGTCTTTATATTTTATGATATCATGCAGCACCACTTACATAGAAAATTATAAAAATACTTTTAAAATCTATGAAATGAACAAACTTGCTAAAGCAATTGATCTCTGTTTCATTGTTCTATAATTCTATGTATTCATTTTTCTTTTTCAGGCAATGAGAGAGCATTGGAAGTTCTACAATTGCTAGGTTCCACGTCTGGGCCCAAGATTTGGAAGAAAAATGAAAAAGGTTTACATCACTTGTTGGATTTCCTTTGTAAAAAATTTTCTGAAAGCAAGGTTTGTTTAATTATTCATTACCATTAGCTTTGTATGGAAAGAAAATGGTGCTAGGATAGTAATGAGATCTTCTCAACTTAACCTTGAAAGGGTTTTAAAAATTACAATATTAGGTCATTTGGTTACATTCTGAAAAGTGATTTATGCTGAAAACTTTTTACTACCTTCTCATATTTACAATGTATTATGATCCCCAGTATGATTTTGAAAGTATGAAGAAATGGCAGTTTTTTTTTTTTTTTTTTTTTTTTTATAAATTCTAAATAGCATTAAGTTTAGAAAATTTTATATAAAGTAATAATAGCACAATTTATGATATTTTACATTTAAAAATGTTGAGATTGTGTTTGACTATCTTTGATTTCACTCTACTTTGTTCTTACTATTCCAAGTCTTCCATTTAATTTACATTATAATGAATTTTGATTGGCAACCAATTGAGATGGTTGTTCTTTTTGTTTCTAATAAATCATTAAAAGTATTCTCTTACGAGTAAATGGATCTGTTATTGTATCAGTGTGTTATCATTTCAGTCTTGAAAAGGATAGAAAAACTGATAACTTAACACTTTATTTTGAACACCTTGAAGATATCTAAATAAAAAAATGTTAATATTAATTTTTTTTTTTTTTTTAACAAAGATGATACATATCAAAAGCATGACGGTTATCTCAGGAATTCAAATGCTTTTTTTTTTTTTTTTTTTTTTTGCTTAAAGCATGTGCTCTTTACTTAGAAGGCTGGCATAACAAAATTTTCATTACCATAGCTGTTTTCATTTACCAAACTTAGTAAATATCTGTACTTTGTATTATTTTTAAATGATAGATTTTTTTTTTCTTGATCTCTCCTTGTGAGAAACCATTACAGCAAACCAAAACTCTAAGTAAGGTAATTGAGCTTTGCATTACTATAATGGATTCTCATGGCTTGAGCTTGAGAGCAGTTTCCTTGATTAAAAAGGGAATAAATGTTGAGAAAAAAAAACTATCACTGTAATCATGACTACATATTACAAATTTGTTACTATAAACATTACATTTAGTGGGTACATGTGTTTGAGTAGGTATCTCCATATTTTTTTTTAAACAGTGAAATTAATTGGCTAGAGATCCAACAAAAATATGCTTCCCAGCAGGAATCATGGATAATTGTAAGCCTCTACCTACCATTACTCAATTCCTATATTTGCTCCTCTTGCTTACCTGCTTCTTTATTAGCTGCTAATTGCAAGTAATTTTCAGGCTCTCTCTTTCTAAGAATTTTAAAAATGTCAGTATGATAGGGATTTCACCAGGTTACTTGTTCTGATTATGGTACATAAATGTTAAAAGAAAGTTGGGTTTTTTGTCTTGAAGAAAATGCTTTCGACTCTATGAGAAAAAAATGGAAAATAATAATGTATGAACAAACTTGATAATAATTTGCAAGTTGTGTGCTTGAAGTGTGCCGAATAACTTTTCTTTTACATTGTCAAACTGACTGGTTAAGAATGGTGCAGGCAGTATATTTATAGAGTTCATGTCTCATTCTGCTTTGGACTCTTGTTAGAATCAGCTATGTTCAGAAATACCTGACGCTAATTTGAGGTGTTCATGTGTTTGTAAATTTATAGAAAATTGATATCCTCAATCTTTCATTTGAACAAGTGGCATATGAATTTCTTTTAAATTTGGAGACCCGGATGATCAGCTAACAAATTGATGAATGGAACCTCTTTAATTATTATTTCCTAGAAAACCTATAAAGATCTTCAACCTGTTGTGGCAATCAACATTACTGCAGGGATTAATAATATGATATTTCAGAACCAGAAACATTTCTTTATGACTCTCAAGAAATATTTGGATTTACCAACCAAATTTTGAGGCATTTTAGATTTTTAAGATATTGTACAGAAGAAAATGGCAAATTACCTTGTTGCCCAAAATGCTTCATTGTTGCATTCTATTTTTGGAAGAAAAAAAATCAGTCAGTCCTCTCCACTGGACAAGGCCAGCATTGTAGGTTAGTGAACCTTTTCACAACAGATCAATCATTCATAATTCAAGTTGACTGCTTTAAAAACTGCTAATTTTTCTACAACAAGCTAGTAGATAGCTTCCTTTGGATAGTTGTGAGTGAATGGAGCAAACCTTATGGCTTTTTGTGTCTTTTTACAGATATGTCAAATCTCAGGTGGGCAGTGACCGACCACAACTTCCAGTTCCATGCACTTTCACACAATCATCAAGAAGTCCTACCCCACTTGATGATTGTATGAAAGTGTATGGAACTGAAAGTCGTGGTCAGTCACTGCCCACTTGAGATTTGATTTAAAATATATTAAATCTCTGCTATTTTTATGACAGTGAGCATTTTTTCCCAGTGTGTGATCTTAGGCAAACTCTTTTGGAAGCTGCTTATTATTTTTATATATATATATATATATATATATATATATATATATATATATATATACACACACACACACACACACACACACACACACACACACACACACACACACACACAACTTTGTTTCATTTTCAAAAGGTACTTTCTGGCATAATTATCATTAAAACAACTTTCTTGTTTCAGTCCACTCTCATTTTTAACTTGAAAGGACCTGATAAAGTCCTCAATACTGGTTAAATCACAGTTAAATCATATTTCATTGATCCTCTCACTAGTTATTTTTTTTAATTTAAATATGGTATTCTGTTATTTTAATTTTCATATTAAATGAATCTATAAAAAAAACAAAACTATTTAATCACTGTATGATAGGTTATCTAAATAAAGTCTTTCTTCATCTTATTGATGTTGCTCAAAAACTTAATCCCTATCTTCATAAGTATATCCAGTTAATTTCAAGCATTACATGTTTTTTCCATAAGCAGTGAATATTAAGAAAAATTGACTATTCTTGTTTCTGAAACAAAAACTAATCCATTTTCTCCCTTTTGGCATTTTTTATTTTAATTTTTTCAGGAGTTGGAAAAATTCACCTATTGTGATAAGCTATCCAACATTCTAACAAGTGTCTCCACAGTAAGTAAATTTCCAAACCATTTTGGTTTTTTTTTTTTTACAATATTAAATGGCTGCTAAAATATGTCTTATTTCTGGCATGAAGAGTTATTTACATATGGACAATTAGCTTGTGTGAAAACCTCTGTATTATACTTTGTTTAATGCAGAAACATTCTGTAAATTGTGAATAAGCTTTAAGAAGTCTACCAATTAAACTTTTATTACAACAGTCTCTGGAGGCTGTTGTAGTAAAAGAGAAGCAGCCAACATTAAATAAAGTTTCTTTCTCTATAGGGGATTGTATAATGAAGTGTGTTTTCAAAAAACAATACAAATTCTAGTTTTACTATTTAAATGTCACCTTGAGTGACTTGAAATTGTTTCTTGCAAATGTGAGATCACCAAAATTAACCAAAAGCAGTTATGTAAACATAACACACACAATCCTTGAAAATGAATGTAGCAACATTGAAAAATACTTGGGAGAAAAAAAATAATATAAAATAAATATGAACTTTGAAAAATTTACTAATAACATAAAACAGCTAATCCAAAATTTTAAAAATTTTAAAAAATTTGATAGTTGTCAATATTATTCAACCAAATATGTTTGAAAGAATTATTGCTGTTGAACTACACTTGTCTTATATATATATATATATATATATATATATATATATATATAATCTTCTCTCTCAATTTCTAACACCTGGCTTCCATTATGTGAGTAAGAATTTCTTTTCAGGTTTACATTTTGTTATAACCTCAGATCTCGTGCTTAGTAAGTTCCTGGATTCTTTATACATAATTATTGCCAACTTCTCCAGACATAATCTGTAAAACTTTGATCCTTTTTCATAGCTTACTGTTTATTTTTTTTGGGTGGCTGTGTGTGGGAGGGGTCTTCACTGATATATATTTTTATTTTGACAGACTTTGCTCTGCACTGTTGCCTAATATGCCACACTTCTGACAATTTCCTTTTAGAGGACACTTGTCTGGATCTCTACAGTTTGAATTTTTGCTCTTCTCTCTTTTGTATAAAGATCTAGTAGACCAATAAAAGACCAATCACTTACCTATAGGGAACAAAAATGGTGAGGAATGTCAATAAATATTAAGTAGGCAAATGGATATCACAGAAACTCTAAAACCAATTGTCATTGGCTGAAAACAAAAAAAAAAAAACAATAAATAGCTCAGGCCAAAATTTGCAAATTTATTTCACAGAGGCAAGGAAGCTGGCTGGAGGTGATCGTTTCTGGTTGGATTACCTGGGAAAGGGATTTTGATTTTTTTTTTTTTTTTTAGACACCTGAAAATCCCCAATGACGCTAGGAGTTTAACATCAGTGATGAAGATTCTCAGTTTACCGCAAAAGTGTTTGAGATTGATGTATGCACCTGAAAGGCTAGTGATGTGGGTGCACTATCCATGTGTTGCATTCCCAATGACAGTTTTTCTAAGCCAGACAAGTACAAAAAGTGTCACCAAACCATATTTACATGCCAGTGTGTGAGGTGTCCATGTACAGATATCTTTGCTTTGAAAGATACTGCATTCAAGGTAGACAACACTAGAAACTTCACCAGTTAGTAAATTTCTTTTTCTCATTCATCATGTTTATTTTTTACAGAAAACTTAGAAACACTGCAACAAAACAGTTCACATCAGCACATTTTGCCTTCATTTCTTTAATTCCAGGCAGAATTCTCAGACATTGATGAACATATGCACAAGTTACAGGTTTTCAAGGTTACTAAGTGCACAAAATTTGGTGTCTTTCAGAAAATGAATGAAGTAAAAAGGAAGTAATACTGCATGTAGAACCTAAAGAAAAATAGACATGCCAAGTTAAAAACAATACATTTAAGATTTTAAAAAGTAACAAGACAGATTTATCTTCATTTTAATGACATTTTAGAATGTAGAGTAGCCAAGCAGAGCATAGTCTGCCAAAAATCTGTTGGACTATAAATACAAGAGTCATGGAAGATAGGGCCTTTTTATCAAGAGAACCATTTATCAACCACACAATGAAACCTTTCATAAGAATCTGTGGCCAGCTCTCCTACACAAAAATGCAATTCTTGTTAAACAAAGAGCCACTTACCAAGAACAAAACCTCAGAAGATGCTGCTACTGATGATTTCACACAAATATTCTTTCTTCCATGTTTTCTTGTATTCCCCCTTCACATTGTACAATATATTTTGTGTGATGTCCATATGTTTATATATATATATATATATATATATATATATATATATATGCACACACACATACACACACACTGCCAACAATCAGTTTCCTTATTCATTTATTTCATTGAAAAAAAGTTATCACTGGTGCTAAGTGAGATATGAAGTTAAGAATTCAACTGTTTACTTTTCTTCTGTACATAATGCACAGTGCAAACCAAAGACTGTTTTTGTTTTAAAGAACAAGTCTTTGATTCATTGTATCCTCACTAGTACATTTCCTTGGTATATCTTTTAGTAAAAAATTGAATCCACTTTTAATCTAACAAAAGTCAAGAATATAATCTATTGTATTTTCCATGGTAACCAAGTTTACAGATAAAGACTTTTTTTTCCTGGTTGAAACCAAGTATGTAAAGAACTTCATGGACTGTAAGATTGTTAGTTTAAGAATATATTAATACTTAGAATCTATAATTGTTCCATAACTGAAGCTTTATAAAATGGGATGACTATGGAATCAAAAACAAAAATATTTCATCGACTTTGCTGGAAATTAAAGAAAGTAATTTTTGACAGTAATTTATCTGAACCTCAAATGTTATTTTTAAATACTTTACTGCACTAGGGACATACAGAAATCATACCTGCATAATGAATACAAATTTAAATGTAATACCAGATAAAACCTACCAATGGCAGACTAATTTATGTACAATAAAAATCAATAGCAGATTTTCTACAAAATGTTTAATTTGATATTGGTTTGTTTCAGTTATTTGAAACCAGATCAATTTTATTTATCACTTTTAAAATTATTTTCTAATTTAAGGATTTTATTCCAAAGAACTCCCATTCATGGCCCCAAGACTTGGTAAAAACATTAGTAGAATTAATCTGTTGTCAATTAGGTAAGTATGGAATTATTTTTAATTTTTTTTTTTTTTTTTTTTTTTCAGATTAAAGAAAAAAAAATTCTAATTATGTTCTCTCTCTTTTTTAATATTAAAAAAATATGGAGTCATTTTGATGAGTATAATAAGGATTTACATTTTAATACATTACTACCCTGTCATTTTTATGATGTACAGGACTTGCTTAGTAAGCTTTGTTGAATATTTGAGAACAGCAATCTTTAACAGGATTTCTTTAAAGCACATCCAAACTGATTTCATAGACATGTCAGATTGCCAAAGATTATGAAAGAAATGGATAACAGGCTGCAGAAGATGGGTATGATAAGTTGAAGGTATAGGTCTTTTAAAATCAATGTTCAGCCGTTCAAAGGACATGTTTGATTTTTATTTTATTATTTGAAGATCTGTTTTTACAAATCTGTGTTTAATTCCAGAGCACATGCAGCATGAATTGATCACTATTAACATTGGCTATGGAGTATGGCATATTTTTGCTTCTGCTAAAATGTAACTTTCTTGTATTTCTTGGATGACACAAGTCATATACACAATATAGCAGCTCATTTTCATTATTAGTAGAGGAGTATATCCAAACAGTGGCATTCTGTTTGCCTGTGTAATGCACATTCAATCATAACTGTTGTTAGATAGTTCCAGGCTCCACTTTGTAAATTTCTCATTTGTTCTTTGTTCTAGTATTGAGCATGGAAGAAAAAAAAATTAATCTAATTTACTAGTACTTATTTTCTCATTAGCATCTGTTTGCTGGAGTACTTTCAATATTAAGACAACTATTAACAGATTGTTGTTGGGACTGATGTTTTATCTATGTAAAAAAAATAAATAAATAAAATTGCCATAATGCCAAATGTTTTTACAAATGTTGACTTCATCAGGATTTGAACATGCTACCTTTTGATTGTGTGCTAAGAGCTTTGACAGTAAAAACAGAAACTCTTAAATTATCACTGAAAATAGGTATAGACTCTGAGCTACCAGAATCTACTCGTATGTTCATTAGTTTGTCTTGAACTTTGCTAAATAAAACACCATGAGTCTCAGAAAAAACTCAGTAGCAAAAAAGTAGGACCTATTGCCAGTTGCAATTAAAGTTGAGTTTCTTGAGGATCTACAAACTCTAGAGAAATGCCCTTAGAGTTATTAAATAGAGAATCCTTTGCAGGACATGTTGATCTCATATGATGTAAACTATAAAAGAAGCTATTGAAAGCTGTTGACTTGTCAGAACATTTAGCAAAACTATTTAAGTCTTTTTGTTAACATTGTAAAGGTAGAAGCATTAAGAGAATCATGTTGAATATAGGAAAAAGATAAAGAAAAAAAAACTCCAGAATGAGGATTATAAACAGTTTATAGTCAAATATATTGTTCTCAGACAGCCTTTGCCTTATATAGTTTGACAATAAATCATTAATAAATACATCTTCAATATATTAATTTTTGACTTTGTTTATACTTCCTGTTGAATGTCTCTAAAATCTACAAAATCTCTCTCATTGATGAGAAGCTAGTATATGTTGAGAAATTATATTTTTAGGTTTGATTAATATTCCTCCTAAAATATTAATACCAGATTCATAATTGTAACAGACAGATATATATTTATAGACTTACTGATGTAGTGAGGTTAATAAATGGATAAATTTTATCAGTGTTTGAAAATTGGGATTGTAGCTTTCAGTAGTTAAAGTGAATTCAAGTGCAACCAAAAAAAAGGTCTGAAATAATTTGAAATAATGACTCTATTGCTGCTTGCTTTGCTGAATGCCACTCTTACTCTGGTCTGTGTCAGTTGGTCTGTCCCTGGCAAGCCTACTCTGCACCAATCCTTCACCCCAATGTTGTGTTTCAGTATATGCAGGAATATCTGTGAAGAACTGTTAAAGATCAGCCTTGACTCCTCTTTCTCCTGCCTATCCTTGTGAAAGACCAAAGTCACCAGTGTTGCCAGCTAACTTAATTAACTTCAACGACACCCATTAACAAGTAAAAATAACAACCTTTACTTATGGTACTATGATTGATCAATATCATAAATACATAAACAAAATGGATTTTAAGAAGTTTCCCCGTATAAGGAATTATTAAGCTGGGAGGAAGAGGTTGACTGGCAATTGCAGTTATGGCTAAACAGCCCAGAGTCTTTCAACTATTTAAGTGAAAGCGGTTAATTGAGGGAATTCAAAAATAAATAAATAAAAATAAAAAAGCAGTGTGGAGAACAGGTCTTTAGCCGATTGAGGCGCCATGGTCATCCAGCAGGGAAAGTGTTGGTCTACTAGTGACTCGACCAGTTTGATCTTACTTTGCTCTTCTGGTGACTATGGGGATGCAAACCCAATTGCACTGCTCTGATTGGCCAGCCAATAATAATGCTTGACCAATGGTCTTGTGCCATATACCTTGAAGAGAAGGAAGGAAAGCTCCCAAGAACACCAATATGATTGGTGGTCCAATCAAAATAATGGCTCTGTGTTGTAAGAATTTAAGGAGAGATGAGAAGCTCTAACCCAGTTCTTCTCTCATTGGTAGACTAATCAAAAATAGTAGGTCTTGTATTGCTCATATCCAGCTTCAGTGGAACATTTTCTATGTTCCAGAATCTCACCCTCATTTAACCTGATTATCACAGTGGTCATCATCAGTTCTATCTGAAATTGTGTTATATCCCTGATCAAAACAAATCTGACCTATAAAGATTTCCTTTCTGTCACTCATTTTAATGAACAATTCCTTTTATCAAAGTTAATCACTTAAGTTAAACAGACCTAAAACCTAAGGCTGTACCTAATGACTAATCCCACCCAAGCTTACAATTTCACTTCTCACATTATACTCAATAAATGACATAAACCAGATAATTCGTGGTATCGTATTGTTTTAACATGAAAATATTTTTCTTTCTCTTAATATATAAAAAGTGGATTGCCATCCAACCTTTGACATCAGTCATGGTGTCATGCACTAATGTTCCACTGATTGTTAGTATTAGGTGTTAATGGATCTAAATCCAGACAATCTGACTTAAAGAACCATTCCATTTTCTTACATTCAATAAATTGCAGTGGTATTATTTATATACAGGTTGAGTATCCGTCATCCAAAATTCTGAAATCTGAAAGTTTTTCAGATGCTGACATGACTTGGCACAAATGGAAAACTTCAGAAAGCACTGGCAAGGTTCCTAGGTGATGTGCAGCTGTTGTAAGTGACCCTCATCTGTCCTGGGTGGGCATTCCTCAGTACAGTTACATAGCCTATGTTGGCTCCAGATTTATGTTAATGATTGTCACAGCAACACCTTTGTTTGTGGATTACTTACCATGTAAAGATATTATTAAAAATATCAAGGTCCTGGAGATACCCATATGGGTGGTGAAAAGGAAAAAGGGAAGTATTTGTTTATTAATATCACAAAGTCAATCTGTTGGAAAAATTAGATGGGGGTGTAAGTATGAATCATCTGACTGAGGAGTTTGGCATTGGAACAATCACCATATATGATCTAAAGAAACAAAAGGAGAAATTGTTAAAGTTTTATGCTGGAAGTGATGAACAGAAATTAATAAAAAATAGAAAAACACTGCACAGAGCAAAAAATGATAATCTCTATAGTGGATGCAGTGGATTCATCAGCAATGGTATCAACATATGCTGATTATATGAAATTACCTTCAGGCTATATAAAATTGATAATATTGTATAATGAACTGCTTTTAAAAGGAAACCAATGGGTTTATGGGTAGTTTAATTGAATATAAGAGAATTATATTTAACAGGATGCTATTCAAACTTAATGCTTCCAGAGTCACTTAAAGCTACACACCAAAGGGAAGTAACTGTTAACTTTCAGTATATCATTCTACATAGTTATATAATTTAAAAAGTTTTTTTTAGCCTTATTGCTCTATATATATATATATATATATATATATATATATATATATATATATATATATATATATATATATATATATATAAGCAAAACCTTACAACAATCATTGTAACATCTGCAACCTTTGTCAAAAAGAAAAATTAGCTATAATAACATTTCCAGACCAAAGTCTTTGGAATGATAGATTGGATATTATGTCCTGACAAACATACTAAAAGTTCCTTCTGAGTTCATATGAAGTGGGGTGAAAAGAATGTATATTACATTTTAAAAAATATAGTGTTCATAATTTTTATTTATTTATTTTTTCCTTAATATAAAGCATTAGGAAATTAGTTGACTGAAATTGCCTGAAGACACTGAAAGGTTTGAAACCAAGGTAGCAGAATCAGCTGATCTAATTTTTTTATACTTAAAAACTCTACATGTTAAATTTTTATTTTTTTTGTGTGTATTGAGCACTTTTTAATACTTACTGTTTCCTGGTCTAATTCAACTCTGACCATTTTAACTTTTTTTCATCAGCATGACAGTATTAATTGAAAGTTGCTGAATTTCTGTGAAGAATTGTTAATATTTATAGTTGAAGTAATTTCTAGGGCACCTAACTTGTCGTAGTGATTTTATCCTTGGAATCAGTTTCTGTTCCATAGAGCCAGAATATATGGTTTTCATTGCCTGACCGAGATATTGAACTCACAACCACCAAGTAAACTATGTACACTTAATTAATTTTGATATACACAGGTCATTGTCTAATTATTTTCTTGATCAAATGCTATGTTATATGGTGTTCAGTTTTATGTTAGGTCTACTAAGAAAGTTATCATAGCTTGACATATGAACTGATTCTTTTCGTTGCTTTATTTGCCAGTATTACTTGGTATTTACTCAGATTTTGTTCTATAGATATTGTTGATTTCCTTCACTTTTTGGTATAAAAATAATTGTGTATCTATTTGATTTTATTTCATAAAATGGTTTCTTATTAACTACTTTGTTTTTTTTTGTTTTTTAAAAATACTTATTAATAAATGTTGTTCCTGTTTTTCATTTTTATTCTGAACATTTTCTATCTAATCTATTGACTGCTGCTATTTTTCCTCAAATTGGTTGGCAGGTATTTTTATTACTTTAATTTCTGCTCATTACTATTGCTTAGGTTTTTTTTATTTTTACTTATTCTTACATTCTGATGAAAACATGAGTTACCTCCACTCACTGTTATTGTCCTGGGTATGATGATAAATTACATCCACATAGTGGGTAAGACGACGAGCTGTGTCCAGCAGCAAGGCTTCTGATCAGGAGGTTTTGATGAGCATGGAACCACTTCTTAATTGCTAGTGTTCCCAAGTCCACCCTGACCCGAGGTGGTAGCACCTGTTGGGGTCCCAGCTGTGGGCAAATAGTTAACACCCAAACTTGTGTAAAAATAGGTTTTAATACCAGAAATACTATGTAATAAAAAAAATTAATACCAGCAATAATTTTTGAAGGAAAAATTATTATCAGCAATACTTAAAAAAAAAAAAAAATACCAGTAATACAGTTATACATTCTTTGAAAAAAATATGACCAGCTTTAGATTTCTTCAAGGAAAAATATTCCCAGAAATAGATTTTTGAAGAAAAACATATTACCAGCAAATAAAATTACATTCTTTGAAATTAAATAACCTATTGAGGTTGATATGCCATAAAACCAAACCAAATCCATTCACTGTTACTAATTAAATGATAACACATTAAGAAAATACGATTAATGTTTTTGTTTGCTAAGCAAATATTGATCATTTAAAAATGTTTTAGTAAACTATTTTCGTCATTCATGTGTGTGTCTATGGTACCATCTTATAATTTATAAAAATGTTTTCATGTGAAACCTTGTCAGATCTTCTTCTTTGGTAACTTACAAAAAACATTTTATCTTTTTGTAAAAGCTGCATTTCAAACTTTTCTGTACATACTGTATCCTCATCATCACATAGGCTCATTAAATATTTTTGAGATCTGCAATGCTGATGCCATTATTATTATTATTATTATTATTATTATTATATAAGGCTGATGAAAGAATTGAAAAAAAGAATATAATATGAATTATTTTATATTATTAGGCCATTAGACAAAAATGAAGTATGAGAAAAATGTTAAAAATCAGAATTTTCATTGAGAAAGGATACATTTGTCCAAAAGTTTGAATTTTTTAGATTTTTCTCATGCTTCTATTTTATCTAATGGCCTTATAATATACAATAAATATTATTCTGTCCTTTTTTACTTTCATCAACCTACTATACCTACATTTTGTAAGAAACCTACATGGACAAACTTTCTCTTATATAATGTTAAAATAGAATTTTAACTTGTATTATTTGATATTTTTATATTTGAATTTCAGGTCAGAAACAGCGTGAGTCTACTCTGATATTAGTATCAGTGGTGGCTGAAAGTCTTGGAATAGAATTCCTGATACCACCAAATACTAGTGATAATCGACCACTCCTCTTAGCAGTTAATTTATGCTCTGTTGAAATTGGGATGCTTTTTCCATTTTCTCCTATTGAACAGGTAAACTTTAGAAATTTTCATAACATTTAAAAGGTATTTTTGTATTTATTTAAAAAAAAAAAATGCTGGTTCCTTTGAAAAATATGCTTTTTACTTAAGTGATGTAAATGAAAAGAGGAAAAGAATATGCACTTTCAAGATTTAAAAATCTTTTTTAATCTGATTATTTTTATAACTTTCTGCATTCAGTTAAAATATATATATATATCTCTCAAGATTTATTGAACCTTATCAGATATGTATTTCATTTAGATGTATCAAATTTCTAAAGCTATTTGTAAATATTTAGTTGATTATGGAAAGGCATTGAACTGAGTTTGTTGATTTTGTTTCAGATTTTGGAAAAGGTTCATTTACTGTGTGGCTACTTTAGTCTTGTTGAAAACACCATAAAATTTCTTGTCAGTAGTGAAGAAGGTCCTCCTTTGGATGCCAACCAAATTATTCAGATTCATTCTTGCCTTAAAGAGACCGTAAAATGTGTCATGATATTCCTTAGTGACACTGCCAAAGCAGATAACTCTCTCAAGGTAAACAATACTTATTTATACCTTTTTGATTTATTAGTAGATGCAGTACTCTTCAATATTGGTATGTCAGTGAAAATAATTTCATGACAATCATGTAAAAAAAAAAAAAAAAAAAAAATTAAAGCAATTTCAAGATTTATTTTGTTGAATTACTTTAAAATGCTTAATATTTAAAAATTTTATTAAGATATAAATTGTCTTCGATCATTTCAACAATATATTTTCCTGTTTATAAATATTTGCACTTGTTTGTTGTTAATTTCATAAGTTTTATATAATATATATTTTTGAAAAATGCTGATAAGATTTTAAGTGGATATTTTATGGTTAGCTTTTAAATGAAATAAATTTAGACACATATTTATTTATATATGATTTTTGAGTAACTGTTTATTATATACCTTTACCTACAAACTAATATAATTATCTTAGTTGTTATATTTAATCTTTTGGCTGTTTACTCTCTAACCTTCAACACTTGTCTGTCAAAGTCAGTAACAATCTTGAAATTGTGATGCAAACCCTTTATTGAATTTACTGGGTAGATTGTTCTCATCCTGTTTATGTTTAGGGAGTATTGTGTATCAGTTAGTATTCTCCAGTCTATTTACATCTGTGTTGCTTGCAACTAAACCAAAGTATATGAGACACCTAAGTTCAATTAAAATATTTGTTAAAATATATCTGCTATCCTGGTATTTGTGAGTTCATGCCTGAGTTGGGTAATAGAGAAAAGGCTCTCAAGAAGGCTGGAGAGTATAATGGCAGAAACAAATGTATGTTCATCCAAACATAGAAATAATGATAATTACTCATTATAAAAATTCTGATGTAAATTTGTAATTGTTTAATTTTATTAATTAATTTATTTTTCAGGCCACAGATCCATTGATACAGGCTTGTGTCCGACTTGTTGGAATGTGGATGAGAGAAGAAAGAGAATCTTTAGAAGAAGAAATCTCTCAACTTCTCCCTGTTTTATTAACTTTTAGGTTAGTATAATTTTGACAAGAAAACTTCTTGGTGATTTGAAAACAATTTTTTTGATTAAATCAAATTACCTCAATAATGGATATATTGGATATAAATCGACTGGGTGAAAAATGCCTGTTTTCACTGAAGAATTATAAAATGTTTCGTTGATTTGAATTTGTTAAAAGCTGATTAACATTTTCAGAATGAGATGATATAAATTTATATATACTCTAGAAGTACCAAGTGTTGAATAATACAGAACTATGTGTCCTTCTTATTTTAAAATTCCTTTCAAAAATTTGTTACACTGAAGATGTTAAAGAAAGGCTGTGTTTGAAAGAATCAGACTCCTCATTGGATTGCTCAGATGGAATTACAGGCAACCAAACACAGATTTTTAGACAAAAAAGGCTTATCCTATGTGCTGCTCCCTCCCCCTACTTTGTAGGAATTATGCTAAAATAGTTATTGCACTCACATTGTAGCTCCCTTGCTATTTTAATTGAATTTCATCTCTTCACCCTCTTAACACAAAAGACACTCCATTTTGTTAGTCAGTGATTGCAAATGATTTCAATGGATTCAAGTGGATGAACTAAGTTAAAGATATAAAATAAATTATCTCTTTATTTGTTTGATCTTTTTTTCTTTCTGAATGAAAATTTCAGTTATATATTTTAGTGATACAGCCCTTGTTCTTAGCCTCTGGACTGGGATCAGAGTGCAGTATATACTCTTCACCTCTCTACTGTGTCTCTCTCTTTCTCTCTCTCTTTCTCTCTCTCTCTCTGGACCAATCACAAAAGAGGATTGGGAGCTTCCTGATCCCGGGAATTTCAACCCTGCAGTAGCACTTCCTTCGCTGCATTAAAGTGAGTTGGTGAACTGTCTGGGCAGTTTTTTGTCCTAATCTCGTGTGTACATGCATGGGCACCCCAAATTTAAAAAAAAAAAAAAAAAAAATTGTCGTATCCCACCACTGTGGGTGGTGGTATATGACACTATGGTATTTTCTTGCCTCCCCACATACAGTGGGGAGACAAGAAAATACCATGTTATTAAAAAGGTGGGCAACAATTGACAGTTATTTTAAGCAGGCTTAAATTTGACTTCAGTGCATGATTTCCTCTCAGCACAATTTACTGGTTCCCTTAAATCTTTTATCCTCTCCATATACGTTTTGTGCTGTTGTTGCAGTGTAAAATATAAATTCTCTTGGCTGCTGTAGATTTCACTTGAATCTGATTAATAGTGGGTCTAATATGAATGATTTGCAATAGGCACTGTCTATAATTTTGTGATGTTATACAGTCTAATAGAGCACAAACCTGGAAAGTAAAAAAAAATAATTGAAAGAATCAACATGTTAGATCAATGTGAATTTTAATGTATTATGACTTTGTGTATAATATGGAATTCTTTGCTGAAATACATCCCTGTGAAAACATTTTGAAATAACTTTACAAACATTTATATGAAGGTTATGAATTTTTTATTTGCTATTGTTCTCTGCATGACTGAAGAGACATTGCTTCCAAACAAATACTACACATAAAAGAGGTCATAGAATAGATTGGTTAAAATATTGTGAGAAAACAACACATTTTTGGGGTTTAAATCTGACATTACATAATTATCAAACTCATGGATCTCCTTAAATAGAAAAAATTTGATAGATTTATATATTAATACACTACCTATTTTCATATGTAAAGTGTTTGTGAAGATCAAAAAGAAAAAAATATTAAAGTCTTACTCCATTTACATTATCAAAGGGGGTAAAGGAGTAACAGAGCTCAAGACAACAAACCTGTCTGCCTTTCTTTTTTCTCCATCACTTCCTCTTTTCTGTTCTGATTTTTCTAGCTTTTTTACCTTTCTTCCTTCACCTTTTCTTTTGCCATCTTTCTCTTCATCCTGGCTTTTCCTAATTCTGTTATGTGGAAATAAACACTGAGGCATTTTGATGCTGTATTGTTTATGTGATGTGTTACTGATTACCACCATTTCTTTTCTTTTCTAGTGAGGATTTATTGAGTTTAGTTGAAGAAGAAAAGCTGACTCCAGATAATGTGGTTGTACTGACTTTTCTTTTCGAGGGCCTGTGTCAATTAGGCAGTGATAGGGAAGGTCGAGAATTATTGTTACGATATCGAGCACACATTCCATTAGGTCAGTATTTGTTGCAAGGATTAAACCAACTACACCAAACAGATGAAAACACTCAGGTTGGTTTTTTAATATTTAAAATGTTTTTCCCACATTTTCTTTTTTTTTCATTTCAGTTAATTCTATTAAAAAAAATCTAGTCGATAGGAATTATTAACAGATTTGAATACTTAAATAGTTGTTGTCATTTCAATTGATTTGCAGCATTTAAATTTCAACTAATTAGGTGTATGATATTTAAATCTATCATGAAAGGTCATTTAGTTTAGTAATATTTTTCAGTAATCTATATAGAATTGTATTTACAACCTCTGTTGTAAATAATGCTTTGCCATTTAAAATGTATTACCATAATATTTGATAGTAATATTCATAATTTCTTCATTTTTGTAAGTTTTTTTTTTTTTTTTTGTTACATGGCCAAATAAATATTGAGTAAATGTAATAAAATTGCTTTTGTGTAAATATAAATTTCTTGTAAAAAAAGAAAAAAAGATGGTAAATGATTATTGAAAATAACTGAAGCTATATTTATTGTAAATTGTTTCAAACAAAGGATTTCTATATATATATATATATATATATATATATTTTTTTTTTAATTTATGGGCTTAGAGGGACTTTAAATTAATTGTTATTAAACATTTATCAGAAATATCTAAATAATATGTAATAAAAGGGTTGTTTTTTTTTTTTTTTTTTTTATAAACTGTTTTTACATTTTTTGCAGTTGTGTGTAGAAGTTATGTGTGATCTTCTTGTACAACTGATAGAATCGGATGCAACAATGATAGCTTCAGAGCCATTGTATATTAGTGTAATGCACAAACTCTCCCAAGTATTGTCTAATATTGGTAAGTTAAGAAAAAAAAGTACAATTTTATTTAAATTTTGTATCTTGATATTAGGAATTGAAACAATTGTTAATAATGATTTGAAGCTAAAAATGTACATGCTATAAGTCTTATAACATTTTAACAAAACTCTAGAATTTATTGTATTTTTTTAAAGTTTTTTATAAGGTTGTCAGTTTAATTTCTTAATTGCTTCATAAAAAGAATTTATACATTTTAATCAACTTTACCTTAATTGTAATGATGTAATTAGATTTGCAGATTGTTTTAAAGTTAAAATGAGGATTTTTAACTTTACAGGAAATGTGCAGCAGTCAAAGATTTTTCTAACCTTCACAAACTACCTTACATGCAAACTGCTAGTAGCCCACTGGTGGACTGCTGATGGCAAAGCCAGCAGTCTTCTGGTGGCAGCCACTGGTATACCTCCAGTGGTAACATTGCTGAGATGAACACACCGATTGGTGGCTTGTGTGTAGGATATGAGTAGTCTAGATAGCTGAAATGTGTAGCAGTAAGAATTAAAGTGTGTAATTCAAAATTTTCAAGTGTAGTAGAACTCCAAGCTGTGTAAAATGCTACACAAAATGTGTAACACAATGGAATGTCAACCTGTAACATAACCAGGTTGACATTCAGTTGTATTTTAGTCTTCAACACTTTGATTTCTTAACTACTTTCAACTGATCCATGTGACATGAATTATTGGAACCAGCTGTAGCTTTTCTTTCAACATCTCATCTGTCAAAATATTAAAAGATAAATCATAATGTTTGCATTTTTGAAATTGATGAACATTCACTTTGTGTGCATATGCATGCCAGTTTCAGTCCTTAAAAATTCTTAACATGGTCCTGGAAAAGGCTTTGAAAAGTCCTGGAATTTTTTTTTTTACACAGATCTGTGGAAGCCCTATTTGTATTTTTGTATATTTACACTTAGCAAAATTATTGATGACCAGTTTGTTTGCAAAATTCTCTTTGGAACAAGATGTTTATAGCATTTTCATTCAAGAGTACATTATAATTGGTATTTTACTGTTTTTTTTTTTTTTTTTTTTTTCTTTTTTCTTTTTCTTTTTTTTTTTTTCTAGTATTTGAAAGTGAATCAGTAAGTCTTGGAGCTGCCGTATCATTACTGGGTTTGAATCTTTTACAGCTTCCTCTCTTGGCCAAAGGTGAGACCTGCATGTTATGTAAACATATCTTTTACTCGATTCTCCCCCATCTTCTCATGCTGGTTTATTTGGGCTAAATATACATTTTTCATTTGTATTTTAAAATTTATTTTATTCTTAAGCAATATAGGTATTAACATATGTTAGCCATATCTTTTGATTAGTTATGAGTTGAGGAAAAAGTTTAAGCAGAAATTTTTGTGCAGTATTTATCAAACATAATTTTTTTTTTCATTCCACTTCAAACAATATTTGGATAGAGGTAGAAAATGTTAAATACAATGAAGCAATCAGAAGAAAATATCTTGAAATATTTTGAAGACCTGATTATGAAATGGTTTGATAATTTTATAATTTTTGTCATGATAATTTCATATTTTTTCTTGCAGAACTTGAAGAAGATAAGCAACAATTATTTTTGAAGACTGTCATTATTTTTCTTAGTCGTGTCCATGTTCTGTCAACTGGTTCAACTAAAAGCAATAAACTGCTGATCAGTGAAGACTATTTGCCCCATTGGGAAGATATTTCTACTTATTGGCTCTCTGCTATGCATGGTAATTTTTATATTTTTCTTTATTGAACTTATTCGTTAGACAAAATATTGGAATAATTACTTAAAATTTTTTTTTTTTTTTTTTTTTTAAATAAGTGTGGAAATTTGGGACCGTGTAGTTTTGTATAAGATTCAAACTCCTATCCCATTACCATAGAAGATTCTAATACCATCTTGGTTTCTGCATCATGATATATAAACCAATTTCTTCTTTTACCTCTGTCTTTGATTCTTACTTCATTTGTAACATTTATTTTGAATAGACTTCTAATAAAGTAGTATTAGGTTGATGCAAAAGTTTCTAGCATTTTTGATAAATCAATAAAAGATTTATCAAAAATTATTCAGTTATCATCATTATTCAGTTAATCTTACATCACCTTTCAGGTAAATTGTATATTTTCATCATAAAAATGATTCCAGTTTTAATTTGATATATTCCTCAAAAAGTCATAACTCATAACATCAATAATCCAGGGGCACCTTGATGTGGTGTTGGCAAGCTGGTCTCCCTAGAACAATTATGACTGAATATGCTCAGAAAATCCTCACATTAGTAATCCATTGCCTACTTTCTTTTGTCCTTTTCTCTAAAAGAAACCCCCTCAAAATAAAATTTTCACTTTTCTACAAACAATTTTTCAAGTATATACAGATACTATGAATAAAAGATGGATAAACTATAATAATATATTTCTAATATTGTCAAATACAAGAATTGGCTGGAAAATTTTGTATCAGAGTGTTTGCTGAAAAGTTCTCAATCCAGTACTCCCCCCCCCAAAAAAAAGTCCGTTTATTCATTTGGTCAGTTTGGAAATATTTTAAGCTGAGAATTTTTCAGTACCTCTTAATATTTCTTGACATATTTTATACCTTATTGAATTATATTTGCGTACAAGATATTCTTGATACAAACTCTAGCAAGGAATATTAATAATGTAGTTCTTGAAATCTAAATAGCAATTCTGTTATTGTTGAGCAGGAAAAATTTTATTTAACTTTGTTATATTGGTAAACCTTTTAAATGCTTCTAGTGATAAAAAAAAAATCACTATTATACAAATCTTGTTACTTAGAAAGTAATCATTCCTATAATGGGTCTTTTCTTATCAGTAGGACACCTGTAATATTTCTTGCTTTCTTATGTCATTATTGATTTAACAGTTTGAATATTTATTTTTTCTTTCATAAAAATTTCAGTTATTTTAGTTTGAGACTAATTATCAATATTAGCAATTTTTTTTAATTATATTTTTTTTCTTATGAATTTTTTTTTTTTTTTTTGTGTGTTATTGCAGTACTGAGTGCATGTGTGAGCGTACACCCAAAACTGATTGTTACTCAGTTGTTACAAAGTGGTTGGATTCCACGAATGCTCAAATTATTACATCTTGTACAAAGTGAGTATTTAGAATGAAATTGTTTGGTATAATAGTTTGTTGTCATTGTTTTGATTTTAATCTAACAGTTGTTTCTTTTGCATATCAAGTCTAACCTATGAAAATACACACTTTTTATTTTGTCTTTTTAGTAAAAAAAAAATGACATCAATTTTAGCACAATGATATGAAATTTGTCTGACTTGCATAAGTATTAACCTCCACCCCTCCAAACTTTCCACATTTTATAGTGTTACCAACTGAAATTAAGATTGACTTAAATGGTCTTTTTCCCATTTGATTTTTTATCATTTGACCAATGCAAAATTTATAGTGCTTTGAAAGTGCAAAATGCATTTTGTGACAAAAACAATTAGAACAACAATGCAGTCACCTCTTGAATGCCTAAGTGAGTGAATGCTTTATAGAACCACCTTTTGCTTCAGTTACACCTGCAAGTCTTTTGGGGAGATGTCTGTACAAGCTTTGTATAATTAGACTGAAATGTTTGACCATTCTACCTTATATAGCTCAAGCTCAGATTAGATGGAGACTGTCTGTGAACAATTTACAAGTCTTGCCACAGATTCTCAATTGGGTTTAGGTTTGGGATTTCACTAGACTATCCCAACACATTAATATATTTTAATCTAAACTATTCCATTGTAGTACTGGCTGTATGTTTAGGGCTGTTGTTCTGCTGAAAGATGAACCTCCACACCAGGCACAAGTCTTTTGCAGACTATAACCGATTTTCTTTGAGGATTGCCTTGTATTTGTCCCATTTATCTTCTCATCAACTGTTCAGCTTTCCTGATCCTGCTGAAGAAAATCATCCTTCATAGCATGATTCTGTCACCACCATGTTTAATGGTGGGGATGATGTACTTGGGGCGATGTGCAATCACATGTAGTGTTTTGTATTAAGGCCAAAAAGTTCAATTTCATCTGACCAGTGCACCTTCTACATGTATGCTGTCTCCTACATGGCTTTAAGCAAACTGTAAATGGGACTTCTTATGGCTTTCTTCTTGCCACTAATTCTATAAAGGCCACATTTGTAGAGTACACAACTTGTTGTTCTGTGGACAATGTCTTCAACCTGAACTGTGGATCATTGCTAAGGGTTATTTTTTGATAACCAAACCTTGCTTTATTCTTCTCCACAACTCTATATCTGACCTGTCTGGATTGCTCCTTGGTATTCACAATACAGTTTGTTTGGTAATGTTCTTTAATAAACCTTTGAGGCAATCCTGGAGAATGCTCAAAGATTGTATATTTTGTTCCATTCTCTTTTACTCAAAAGAAATTCTCATTATCAGGTGGTTACTATTAATTATGTGAATTCTGAAGGCAGTTGGTTCCACTGGATTTTACTCAGTGGGAGGTTGGTGAATACATATACACTCAAATTTTTATTTGTAAATAATATTGGCAAAGTAATTATTGCTTGGAACCACGCCAGAATAAATAGGGGTTTTTACCAAATTCCTCCCCTGTCATGCTTCATCACGAATGGTCAATACCAACTATGTGATTGTTCAGAGGCAATTGTAATTTTGGTACCCACATACTTTTGGGGACCCCCCCCCATTCCCAACACACATTTACTTTGATTTTCATCTTTTGAATTTACCAATCACTTGTCAAAATACCTATTGTTTAAATCATCATCACCATTGTCTGAACTCCCTAAACCTCACAGCTATTAAGGAAAACACTTATTTTAGACATGGTAATTGTTATTTCAATTTTTCCCTTCAAATCATTCAGTGTCATACAAAATCTACCATTCTCTGGCCTACAGTTTTCTTATTGTTACACACGTATATATTATTGATATTATTATTGTTACACACGTATATATTATTGATATTATTATTGTTACACACGTATATATTATTGATATTATTATTGTTACACACGTATATATTATTGATATTATTATTGTTACACACGTATATATTATTGATATTATTATTGTTACACACGTATATATTATTGATATTATTATTGTTACACACGTATATATTATTGATATTATTATTGTTACACACGTATATATTATTGATATTATTATTGTTACACACGTATATATTATTGATATTATTATTGTTACACACGTATATATTATTGATATATCAAACTTGTTTCAAAGTTGCCTCCACTCGAGTTATGTCAGGCCACTAAGCTTTTATATTTTAGTGTTTTGCATTTTTGTATATTATACAGTTTTATACAAATCTGATCAATTAAAATACATTTCTGTATTGTCTTATTGAAAATGGTTTCAAGAATAATTTGTTCATTAGAGAATTGTGTACTAATCTAATTTTGATATTAATAATAATAAAGATTGTGAATGTTTGATTCTTATTAGATATTAATCTATATTATGGTTGTACTATTGTTATATGATAGATATTTATTAGATATTAGTAATAAGAGATTATTTTCACACACAAAAATTTTTTATCTATGTGCACACATGCATGCACAACAAATCAAACTATGGCATTCCATAGGATAAATAACTATCTAGGCATTTTGAAAATATTCCATAATTAGAATCAACCCTAAACATTAAATACACTAGGTGTTGAATATAACCTCAATAAGCTAAGTGACAAATTTTATGTTTGTATTAATCCCAACCTACTGACATGCAATAATTTGATGTGGTATCTATTCCACAAATAGATTTCTGATGAAATGTTAAGCCATGTTAGAATTGTCTCCAGATGCAGAATCTTGCACGTGAATAAATCTCTCCATCACATTTCATAAATATGCTCAATTGGACAAACATAGTGGCCCTCACCATTCACTGGAAATGTCTAGAATGCTCATCAAGCAAATACTGGGCAACTGATGTCACATTGCATTATCTTGATAATATAGCCCAACATTGTTGTACATGAAGTCTCCGAATCTATGTAAATGGTCACAACAGTACAACATAGAAGTCATTGGACAGTGACATGTTTAGGTGGGTCAGTGGTTCCAACACATTTTTAATGAATACTTTCCCCACCATAGTATTATGGAATCACTGCCAGTCTTGTTGACAACTTGGGTTCATAGTTTCTTGGGGTTTGTGCTAAATTTGAATCCAACACTGAGACCAAATTAACTGAAAATATAATTTGAGTCATTGTTATTGCAGACATTTTTAGCCAGTTGCTTCCATTATGGGCCTGTGGTTAGCAACTGCACTGTTCATTTTGGGTGGTAATGTTTGTTAACAGACAATGACATCTTTAAAAACAATATAAACTAGATATAGTCCTGCTGGACAAACAGGAAAAGATTTGCTACCTTGTCCATTTGGCATGAGAATTTTAAGTAAAGAAAAGAAGATCGATAGCTACAATGATTTAAAGTGAAATTTTGAAAGTTTTTGAAGGACTAGCTGAAAGTAATTACCGTACCAGTGATCATTAGAGCACTGGGGTATTGTACAACAAACATAGAAAAAAAATTTGCAGATATTGAACTGTGAAATGTCTGCCTGCTTGAAATAGCCAGGGTAGGTATTTATCAGCATGTCCACATAGTTACAGAATGTAACACAAGGTTGAGGTTTAAATTAAAAAATATTGGATGCTGCCTGTTGATGAAAAGAATAAATGGCTGGTTTATTTTCTCAAGTTACCAGAGATGACCTGATAATAAACTTATCAGTACCTAACATCTTATGTTGTATGGAAGAAGATTACTTTTCTCTAAGGGTATTAGTGTTAATTTGAATACAGTCTAAGCTATAATTCAAATTTAATATTGCCAATTTCTTTTTCTTGATAGCATATTAGCATTAATCCAAATAATTGTAAAGGTATTTAAAAATTATGTACAATAAATTACTGATGGATTAATGAAATCATTTTGTTGTTTCAGAAGCAAGCATTTCATCTGAAATCAGCTCTGCTTACTTAGACCTATTGTATGCAATAGCAGATGCAGAGGAGATGGCTAAAGCTATCCTTTTGGAAGGTGAAGGAGTTTCTGTAGCAAAGTGAGGCATTTCTTTTCTTTTTTTTTTTTTCCTTTATTGTCTTTAAAATTACCTCCTAACAAGTTTCAAAATTCTTTTAGTGTATATTTTTTAAGGACTATGTGCTAAAAACAGAAATAAGAATCAACTGAACTTATTTGAGGTTGGTCTTAAACATATGAAAAATAGTTCAGCAATTCAACTACTTTCATCCTATGGTCCTGAGTGATTTTATAAGTGGCAATTTCTCTAACATCACAAATTGGATGCTGTTTTCAGTGATTGGCAACAACCAAAATCACTGGTTGAATACATCTGTACATTTGATTTCTGTAAAATGCATACATGCATGGCTAGACACCATCATTACACCCCCAAAAAAAAAACCTGTATATTGCAAAACACAAATAAAATTGAAAACACATGGGTTCAACAACTGTAGTCCTACCAAAATCAAGGTTTCATAATTAAAAGGTTATTCTTTGTTGGTGGTTCAGCATACAAGGTATCTTTTGTGGGAGCTGCTTGATATAAACTATATTATCCCTGCTGAATTAAACTTCAAAGTGTTGTTGATGTAATCACTGAAAAATGTCTACATTGTGCAAAGATCACCTTATGCAACAAGATCATGTGCTATGCAGATAACTTAGGAAAAAATTGTTGCATCTATCCCACACACTCAAATTGGCATTCTCTAATTACAAGAAATCATTTTCTAAAATCTGACCAATGTCAATTCTTTTAAGGAGTGGAGAACTTCAGCTGCACATTGTAGAATTCCTGAATGATAGTTTCTGAAATGAAGATGACTGTAGTAATAAATTTATTTTTTTCTCCATTATTTTTATTCACTAACATTCCAAAAAAAAATCTGTTAATAATATATTCTCTTTCATTGTTGATGACTTCTTACCAAAATTCCATGAGCTTGTCAATGCTTTGACTATAGAAATTACCCATACTTGACTTGAAGAATTCATTGAGAAATATTTTCAACTCTGTTGTTGAACACTACACTTCACAGATTGTTGGAAACAATTGAAAAAAGGTGATAATGTGAAGGTGTTAAATGAGAATACGGTGAGTGCAGAAGAACTTCCGGACCAAGTTCTTGTAAAAATTTAGTGATAGCTATATATTTATGCTAGTTTTACACCGTCTTCATTTTAAGACATTACATCCAGTTTAAATTAAAAATGTCATGGCTTTTGGAATTGATTAATGATACAAGGCAGGGGTATATCTGTACACAAAATGTATCTATGATAGCTGTCTTGATAGAATAAAAATCAATTGTTTTGAATGAAATTAAACTCCTCTTCTAATGCCATTTAACAACAAACATATTGTAAACATAGAATGGAGCCCATTCCTAGGTTTTCATCAAGTGGACACATAAAGCCCTATCTTAGTGGAATATCTTTGTAGATACTTGGGTTACTTCTTCAATGTATAATAACAATACATCACATCTCAGAAATTCAGACAATTATTTTAATTAAATATTGAAACATATTTAAGAAATGTATATTTCTTCATCCTTTATTCTTTAAATTTTTCATTGGAGAAAAATGTGTTTATACATTTTATCTTGTATTGTTTTATTCAAAAGAATGAGAGTCACCCTGGAAAAATATTGTTTAAAATATTAATAAGTGAGAACTTGGAATTTTACATTAATGAGAGACTATTTTTTTTGCTGTTTTCCTTATTTTTAACAGATTCGTAGAATATGCTTATTCCTTTCCTCAACGCTGATTAAAAACTTGCAGAATTCATCATCTATTGTGCTTTTATTCTTAAGATGTCCAAATATTTTGTAGTATTATCAGTAAAAGATTTTGCAATATAATAAATGTTGTTCATATCTAATTTTTTAAATTTTTTTTTTTACTTTCAGGAAATTTGGATATTCCAAACTGCAGAAAATACTGGAGCAGTAAGTGTCTGAGAGATATTAAATGTTTCCAGAATTTGGTTGTGATTTGATTTTTGTCTCCAGTTCACAAATACAACCTGGATGTAACAACCACCATTTCACTTGGAGCCTTGTTCAAAATACATCAACTATAATCATTATTTACTTTAAAGTGTCTTGGAGCAGTACATGTTAAAAACAAAACAAACATATCTTACCATTCTTCTGAACATCTCCATATGCTTGGCATATATTTTCATAAAATGCAACAGAAGGACCGTATTATTTATGATGAATGTTTTTGTTATCTTCCAGTCTGTGGCATCCAATCATATGAAATTTTGTCAGTGTACATGGAAACCATTAGTTCTACCAACTTTGTCTGGTGGTTGAACCAAAAATTCATATTCTCATTTAATATCTTATTTTCTTTATAATTATATTGTATATAAAATGACAGGGAGTAGTTCACTTTGTTATTGAAAACCAACTGATTATTCAATTTGTGTACTATTTAAAATACAATTCAGCCGTGAGTGGTTAATATGGTTTTATGTTTGAGATTAAATTCCATCTTTGGCCTTCATATAGGGGTGCTTTAAAAGTAATGCCTTTTATTTATTGCCACAGAGACAACAAATACAGGGAGTACAAGAACAATATTTTGAGCTATAAACACTAACATATAATCACCACTATTGGCTAAGGTGCTCTTCATCTCATGAGTTGACAGTTGTATACTACTGTGTTCACATCCATTGTTTGGTCTCCATAAACATTCTGCAAGCATCAAGGAATATCATTAGGTATTTTTTTTTTTTTTTTTTTTTTTTTTTTTCAGGATGAAGGAATTCAATGATACCTCTCTGCTTGGTATGCACTTTCATCACAAGCATAATTAAATAGGTGGCATTGCTTTCACAGTGACTTTCCCAGATTGTTATTATTTGTATGTTGTATGTTAAGATTTTTGATCATTAGTTGTTTCCAGCCATTACCAAGTTGTTTTTAATGTAAGGATAATTGTAAATGCTGTATTTGCTTACCTAAAAACAAAAATATCAAAAAATCATAAGAATCAAATATATTACAATTCATCTAATATGACTGTTGTGGATGCAAGTTGAACAGAGTAGAATAAACTGAAAATATCTCCTGCACAATAAAAATTATTTCAGTAGTACTAATGCAGTAATACAATGCATTGAATAAGAAGAAAAATGCTATTAGTTTTCTTGTAGAATTACTCAAAATGCAAATAATAACAAGGATAGCAAACTCGGAGCACCACCTGTATATAACTTACACCTGGTGTCCGTAAAAAAAAAATATATATATTAAATGCATTAGTTTAAGCATCTTTATATTAAATGAGATAATTTTACATTTTTCATTCTAAAATTTTCATACAAAATCTTACAAGATAGAATATAGAAAAAAAAAAAGAAATTTGTGTGTGTGTGTAATTATATATATATATATATATATATATATATATATATATATATAATTTCACATACACACACAATTTTTGTTAAGACAACTGACAAGGCACTTCAATTAAGCTTTTTTATTTAAGTTTTTCCTTGTGTTCATACAAGTGTTTTCTTTCTTGGACACAAAGTGTATAAAAACTGTCCCAAAATTCTGCATATATTGGCAATTAGACATTATCAAGGACAATTTTTATTTTTAATTGAATGTGTGTGTGTGTTTTTTTTTTTTTTTTTTTTTGTAAATTGTTATTCCATCTCTTCCAAATGTTGCCTCATCTGTAAGCAAGACTGGACTGAAGAGACAAACAATGGATCAGCAGTTTGTGCAATGAACCATCAACAAAAGTTCTCCCGTGGTCAGAGGACGATAGACCCTACACACATAACCACCATGCAGCACTATGAGATGTACGACATGCTAGGGTCACTTGATATGTGCTGATACCTGGATCAGAGGGTGAGAAGTTTGCTGATGAAGCAAACTGAAGTGAAACTGGTTTGAGAGTTGGAGTTATGCAAAAAACAAGAATCCTTTGGAATAAAGAATTAACTCGGGTTTAAAATGTAATAATGATTTGGTTTATACGTGATTTGTTGTATACAGTGCTTTTAACACTTCCCACTTGTTATAATCAAATGACACTGGTTTTAGTAGTAACTTAAATGTCTAAATTATGGTCTTCAGGGCTGGCACAAGGTCTTGGTTAGGAGGTATCAGCAAATGATGTGGATTCCAGTTGTGTAGCGACTCTCCTCTGGCTTATACGGAATCCTGCGTCCAGCAGTGATGGGGTTGGCTAGGGCCTAGCTTTGGTTGACTAAGCATCAACCTTTACTAAATTTCCATATATAAAAATATATTTACTAAAGTGGTTTTCTAAATTTGGGGTTTTCCATCCCCTTTTAAGAGTGGTCATAGCAATCAACCCCAAAACTTTGTAAAATAGTTTTGATACACTATATATATATATATATATATATATATATATATAATGTTTTGAACAATAAAAAATATTAAAATCTTCAGACACACTGGGTTGTAGATTAATATTCTTTCGTTTTTATTATTATTTCATTTAGATTCCTAGACTAGTTTGGGCCATCATCGGGAGAAGAAATATCTCTGCTTGCTGGTAGCAGTGAACTACAGAAATGAATGTCTTGATGGAGCTGTAGTTTTCATTTGTTTTTTATTTTTTTATCTTTTTAACATGAATCTTTTAACATTCCTTCTGTTGGTCAAACAGTGTTTTAAGTTATTTGAGATAAGAGCTGGATGGATCCATGCTGCTCTGAATTTCCTTGGTCAGTTTGACAGTTTTATTGGCTCCTGGAGAGGGGATGTGTCTGTTAAGTGTGTGCATGTTATTTGGTTCTTAGTGAGTGAGTATGATATGGGTAAGCGTGTGTATATTGCTGTAGATGTGTGTTATCAATTGTCTCATTAGGTAGTGAGTATGATGTGTGTATATTCATGTGGGTGTATGTATAAGTGTGAGGCCTCAACACCTCCATAAGCATGTCTGTCTTGTGTGGGTGAGAAATGTGGGTTGGTTTTGATTTGTAGGGTTATATATTAATACTATCTATATTGTTAAATTTATGGTTTAGCCCAGCGGGATAGTGTGTTTTTAAACGTTGTATCCACTTATTTTCATGGAACTCTAAAATCTTTCTAATGTTATCTGCTCTGAACTTTTCTATTCTCTCAATTATAGTGAATTTGGCATGGGTTTTGAAATCATGTTTTTCCAGGCATGGGTTTTGAATTCGTGTTTTTCTAGGTGGAAATGTTGTTCTACAGGTAATAATTTTTCATGGGGAGTCTACTTATTTCGATTGCGATAATTTAAAAATAATAACAAAAATACTAAAGAACTTTGGATTATTTACCTAATGAGTTCTTTCCTATTTTCTATACATTTTTATACACACACACACACACACACACACACACACACACACACAAAACATCTCAAACGACCAGATATAAGCAAATGTACAAGCACATGCTGGTTGCGTACGCAGGCAAGCAGATAGTCATCAAATTTATACATGAGATATAAACATAATAGTGCTCGATGTGGTTAAACAGATCAAAGATATATATTCGTACATTTTTTTTCCTTACTAAGATTTAAGCATATTACCAACTTACCTCCCTTTAACCATTAACGTTATCTTGGCTATGCGAAAATAGTGCCTATAATTTTAAAACTTGTAATCATTTTTTTTTTTTTTTTTTTACAATCTTTACCTTTTTTGTTTTTTTGAAATGTAACTCCACTGCATCACATTACTATTCTTTTTGCCTAATTTTATTTTTGAGTAATGGAGAAGCATTTCTCCCATATATCCTTGTGCCTGACAAGCTGTAATTCAGTTAAACTTAAGTTGCACACCAACACTAGTATATGTACTAATTTTTTTATATATATATATAAAAAGCTTTAAATGTTATTTTAGTGGATACCCCTGTATTTGAGTAGATGCTTTGTTTATTTATTAAACAGTATATTTTTGTTTACCAGACAATGTTTAATAAATATTATTAGAGAAAAAAAATATGTGCTCTCTAGTAGGATTTGAACCTGCATCCTGTTTTGCTGGAGAAATTGTTATATCTGATATTCTCTAGACTGACAGCCAGAGGGGGATGGAGGTTCAAATCCTGCTAGAGAGCACATATTTTTTTAAGATTTCTTGAACATTCAGACTGGTAGACGAAAATAAACAGTCTTTTACCCAGATATGGGTATTCACTAAAATGACATTTAAAGTGATAAAAATCTGTCAAATTACTAAGTAAAAAAAAAAAAAAACCAAAAAAAAACTATTCTTTCCAAATATATACTTTAAGCATTATTTTTAGTGGATACCTATATCTGAGTAAATGCTCCATTTATTTTAACAATATTTTCTTTAGTCTTCTAAGTGTAGATAAAAAAAAAAAAAAAACCAAAAAGTCTTCTAGTGTGTGCAGGCCTATTCTTTTGCAGGCCAAATCTAGTCTTCTATGCAGGCCTTTAGATAATCATTAGTCTTTAGTGTGCAGGCCTGTAGATAATACAGCCAGTCTTCTATATCTAATCTACAAATGTGCAGGCCTGTAGATAATCTACAGCCAGTCTTTAGTGTGTGCAGGCCTGTAGATAATCTACAAGTCTTCTAGTGTGTGCAGGCCTGTAGATAATCTACAGCCAGTCTTCTAGTGTGTGCAGGCCTGTAGATAATCTACAGCCAGTCTTCTAGTGTGTGCAGGCCTGTAGATAATCTACAGCCAGTCTTCTAGTGTGTGCAGGCCTGTAGATAATCTACAGCCAGTCTTCACCAGAAAAGCTAATGTTATCAGTACCAAAGGGATGAGCTTTTATTAATTACATGTAAGCATTTTTTAGGAATGTGATATTTCCATAAGTGATATGTGTAGAATTATTTGTAACTATAGGTAAGGTGCATACATTTAAAATTTTTAAAAAGAAAAAGATGATTCCATTAGAAGTCACAGAACTTGACAGTACTCGAGAACAAGGAGAATTAAATTCTGTAAACACATTTTAAAAAGCTATCGTCATTGGTGAAAGATATTTAATGTTGGTTGTTTCCTAAGTATAATGACAGCTTCGAGTATCTTGTTCTGCCTTCATTTACACAAACTAGTAAAGTAGCTTACTCAATGCTCCTCTTGTCTTCATTATTTTGATGCTCAGTATTAAATTCTCTAATGTCCCCCCCACCTCAACGAGTTTCAGCTGTCTCTTTCTGATTGTTAGCAACAGTTTCTTTGTCATTCTTAATCTTCTTAAAACTTTCTTGTTTCTCATATTGCTTTGTCAGTGGTATTCTTAGCATTCCCTGGTTGAAGCAAATATGTCACTTGAAGTCTCTTCGTCTGTGAGAAAGTTACCAAGTATTATGGTTTCAATAAGTGGCAAGTTAACCTACAAGACTCCGTGATGGTTATGTGACCAATGTGTTTCTTGATGTACTTGCAAAATGCATGAAAATTCATGAACACCATTGCTTTTATATAACGATGATTTTTGAGGTACTGTGTTATTGTTATGATTTAGATATTTAAAAAGTTTTTGAATATATGATAAATCTCAAGTATTTATTGCAATCCTTAAATTATATTTCTAATGAATTTTGTTTATCATCAGGGAGCATCTGATTACAATAGAGTAAGTTGGGCACCTCGAGGCGGTGTAATGGTTAGCAAGCTTGTCTTGTGAGAACAGTTACGACTGACTAGTGAGTTCGATACTCACTGGGTGCCCCATATTTTCGGCCTCGTGCCACATCTAAGCTACGCTTGGAAGATCGTTTTGGGGTACCCTGACATGGTGTAATAGGTAGCAAGATTGTCTTGCTAGATCAGTTACTACTGAAAAGTGAGTTCGATCTTCACTGGATTCCCCCTTTACTTTGGCCTTGTGCCACATCTAAGCTACGCTTGGAAAATCTCTACAATAGAGTAAGTTAATGATTTTTAATTTTACTTTTATCTGAATAGCTATTTTTTTTTTTTTTTTTTTTTCTCTCTAAAATTCTTGAAAGCTAATTGTATTTGTTCAACAACATAGTTTCAGAAAATATTGTTTGTTTTATGTTGCTAAATTCCTTATTTATAAGAAGAAATTACTTTAGTAGAGTCAGATCTTTATAAAGCTATTCTTTATTTGTGAGGAGTATTTATTTAATAAAAGTTTTTACTTGTGTTTTTTTTTTTTTTTTCTTAATAGTAAAGGTGTAAATGCTGTGTACAGAAAAGAAAACCATGGAAGAATTAGAATTATACAAAAATTACCAACAGAAAATGGGAACTTCTGGAGAACTAGCCTGTTCAACTTGCAGACTTGGTAACCTAATAGACACCATACTATAGCCACTTCCTTAGCTCCATACCACAAAAAGTAGATCTGGGAACACTCATGGTAGCATTTGACATTAGTAGCCTATATAGTGACATTGCCCATTTACCTAATTCATGGGTTATCTCATTCTGCACTCAATAACACCCAGAAATACTACATCCCAGATTCACCAAGGAATTCATTATTGATAGTATAGACCTAATTCTGAACAACACTTTTGAATTTGACAACTAAAAAAAACTTATGTCCAAAACCAAGGTACTATGATGGGAATGAAAATGTTTCAAATCAGAAAAAATTAAACTTTAAGTCAGCTAATATTCCTCAAGTAAAGTACCAGAAAAGTATATTTCTTTAAAGATTTTATTTTAATAAAGTGAATTACATTGTGCTGACAGGTGGATAAAAATGACGCTAAAATCATTGATTTTTAAGGATTAAAAAACAAAAAGCTCATTCCATTCAATTTAAATTAGTTTTGAAATACAGCAAAGTATTTTACTTAATAGAAACATTAAATTTAATCTATTAGATGAAATTAAAATTAAATAAAAGCTTTTTGACCATTACTTTTTATGTATCCCTAAAGCAACAAACTCCTACCTACAAATTTTAGATTTTGTTGTGTTACGTAGTTTTGCTTCCATGTAGGCTTTCTAACAAATTATTGCTTATTAGAATGCCGCGCCATCCTAATTTCATAGCTTAATGTAACCAAGCGTTTTTATATTGTTTACCTGTTACAAGAGCCACTCAAGGCAGAGGCTTACTGAATGAGGCTGTGGTAAGGGTGAAAGATGAGGAAATAAGTGCATATTATGACTCTAGATTGGAAGAGGGTAAGATAGTAATCTTGGAGGAATTGTCTAGAGAGTCTATTCCGCAAAGTAACAGTTCTGTGGAAGAAGCTAAATGGAACTTTCTCCTTACCAATGGCATTGGAAGGAAATCCGCATGTCCACCCTGTGTGCGTGGCATGGCTGATCCTAGCTGTGAAAGTCTGAACTGCTGGAACTAAGGAATATAGCTCGTCTGAACATTTGCCATGGAAATATTGATAGAGTAACGCGAGGCTAGCAGCGGTTCGTCTATGGAAAAGGGGTTATGCAGAGTGGAAAACGATTCATCAAGCACAAGACCGCATAAACGCTTTTTGAATGCTATAAAATCTGGAAAAGGTGTATTTGGCAGCTCCGGCACAGATATATAAATAATATTCCATTTTTGGTCTGATATGACAGGGCATGACAGAAGGACTCGGTTACTTTCTAGAGGGGCACAAGGAACCGGTCATTATACCAGAATCCTGTACATGAGTTTCATTTGAGGACTGGAGTAACTACCAATGGAACCATACATCATAAGAGAAGATTCAGGGTTTTCTTGGCGATGATGGAAAGTTACTAGTCTGGAAGTAGTGAATGTTATAGAGTTTGACCGATGAAGGGTATTTGCGTGTAAGTAAATGTAATGAACCAGATTGGAATTCAAACTCGTCTCTCTGACTTCTCATTCCGAGGCGTTATCCATTGCACCACAACGTACGTTCTTGCTATTTTGATATTTACAAAATTCTGGTGGGAAAATATTTTTCTCTAATGAAGACCACATTCAAGTGTTCGTCGAAAACTTTCTCATATCAAAACCTTTAAAATTTTACTTAAAAGTTATTGAAGACCTAGCAATAAGTTATTGCAAATAATGGTAGATATATAATTGGATAAAATATAATTGTACAAGTAAGTTTTTTAACCCTTGAGTTGTCAGAGCCAGGTCACTTCTCTTGCAGTTTTGTTGGATTGAGCTTTTGCTGTTCTGACCAGTTACCATAACATCCTCTATGCTGCAACTATTCAAGGGCGACCACATCTTCGTTGATCCGAGACACTTCCATTGCATTGAAACTTAGAGAAGATTTCAAAAATGCCGTTACTTGAAATTCAGAATTCCTGAATCATGTAGAAAATGGCCTGTACCTAATGGTCATTTGTTATTGCTTGAAAATGCACCATGGAGATATTTATGCAAGTAGGTGTTTTGATTGATTTTTTTTTTTTTTTTTGTTTACGGCTTTATTTAAAGCCAGAAAATATTTTTAGCTTGTAAGAATTTTTACAAGATAATAATGATTTATTAATACTTGTCTTTGTCCTTGAGTGGCTTAATACTCATCTACTGTTAGCCATTCATATAGAGAGTAGAAGTGTCAGTTTTACTGATAGGTCTCCCGGGCCACGTTCACTGACATGCGTATTATGCTCTGCAGTGGTGGTGTAAAAGCCAAATTCATAGTTTATCATATAATGTCATTTACACCTGACTGTCATCCTGCATTTCAATGGCAGTTGATTTAAACGGTTTACTCTTGGTTTTCATTGGTGTGATTTCAATCGTGGTCGCAGCACCAACGATTATGTGGCGTCCACGTGTTTTGGTTTCGGCCCGTGGTAATGTCATTTGATCTTCCAAGTCTAATCTCAAGTCTAACCTACCCACGTTGACTCAAGAGGTTCAAATATGTTGAGAAATAACAATTATTTTTATCTGTTGAATACAGGAGTGTGTTTCTCTTCCAGCCCGTTTCTATGGATTCGTGACACTTTTTGCGTTTCTTAAGCGAGTTATGGTATCTTAAGTCGTTCGTCAAATAAAAAACTTGCTTTTGGTAGGAAGACTAAGTCGAAAAGGACGTGGAAATCTTTCGGTCAGCTTCTGCGAGGCTGGTCTCGAACCAACTACAACTCCGAACTGTCTCTTGAAACTGCCGGAAAAAACTCTGACTGCTGCCTTGAGACGTTTGTTTATATGGACACCGACCAACTCCGGGGTGGGGCCTGTCGTGGTTTGGGTTCTTTGACAATTCTCAATTCCCAACAAGAATTCTCTTTGTTCTTAGGCCAGAAATTAATTACTTCCCATTTTTGGAAGATTAATCACTTTCCATTTGGGGTTTCTCCCTCGTCCATGAGGGGAAGGTCGGAGGAGAGTTATCCTCCTAGACTCTTCCTCTCTCACATTGGTATCTCATACCAATCCCCTCAATGGGTGTTAACAACTTCTCCGTCTTTCTCATACATTCACCTCCGCCTAAACCCATGCTACCAGTTATCCAATGATCTCTCGGCAGTGTGGGTGTGGCTAGACTGCCCCCTTATGTTTCAAATTCCTTTTTTTTTTTTTTTTTTTTTTCCTTCAGCCAAAAAATTTACAATTCCCAGATTCCAAATAATTCAAAATTCTTTATTGGGGACACCAAAATCCACTTTTAGCTAACTTTTAACTTATTAATCATTGTGTCAAAACTCGATATCTTTTCTCCGCTGGTCAACTTTTCAACTGGGTTAAAACCTGATAATTAAATTCTTATTTTTCTCATGTCTTAAAATTCTCTTATCACCAGATGCTCATTTTTGAGTCAACAGTTTGAATAATAATAATAATTTTTTCGAGTTTTTTTTTCATGTCAAGATTCTGTACATACACCAGATGGCTTCCTTCGCTGGAATCAGGAATTAAAATTAAATGATATCTCTGAAAGATAATTAATATGTATTCTCCAGGGTGGTCCCAAGCCAAATTTCCTCCATGGCCGCATGCGTCGGACGGCTTTTTATTTTTTTAGAATTCTGTTTTGTTTGGCGCGTCACTCCCTTATTAATGACATTAATTAATTTGACAGAATCACAGTCTTGCTTTTTTCTTACTGATTTTCTGTCTTTTTGCGAAAAAGTATCTTTTCTTTTGTAAATAAAATAAATTCTTCTTTTTAATGTCGCTCAGTCTATCTTTCGGTATAGCTCTTTCTCGCCTTAAGTATTTCCTTTTTTTTTAATTTCTATGGTTAATTAGTTAGCCAATTACCATAGCTAAATAGTGTCACAATCCTCCCTAACCTATTTTGTCATTTACTAGTAAATGACACCTAAATCAATACACTATTTAGCATGCATCATCATGCATCTGTTCCATGCAATTCTATTCTTCTTTTCCTTTTCACGGTTTCTTTTCGTGATCCGTCATTTTTTTTTTCTGCTACATGCAATGCAATGTTCTTTTCATTTTCTTTTCATGCAATTTAAAGTTCTTTCCATCTTCTTCTGTTTTACATGCAAATGTTAATGTTCTTTTCATTTTTTCCATCTTTTTTTCATTGTAATTTAAAGCGTGCATGTGCTTGTGGGTGTATGTGTGTGGTTATTATGTCTTGTTTTTTTTGGTCAATGTTTTTCTCTCTGCTACAGGAGGTTTTTCCGCCGTACGTGTCTGTTCCACTTTAGCTTCTTCTGTCGGCTTTTCTGCAATTTCCTCGTTGGTTCTGTATGGGTAAAGAACACTGCTCGGCATCTCCCTCTCGAGTTGCTGCATGCTCATTTGATTACCACGAATTAATTCTCTCCTACTTCTAATTTTCCATACTGCCATACCCCCTATGGCGATAATTATGAATGTACCCATCATTGCTGACCAACTTATCGCGATCTGCTCATCATCCTCCCAAGCCATACCTTCCTTTCCCAACGCACTTAACTTGTCCCTCAACTGATCCATATCGATCTTTTCTATCGGCTTCATTAGTACTGGCATTTTATTCAAGGTAACATTGGGGAATCCCCTCACTATTGGCTCCCACAACTCTGTACAATTGACTAAGCTTCTGCCAATCAATTCTATAATTGAATCTTTCTCTTCATATATTTCTTCTTCCTGGTAGTAGGGGGTGGTAAGGAAATAGATATCCCAAATGCCGAACATCCCAGGGAAAACTTTAACAGGGATAATGGTGGTTTTACTCTTAGTGTCCTTGTGGACTCTCCCCGACATACCCTAGACAAGCTGATAGGTTTCTTTGTGGCCACTGCCCACACCCCGTCTGAAACACTGATAGCCTGTGGTAATGCCATGTTTGCTAATACCTCTGCTTGACAAGTTCTCTTAATTCTTAATTCCCTCTTTCTTTCCTTCAAACAATTCTAGTATGCACATTTTGTGGTTACCAGCTACATAGATGGGGCTCAATGATGTACAAGTCCCCAGAGCATCATTTCTACACTTTCTAGCTTCTTCAGCTGTTAGCAACATGAACTTTGTTCTACCCTTAAGAATTTAAAGCTATGTATTCCGTTTCCACCTTGTACCTTGCCACCATTCCCAAACATTTTGATCTCTTCTGGGGTAGGGAATAGGTAAATTTATAACCTGGTATATCTCGAATATACTCTCTCTATCCAACAACGGAATAGACATCAAAACTAATAGTTTTCTATTTTCCAACAAGGTCACATATCCCAGCGCATTATAATATTTCCACAATTCTTTGGTGGGATCCACTAGCAGTCTCAAATGATGGGGTAACTCGGTCTGTATTCCGAGTAACACTTCCCTTAAGTGACCCGGGTTTACTACGCTTGGGGACAGGTGTCCCAATGACAACATGTCTAATTTTGCTCTCACATGTTCCAGCAAGGTTGTCAAACGACTGACTAGTTTGTCGTACCTTATTCGTAATTGTCATTAGTTGGAAATACCTTTGCATAAATCCACTTATTTCCTGTAATTCCATCATTACAGTTTCTGTATCATTAATTACCTCTTGTCTCAAGCCTGCTAGGTTATTAACCAATTTATTCTGACTCTATTCTTGGCCACTTCTAACCTTGTCACATTTAATATTGACACACTCTCCCTTGCCACTTGAGCCAGCGTCCTCTGGTTTATTTCCACTTCTCCCAGTTTTCTTTTTATGAATTTAACATCATCTTCAGTCACTGTTCCAAACGGGACATTTAACGCTTTTCCCACAATCGGAACTACCGACCTCTTTTCCCGCGTCTGCAGTTGCTCTATTTCCTTCAGGTAATTTTGCATGTCCCTCCATTGAGCCTCTATCATAGTGGCCTCCGATTCTAGGTAATGTAATAATCTGAAATATCCTTTCTCCTTGGAATAATCTCGCCAATACTTCAACCGGGCTGCATCCAGCTGCGTTAGCTCATATCTTAGTTTATTTAATAGCGACTCGTATGGTTTTAAATCTATCACGAATGTGAGCAAACATTTCGACCTGGTTATTATTACTTCACTCGTCTTTTTAAAAAATGTTATTTCGGCTGTGCTTCCAAGCTTCCGCCATCGTCATCATCAGTGTGGCTACCATCATCCTCATCACCATCATCATCAACGCTTTCATTTTGGTCATTCCCACAAATCAACAATATTCTCTTGTTTTTATTCTTCTTAACCATTCTGTCTTGTTCAATTCTTCACTCAATTATTCCATAATTTCTTTTCTAAGTTTGTAACCCTTCAGATCTTCCCTCCCCTAACTAACTCCTAGCAGATCGAATGGTCTGGACAGGCGTGCGGGGCTCCCCCTCCAAAGGCCGTAACTTCATGACACTACTGCTGGCCAGTTAGCAATGCCAATAATCTTCTTCCGTCTTTCGTGAGGTGCAACTCGCACCTCCATCCCCTCCATCCCCTCCATCCACATCCACCACAGTCAGCCAATAGGTTTTTGGATGAGCCAGTGTCGTTATCTGTCGACACCGAACGCTTCTATTCTTCACAGCCTTCTTTGTTCTACTGAGATTTGGGCTTCCCCACCCATCTCAATCTCATCTTCAGAGGTAGTTCCTATTCGACCTCTAACCTTCTCTCAGTGTTCAATTCCTCTTCAGGAGGTGTTTCGTCCCTTTCCTTTTCTCCTGATTCTTCCTTCTGCTTCGAGTCTGTGCCTTGGACTTCTTCATTACTTCTTGATTCAACGTCTAGATCTCCCTTGTTTCTTAGCCTTTCTCTGAGCTGGGAAAGGGGTATCTGATCCTCTTCCTCCCACTCGCTGAGCTCTTCTTGTTTAGGGTGTTTCTCTTTAGAACCCTTGACTGCTTGACTGGATTTCTTCGCTTTTCATTTCCTTTCCTTTGGACATGGGGGCGAGACGGTGACATCACAGGGTCTCCTCTGCACTGATTCAGGCGACGACTGAACGCCGCTGGTCCCCGCCGAAGGTTCCAACTCCGTCACTCGGATCGCTTCGTCTAGATGGCTAAGTCGATCTATCTCTTCATTTTCCTCGGAATCCTCTTCCGTCTCCATTTCTTCCGGTTCAACTAGTTATCTTCCTTGTTCTTGTCTTCTTCGGCCTTGACTCACTCATTTCTAGGTTAGCTATTTCAGCTTTCTTCAGATCATTGGCATGGGCCCTCCTTGCCCGTCCTGCCACTTGATCCCATATTACATACGATACTGGGCCCGTCTGTCTATCCGGTAGTATGGTTCCCATCTCTGGTACAGCTTTCCTTCTCTCTGGTGAATTTTATAGTAGACAGGGTCTCCAACCTTCAATTCTACTACCTTTCTTTCAGCATTTACCCTCTCCTTTCTTCTGTGCCCTCTTTATTTTTCTTCTGGCCTGTACAAATATTTTATGTTGTTGTTCCAGCAACAGCTGGTGATGATCTTCCCCTATATACTTTCTTCGGTGCTTCAACAAGTTATCCACAGGCAGGACCATGTCTCTGCCAAATAACATAATGTATGGCGAAAATCTGGAGGTTTCGTTTATAGTAAACCTCACGGCCTGTGTCAAGTACAGATCCCAATTTCCTGTATTTTCTCTAGCCAGTTTAGCTAACACATCTCCCAAGGTTCTATGAAACCTTTCCACTTTAGCGTTTTCCTTGGGGGTGATATGGAGATGTTTTTATGTTCAAACCTGTCAGCACTTCTCTCATTATGCTGTTTATATTCTCTGGTCCATTATCAGTAACAAGTTGCACAGGAGCACCATACCTAGGGAAGATATCACTTCCTATTACATCGGCTACAGTTTTAGCCTTCTTGTCTGGTACTGCAAATGCCTCAGGCCAATTCGATAGCCAATCAATAAAACTCCCATATGGTCCTGATACATCCATACTCAATTTTTTCGAAGGGGAAACTCGGTACGTCCATCCCTACCAATGGTGCCATTTCCTGCCTTCTACTCTGCGACTGGCACACTACACAACTCCGAACATAATTAGTGACCTCTCCGTACAATTTGGGCCAATAGTACTTTCTCCCTATTAGGTCATATGTTCTATCAATTCCCATGTGCCCCAACCTCTCGTGGCACTGTTCCAATATCTCTGGTCTCAAACTTTTGGGCACATACAACTTGGCTTTGACTTCCTCATCTCTACCTGAGAGATAATACAGCCTTTCCTCTATTATTGCATACTTGGTGGTCTCTCCTGCCTCCACCTTTTCTCTAAGGGCAGCTATCTCACTGTCTGCCTGCTCCTTCTCAATTCCTTCTGTCCAGTAAGGATCGGTCATTATCTGTGCATCCCCTTCCTCGTCCGATTCTAACATAGGGCGATCTTTTAACTTATTGGAGTTAATTACTCCAATTCTATAAGCTTTATCATCTACTCCCTGATCTACTTTTACAGATCTTTCTTCTAGTTGTTTCGGTATTCTTGAGAGTAAATCTGCACAGGTATTTTCTTTTCCTGCCAAATATTCTATCTTACAGTGGTAGCCACTTAACTTTAGCGCCCACTGTTGAATCTTCTTATTATTTGTCCACTCTGCCTGCAGTAGGTACTGCAGGGGCCTGTGGTCTGTCTTTATAGTAAAGACCGCACCATTGAAGTAGTAGTCCAGTTTTTGGAGAGCGTACATGATAGCATATGCTTCTATTACTGGCCATCTCTGTTGTGTTTCTGAGAGCTTATGAGAGAGAAAGTATATCGGTACTTCCTCTGGTATGCCTGGCACTGGTCCTTCTTTATCGGGACACGGCTGGGTGAGAACTGCTCCTACACACTGCTCACTGGCATCAGTGTATAGCACCATGGGCTTGCTGAGGTCTGGGTACGTCAGCAGTGGAACGGCTGTCAGCTGCTCTTTTAAGGTATCAAATGCCCGTTGGCAGTCTTCTGTCCATTTGAACCTAGCGTATTTCTTCATCAGTGCTACTAGGGGTATGGCAATTCTCGAGAATGCTGGGACGAATCGTCGGTAGTACCCTATAGCACCTATAAACCCTCTTACTTGTCTCACTGACTTAGGTTCTGGCATTTCCCTTATGACTTTCACCTTATCCATGTCGGGCTTAATGCCTTCTCCGTTTATAACAAAGCCCAAATATCTAGTCTCATCCTTCAGAAACTGACATTTCGATAATTTCAATTTTAAGCCGTGCTTTCTTAGTCTTCCCAACACTTGGAAAAACTGTTGTTCTACCGTTTCTGAAAATATCAGAATATCGTCTAAATATGCCATGGCAAAACTCTTGCATCCCCCTAACACCATTGACATAAGTTGTTGGATGATTTCCGGGGCATTGGCCAAACCGAATGGCATCACCCTGAAGTGAAACAGTCCCAGGTGACACGAAAATGCGGCTTTTTCCTTGTCAGTCTCATCAAGGTCTACCTGCCAATACCCGGACCCCAAGTCCAACGTGGAGAAGTACTTCGCCTTCCCTAATAATGCCAATATATCATCAATCAGTGGCAATGGCACCGCCAAAGGCTTAGATATGGAATTCAGTTTCCTAAAATCCACACAAAAACGGTGCCCTCCATCTTTCTTGTCTACTATCACGATTGGGAAGCTCCAAGGGGAAATTAATCTTTCTATCATCCCAGCTTCCAACATCTCTTCTACCGCCTCTTCCACTAGGGGGGTCTTTATGAACAGGTGTTCTATAAGGCTTCAATTTTGGGGGGGGGTGATCGCCGGTATCGATCTTCATTTTTACTGTGTGGGTCTGGCCTAATTCCTTATCTGATTTGGCCACCACATCCCGATTATTTCTTAGCAGACCTCCCACTCTGGCACTAAATTGTTCAGGTGCCAATATCTCTTCGTCTGCTATTCCATCTGGTTGTTTTACGTGTTTTCTTTGCTTCTCATCGAATTTCACTCGATTCACTTTCCTACCTTCTCTTGACCTTTATCGTCTTGTGGTCATGGTTCACCATCATAATGGACACTAATTCAGCTGCCTCTACTACTGCTTCACACAGAGTTATCTCATTCTCTTCTGGGCCCTTCCCTTCTACAGGGACCAATTGCAGGGTTCCTTTTTCTATTCTCTTCCCTGTCATCAGTCTACCTTTTTGCCTGACACCGCCGTTCTGGGGGGGTAGCTTTATATCTTCCTCCACCACTATTGTTATAACTTCTTCTGGTGGACCTCCCAATGGCGTTCTCTCGCCATTTACTACCAACACAGTGGGGGGTTGAACTCTATCCAAAGCCCTCTGGCTCTGAAGCCAATCTTCTCCCAAGATTGCTTTCCGTACACAGGTTGGGGGTTATGTAGAAGTTCTGGGTACTTCTCAATTTTCCAATCCTCACAGGGAGCCTCGCCATCCCTTTTATATCTCCAGGGGCCACCATCCGCCTGTGTGATTTCTATGTCCGCTTCCTGCAACCCTTCCTTCTGTTTCACCCGTCTGTATTCTTTTTTCTCTCAGCAATGAAACAGACGCTCCTGTGTCTATCAGAGCTTTCATTGTTACCCCCCCCTATTTCTGCCCTACAAGATAGCTCCTTTTTCTTGTGTCAGCGAAGAGAACACCTTGGCTTTCCTTCTCCTGGGTTCCCACCTCTGGGTCATCCCAGCCATAGGTGCCGGCAGCAACAACTTTCCGTTATCCTCCTCACATAGGGGAGTTCTTTTTTTTCTCCACCTGGGTGGTCCCAGCTGGACCCTACCCCAGTCTCTCTCTGCCGTTTCTTGAATCACAATTCCTCTTCAGGTGCCCTGGTCTTCTACAAAACCAGCACCTTCTTGTTGGGCATTTGACCGCAAAGTAGCCCACCTGACCACATACCCAACATTTTATGCTTCTTCTCCTTAACTGGGACACCCTCCTTCTTATTTCTGGGGGGACCTGCCCTCTACCTAGGTGGCTCTCCTGGCCACATGTCCGACGTTTTATGTTCCTATTTTTTAACTGGGCCACCCTCCCTCTTAATTCCGGGGTGGCCCGCTGGCTTTTCCCTGGTTCTGTCTTTCGGGTGCAGCCTTCTTTAACAATATCGGTGGGGCACCTTTTTTTATCCCACACCACTTGGCTAGGTGTCCCTTCTTCCCACACCTAGTACACCTATCTTGCTCAAAGTCTGGGGGCAATCCCCACTTCGTCGGGCAGTCCGCTGCTCTGTGGTCCTCATACCCACAGGTCCAGCAGACCAGCCCATATCGACCCGGCGTGGGCTTATAAAACCCATGCCTTGTCGACCAAGCCTTTCTTTTGGGATCCTCTTCCCACATCTCAGGCTCCTCCACCTCTAGCTTGACCTTCCGATTCCACGCGGGGCTCTCCCTCCTTCCCCCTTTCTTCCTACCTCCCGACTTTGCTCTTGTGCCTTCCTACCTTTCGTTACCTTTTCCCAAACTCCCTGGCTCTCTTTGGCCAGCGCCACTGCCGCCGACAACCTTAGCGGTCCTTCTTTTATCACATCGTGGCGAATACGCTCGTCCCTGAGCGCTCCCACATACAAATCGGCCAACTGGGCCTGCATCACTTCATTATTTCTCACTACCTCTGGGAAAGCCAATGACGACAGCTTCTCCGCTCGGGCCCCCAATTCTCCAGGGGTTTCGTCCCTCAGCTGCGTCATCTTCAGGAGGGCTCTCATGGCCTCTATCGCTGTGCCTTCGTCAGCGAACTCCTGAGTCAATAATACTTCCAGTCTTTCCCATGTCAAGTGGGGCTCACTGGCTAAGAGTCCCTTTATGAACTCGGACGCTTTCCCCCTGGTGGCATCATACGCCAAGTATAGGGTTTCTCGGTCCGAGAGTCCATATATCACGCGGCTCTTACCTAGACTTGCCAGCCATTCCTTAAAACTCTTTGGGCTACCGTCGAAGGCTGGAACCCTAGGTCCGCCCAACAATTTTCTTAGATCCACTGACAATCCCTGTTCGACCCCCACTTCCTCCATGTCTACCCCATCTGAATCGTGGTCAGACATATTTAGAACAAAAAAGAAACACAATCAGAGCAGCAACAATCGAAATTGGGAGATTAACGAAAAAAAGTGTCCTACCTGACAGACGATTTCCAGCTCGTTCTTCTCAGGTTCCGGGCTGTCGTACTAGAGGGTCTGGAACCGTATGGTTATAATTAACCAAAGTCCTTTGGTTCCCACTCTAGTCTGTTTCTGTTTGTCTACTTGAGACGCCTCGCGTTGTCCTGGTCGAAATTTTCCGCAACTCCTGTGGCAGTGGTTTCAGGGTCGAATCGGTGGGGCACCAATATGTGAATCCTGGTGGTGGGCACCAATATGTGACACTCACTGGTGATCACGGTCGCAGTCCAGCGCCAATATGTGACGTCCACTGGTCGCGACGTCAATATATGACACTGCGCCGTCGGCCCGTGGTCAACTCCCAGTTGCGGCGCGAAGCTGTAAGGTTTCTTCCACCAGCGTTTTGGGGTTGACTTATTGTCGCTGCCACCAGCCTGTGTCCCGGTCGATCTGGTCGTTTCCGGTTCGATACCAACTTTGTCGTTCTCAGCTCACTTCCAACGTCTGGTTACCGAAGTAACTACTTTGATCTCAAGTCTAACCTACCCACGTTGTGATTTTGATCTTAGGTAGACGAAATCAATCAGGCGTCGGGCCGTAGTGCAAGCTGAATCCGGGGTAAAGGTGATACCGCACAAGCGTAAGTAAAAAAAAATAATAAAACAAACTCAAGAGGTTCAAATATGTTGAGAAATAACAATTATCTTTATCTATCTGTTGAATACAGGAGTGTGTTTCTCTCCCAGCCCGTTTCTATGGATTCGTGACACTTTTTGCGTTTCTTAAGCGAGTTATGGTATCTTAAGTCGTTCGTCAATAAAAACTTGCTTTTGGTAGGAAGACTAAGTCGAAAAGGACGTGGAAATCTTTCGGTCAGCTTCTGCGAGGCGACACTCTGACTCTGTAACTCAAACTCGAACTAACTCCGAACTCCTGCAACTCTCTGAAAACTCTCACTGCCTCGAGACGTTCGTTTATATGGACACCGACCAAAACCGGGGGTGGGGGCCCTCGTGGTTTGGGTTCTTTGACAATTCTCAATTCCCAACAAAAATTCTCTTTGTTCTTAGGCCAGGAAAATTAATTACTTCCCATTTTTGGAAGATTAATCACTTTCCATTTCGGGGGTTTCTCCCTCGTCCGTGAGGGAAGGTCGGAGGAGAGTTATCCTCCTAGACTCTTCCTCTCTCACATTGGTATCTCATACCAATCCCCTCAGTGGGTGTTAACAACTTCTCTGTCTTTCTCATACATTCACCTCCGCCTATCACCCATGCTACCAATGATCTCTCAGCAGTGTGAGTGTGGATAGACCGGCCCTCTTAGAATTATTTTCCAAATTTTGTTTCAAAATCCTTTTTTTTTTTTCTTTTTTCTTCGGCCAAAACATTTACAAATCCCAGATTGCCATAATTAATTTTTATCACATTCCAAATCCATTTTAAAATCCACTTAGCAAAATCTTTCACCAACTCATTAATCATTGTAAAAAACCACCTGGTTTTCCCTGTCAACTTTAATTAAATTGATAATCTTTCTTTTTTTCTCATGTCTTAAAATTCTCTTATCACCAGATGCTCATTTTCGAGTCAACGTCAACAGTTTGAATAAGCAATAATAATAATATCCCTTTTCGATTTCTTTTTTTTCATGTCAAGATTCGTACATATACCAGATGGCTTCCTTCGCTGGAATCAGGAATTAAAATTAAATGATATCTCTGAAAGATAATTAATGGCTATTCTCCAGGGTGGTCCCAAGCCAAATTTCCTCCGGTCGCATGCGTCGGCCGGCTTTGTTTATCTTTTAGAATTCTGTTTCGTTTGGCGCGTCACTCCCTTATCGTGACATTAATTAATTTGACAGAATCACAGTCTCGCTTTTTCTTACTGATTTTCTGTCTTTTGCGAAAAGTATCTTTCTTTTGTAAATAAAATAAATTCTTTTTTTTTTTAATGTCGCTCAGTCTATCTTTTGGATATAGCTCTTTCTCGCCTTAAGTATTTCCCGATTTTTAATTTCTATGGTTAATTAGTTACTCAACGAGCAAGGGCAACTACCGCGAACTTTCCTGCAGTATAGTATCTTGATCCAGTCACTGATTCATGTCTCCATAAGCGATATTGACTGTTGCTTTTCTTATTAGAAGATAAAATAAACTGTTTGATTTGATATTTGTTCGACGTTTATATAGAATTTATTCGGTTGACTTATAAATCATTTCTATTTTTGTTTATCAACTTTATTTTTTAAAAAGTAAAGTACAATTTATATTTTAATCAGTTATTCTATTCAATTCACCATTATTTGCAATGACTTATTGCCACTTATTGAACAGCTCTTCGATACCTTTCGAGTAACATTCTACAAGTTTTGATACGAGAAAGTTTTCAATGAACACTTGGATGTCGTCTTCATTGGAGAAAGTTTTTCCTACTAAAGTATTTTGCAAAGAACTGTATGTGCATGAAACCTGGTGTAACAACAAATAACGGTTCACATGAAATTCAAAGAGAAAATAGGACATAAACAAGAGTTCAGTCTGGTTCGTCACATTCACTTGGGAAAAAAATGAATCAATCTGGAAAAAGTGATAACCCCACTAGGTTGATTAACCGGGATCGACAATTTGTTTTAACCATTTTCTAACCGCAAAAGAAGCTGGGAACATATCGTGGGAAAATCTTCTGTCTGTCATGACTCAAAAGAGATATGATTGCCTAATTGTGACTGAATAATCGGTTGTTGCAAAGTCAAGTGAATATGGTGCTTAGGGTAGAGCAGTCCAACCGAATTCCAATCTTGTTTCTTCTGTTATTCTTGCTGTATGCGCTTTCTGCTGTCATAGAACAACACTTTTTCTTGAATCCACTAAGCGCCCATCATTAGTTAATCTTAAAAACATGTTGTTCTTACGCGATAATGCAAGACCGCATATTGCCCGAGTCACACAGGAAAATATTATATCATTAAATATGGAAGTTCTGCTCTTTCCACTTTATTCTCCTATCCTTGCACCATTTGATTATCGCTTTTCAGATTATAGTGTTTGTGAAGAAAAATTTTAAAATTAATTTTTTTAAAACAAACAAATTAAACAATTTCAAATTATAGCGAATACATAATTAAAACATTTTTCTATGAATTAACCACTTTCAGACAAAATAAAGGCGTCTTTTTATTGAAAATTATTAATAAAATACTACCTGAAAATAAAATTTAATTAATTTGTGGCGGACTTCACCACGTTAATTTAACTTAGATTAGGAAACCAAACCGAGGTGAAAAAGGATAAGCCAGAGACATCATTACACATAAAATATGTATTTAACAAGATGTACAAACAAGGATGTGAAAGAAGGCATGCATTCCAATGTAAAACAAGAGTTGTCTCTCTTTATTTTTATTTTATCCCAAAGTTCACTGAAAGAAAGAAAGTTTGGGATAGTTTCTGGTAATAAATATTTTCAACAGTTTTTGCTGTGCAATTAAAAGATTATGTTGAGTGTAAGGAATATTCACCATGTGATTAGTAGGTGTCTTGTGAGAAGATTCGTTCACATGGTTTCACATGAAATCTCACTGATTATCTAAGAATATTTTTTGCTTATATAGATGATCATCGGCTCGAATCGCTTTGCGCGGGAAAAATTGTCTGCACGTGACGAACTATCTGATTGGTTGGCATTGACCAATCAGCCAACGAATTTTTCAAAATGGACTCAAAATTTCTTCTGGGATCTGTTTCTCCCAAAGTGCACAAAATCGACTACATGAAAATAGAGCGATTACAAAATTGTTCCATTATTGCGATTTGTAAATTGTCTATTACAAAGTAGTGTTGATTTATTATCCAATGAATGTTTGCCGTTGTATGATTTGTATTTGTATTTGTATATGTATGTATGTATGTATGTATGTATGTATGTGTATGATGTAGATCGTCGCGAATTCATAATTCATGGAGAAATCTAAACATTACATAGTGTGATCAAATTGATTTGTTTTTTTTTTTTACAGCTTATCAACCATTTTGTAGCTTATTTGGAACCGGAAATATTTTCACATTGTAAGACTGTTTTTGAGAGAATCATGATTTATTGGTACAAGTCATACTAATTAACCCATAGCTAGAGGGAGAAGATGTAGATTAATAACTTTCCCAAAGTTATTTGCGCATAAATGAATATAACATACTCAACTGAAATTGGAACTTAGTTCTCCGATTTCCAAAATCCGAACCGTTATCCATTACACTGTACATCCATTACACCGCACATCCAAGCTTACAGCACTTGGTATTCCCAGGTTCGACGTTGTTTAAGTTCAGTGATCGTACGGGCATCGGTGTTTTAACGTGATACGGCCGTAAGCACATTATACAGTATGTAAAATATATATCAACTTACTAATCTGTAAAGTTTCAGCATGTATAGTTAATAAGTTATTAGAAATTATATTTTCTTCAAGTAACAAACTTTAGAATTGAGTCGTGCATTTTTCTGTAAAATTTCACGCGCATTTGTGTCTGCTATAACGTTTGCGTCTAAGATCATATGTAGTCATTCATAGTGCAAGCATTCCGCGTGACAATACTAGTAGCAGCCAGTTGTAATAGTCAAAGTCAGTAAGAAATCTTCCTATATCCAGTCTATTTCCTGTTGTACGAAAACTGCCTTCAAAAAATGATCTGAATAACAGTTATTTGTAAATCACCTCAACAATTTCTTGAATATAAAAATTATGAATTTACACTTTATCTGCTTCTTTTTTCCCTTTCACTTTTCTTTATGGACGAGTTGTATATTTTTACAAGGACAAATGTTCAACTCATCAACCTTCTACAAGATCATTGCAACAATTTTTGAGAGAGAGAAAGAATTATTAATTGTGAAGAGGTTAAAACTGATATTGAGTGTTACTATACATCGAAACCTGAAGGATCTTACGTGTCAAGGATCAACAATTTGTCAAATACATGGGATTATGTTACGTATAATGAAGGGAAATATTATCTTAAAGATATCAATTAAGACCAAAGAATCATTCGTTTCTTTCCCATCTTCAAACCTAATAAGTAAAAGAACGTTAAAATTCAAAGTTACTTTTTGTTATTGTAAATTTATAAACAAAGCATTTCACCGAGAGCGTCTGCTTTCTTTGGCTTCCTCAGGTTAGAATGAAAGAAAGCCAAAACTGTATACGAGGAAAATGCCTTGGGATCTCTGAGGATAAGTGGTGACTATAAATCAAATTAAATTAACTTATTGTTGTGGCCTTGTTAAGACCAGAAATAAAGACACAAAGAGAGGAATTGAGTTAAACAAATATATTAACAGAAACAATAATACAAACGAGAGTGTTACAGCAAGAATGTTCGGTCCGACTGTCAGAGCTGACTGCTGGAATCTTCCCTCTCCAAAAGGCAGTACCTGCTCCTATTTATAGCTGGGAAAGTCCATGCGTGCGTGGGTAAATTACCATAACACTTATCACCTCCAATGTCCAGACTCAAGAATGTGTCTGTCCGTTTGTTTGTTTTATATGCGTACTGTATGAACACAGTGCAGGTGAACAGGAATTGAAATTTGGCTCTCCGACTAAAAATTCCAAGCCATTATCCATTACACCACCTGCACATCCAAACTTACAGCACCTGGTGTTTCCCAAACGGTCACCCATATAGTTACTGACCAGGCTTGATGTTGCTCAGCTTCGATGATCGTACGAGAACCAGTGTTTGAAGGGTTTACGTTCTGAAGAGAAGCGGCACATCTAAGTAAGAAAGAACACTATATTCGTTTGGCAACAGTCGTAATAGCAAAAGACTGAAGTGAGAGAACTAAAATAATCCACACGAGATGCTTCTGGGATTTGAACTTAAAAATAACCTCGTTTTGAATCGAATGATTCAGTAATATTTAATAATATGATCCGAGGGACTCCTTTACGAGTATTCTGTCCGATTGCCTTTTATGCACACTCCCAGTGTCGACCCTTATCATCGGCAGTCAATTATGCCACCCAGTCGTTGGTCCTCAAGTTCCTTCAGGCCGCTGTCGTTGCCATTTAACCGACTCTCCACTTGTTAGAGCTGGCGTTTGTCTGTTCACGACCGTTCACACCTCTGCCACGTTGTTTTTTTAATCTCAGAGTGTGAGAAGATCTTTTATGAAACAAACCTGGAGTGAAAACGGTTCGATCATTTGGGAGCTACACCCCCCACTAAAAAAACAAGAATCCTTTGGAATAAAGAATTTACTCGCGTTAAAAATGTAACAAAGGTTTCGTTTATATATGATTTGTTGTATACATCAGTTTTAAACCTTCCCACTTGTTATAAACAAATGCCACTGTTATTCCCTTCGAAGTCTGCAGCTTGTTTTAGTAGTAACTTAAATTTTTAAGTTCTGGTTTTCATGTCCGGCACAATGTTTCTGGTTAAGCGGTCTCGCCGAACGATGCGATTCCAATGTGTCTCTTTTATTGTTGTGTCTCCTGTTCTCTTAAATCTTAACTGTTTCTGAGTCCAAAATCTCCAGCTTATATGGAGTCCTGTTTCCGGCAGGGATTGGATTGACTAAGCCCCTGGGTTCAGTTGTTTTCTACCCTAAGTATCAACCGTTTCTAAATTTCCATATATAAAAATGCATTTAATCAAGATTTCCAAATTTGGGGTTGTCCAACCCCCTTTTGAGACTGGTCAGAGGAATCAAGTCACTCCTTAACTCCTACTCTCTTTACACTTTGTTTCGTACCATTGATCTATATAGGCGGTGCTAATTTATCTCTCTCTCTCTCTCTTCTCTTTCTTCTTCCTTCTCCTTTCTCTTCCTTCCCCCACTTTCTCAACCTCAGCTAGGCTGGGGCTGGAGTGATAAATCCAATTTCTAGATGACGCAGTGAGGACAAAATGGAATTTTCGGTCATTAGTCCTTCTTTATCAGCTTGCCCTATGCTGTGATTTCTCGATCGACATGACCACTCAAGAATTGGACAAGGAAAAAAAATTAAATTCACTCTCCTTAAGACGAAAGTTTATATTTTCTCTGTCTATGCATTTATTTTTTACGATCAACAGACCACACAACCTTTTTTTTTGTTCATGGTCACTTCAAAATAGTAATTAATTTATTTTGCCACTTGTATCCAAGGGAATCTGAATTAATGTCTAGATATAAAATTTTTCTCTGGACGAATGTCACCGAAATTATAACGTCGCATGGGATTCTTCTCTTCTGGGTTGCCGATTCGAATATGTTTTTATTTTATCTGATCCAGGGGAATCGTGAATGCTATTTCGCTGACAACCATGATTTCTCTATCGACAACATCTGTTTTTATTTTACCTGACATCTTCGCGGATACATTAATGGTCTCTCTCTTATCGGTGGAGAAGGACGATAGTCTTGGCTTTGTTCAATCTTACTGAATTTCATCTGGTTAAATCTGGATTCAATTCTGCTTGGAATTACCCAAAACATGATTTTTCAACGCATTTTGTTTTGAATTTTCTTCTCAACTTTTCAATCCATTTCCTGCAATTTCAACAATTATCATCCAGTTATTAGATTCTCTCCTACTCCTTCTTTCTTTCTTTTTTTTGGGGGGGGTCAACGTCCAGAGATCTCAGTGTCACACTTTTACTGAAACACAGATAACGTATTTCTTTAATCGGTTGCTTTTACATTTATACTGAGAAAAGTTAAATCTCCACAAATGTTCAGATACCAGGCAAACTTTGTTCAAGCTTAGTTAAGAAATCAATACATTTCTCAGGCAGAATTGGGAAAGAGTGATAAGTAAGTCAAGAAAATTTATTAGTTGGCTTTGCACTCCTGCAATATTGTAATACAGCAATGACAAATTTTCCCAGGAAAGTGAGATAAGCTCGACAAAAATGCAAAGACTTATACATCAGTCTGTTATCTGATCTTGGTTTTACCGAGACAAGACTAACTCCAGATGCCCTGAAGCGTGGGTAGGGATTAATTACATTAACTCAATAAGTACGGAACATCGAAACTGATTCAAGGAAATCAATCTAGGATTCTCTGTGTTGTTAAATTGGCTATCAGTGCAGTTATTGATCTATAGTTCAGTCATGAAGGACTCGTATGTACTACCCTCGAACTTCCCAACCGAGGGGTGTCCAAGACTTATTGTTAACCCGGGGAAGTCCTTTATGACCCTCGCTATCTTATCAACATTTGCTTTAATCTACCTACATTACAAATTAAACTAGGCACAACTGACTAATGGTCAAATGAAAAAGAATGAAAAATTCACGAGGATTTTGACGTAATTCTGGGTTCTTTTTTGTTCAAAACCGTGAATTTATTTTCTGCATGCTACCCCCCCGAAAAAAAACCCAAATATATAAAATTCACTATTTTTTATCCATAATTTTAACAAGAAAAAGCTCAGGGTGATGTTAAAAACTGCCACAAAACATTGTTATTTTATTTAAGATGGAATGTTCTCTTATGACATGTCTCTAATTTGTATTTAGATACATTGTATTTATTTTCAATTTTTCTAGTTGTATTGTTCACTTGTATTGCATATGATCTATTATTGTACATAATTAGGTTACAATAGAATTTGTATTTCATATGAATATTGCCTTATGAAAATTGAAATGTAGTTGAGTGTGGGCTCCGTATCATAGATTCAGGGGACCCCATATCATGGATTAGTGACCCTTGCATCGGCCTTGGGTCATGTATTTTATTAGCAATTGGTATTGAAACTGAGTTCCATCACTGTTCTTACACATGTAAATGTGTCTTCTCGTGCACTTTTCGCGCCCAATTTATAAAAAGCAAGAAACATTTGCTTAGGTGTTAGAATAAAATATCTTCTCTACTTTTAATTGTCCAGCTAATTCTATTGCAGCTACATTGATATATGATGCGTTGCAACTCAGACCAGGTACCAGGTTCGTCGACAGGGTCCCGCTTCTTCCGGTCAAATGCTTGTGGCTTAAAAATAAGATTTCAGTCAGATCATTAACCTCGAATGAAAAACGAAACAATTTCTAACATTAAACCAGGGTTGTAACCTAGTGCTATAAGCGAGCGAAGTTTAAATGAGGCGTAGGTGAGGGGGAGGTTAACAGTCTAATGTGTGTCTTCCCTGTCCCGTTGTTCTTTGTGAGTCCACTTCTTCTCTCTGTGTGTCTTTTTTGCGGATATTGGTCAGTTTTATAGCTAACATGGTTCTTTATCCTGTCGTCTTCGACTAAAAAAGCAATTTATCTTCAGTCAGCGACTTAAATTTTTCTGGGCCGATTGTGAAGACTATTTCACGATACTGATAACCATCGGTCGAAAATAAACGTTCCGAATCCATTTTTGTGATAGGTCCAGCTGTTTTCCATTTAACTCATAATACTATACGGTGTTTACTCATTCCCCCACGAGAATGAGATGTGACACAAGTCGGATTAATGTGGGGACCGGAACGCGTACACTCGGGCAGGGACAAAAATTCCCCACAGCCCCCGCAACCGTCGGTCGCGCTGGCCTCCCTCTTGTGCAATCGAAGGACACGGCCTAGGGCAGCTGTTCCCCAGAGCTGGGCACCTCTCAGTATAATTTTCCTCAGTTGACCCTCTGTCCTTTGACAGAGAAGCCCCTGAGCGCACTCTGTCCAAAGACAGAGACGCAACTGAGAGATGATAAGTAAACGTGACCTTACTCAAAAAGAGAAAGGTACACATTTAAATGATTTTCCAAGCGTAGCTCAGATGTGGCACAAGGCCGAAAGTAAGGGGCACCTGGTGAGGATCGAACTCGCTAATCAGTCGTAATAGTTCTCGCGAGACAAGCTTGCTAATCATTACACCACCTCGAGGTGCCCCACTCATAATGCTATACAGAAGTTTCATGTCTATCATTCTTTGAAGTTCATTTCTTACGCTGCGAACAAGTTACTGGATCTACAGCAGTGCTTCTCAAGCGGTGTGGCGCGCCTCATAGGTACGAGGGGGAGGGATAGCAGGTGAGGCGGAATGATTGAAAGACAATAAAAAATTTAGTAACAAAAATAAATATGATTTCAAAATTTAAAATATTATTAAAGATTACTTGTAATTGCATGCTTGAGTCCTAGTATAAATAGTTCTAAATAATTATTGACCGAGTTTATAATTGTGATATTTTCGCATTATATCAAGTATTAAGAATATAGAAACTAGGGTCTGCAAATTGGAGGAGAGAGTTATTAATGATAATGTTCTGACTTCGAATCTGTGGTTATCTCCTTTTAACACACTCTCTGGACCTTTTTTTTTTTTGCCGCAGGGCTGCTTACGCTTTGTCACCGGGATCTCCCTTTGGGGATGCACGAGCAAATTTTAATTCCGAAAATGCAGCCCATAGAAAAAATAGTTTGCAAACCAGTGATCTACAGCATCTAACATCGTTTACTGAAAACTTACGCGCTGAGATTTACATTTATCAACCCAATAATCTTTTCCTATTTTGTCCACTAGTAAAAACACAATCTCAATATCTACCATTTTCATTTAGATCGCAAAATCTCGTTCATGAAAGACTACTGTCGCCAAAGTTTTATATGGCAGCTAAAAAATTCGTTTCGTTTTTTTAAAATGTCATCTCCCTTCAGAACGTAGGCGATTATGGCTCTCCACGGATTCCTTTTCTTTATTATTTATGAATTGTCATGACTTTCTGGGAAAGATAGTTAAGTGTTTTCCCTTGCCTTCACCATGGTTTTGAATTCCAAATAGTCCTTCTCCTAAACTGGCAGTCAGCCAAGGCTAGAGAGTCCAGTTTACTCTACTATTTAGCCAATAGTTGGAGGGAGGAAGTACAAAAGTGAACGCAACGGACAAAACCGGAATTTGAACTCGGCTCGTCCACCCCACTTTCCGTATCGATAACCATTCATTAAATATACGTGAATAAAATAAAAATTAATTTGCAAACATCTACTTCCCACATAAAACAGAACGTAGGCGATCATGGTTCTCCACGGATTCTTTTTCTTTATTATCTATGAATTGAGATGACTTGCTGGTAAAGATAGCTAAGTGGTTTCCTATTGAATTCAAAATAGTCCTTCTTATGCCACCCAAGGCTAGAGAGTCCAGTTTACTCAAAGGTGGGAGAAGAAAATTAGAAAGAAGAAAATTGCCGTTCTTAATTGCGAAAGTAAACGCAACAAACAAAACCGGAATTTCGGGCCGTTATCCCAACTCTCCGTGTCGATAACCGTTATACCATGTGTACATCGGTTATTTAAGTGAAAATAAATGTCATTTTTTTTTTAAATTTTCAACATTAACCTTATTAAACAAAAAATTTACTATTTTTTGTTCCACTATCTTTTGCTTTTTTCAGTCAAATTCATAATTCTGTCCGCCTAGAAGTTTCCATCTTTCTGAGTAAAAAATTGCTTCAGTTACATTTTGCAGTCTTCTAGGAAACTGGAATTTGAAGTTTACATTAAGAGGATTCTATAAAGACTGGAATAAATAATAGGTTTAAGGTGAAGAATACGTTGGATGAATAAAGAATTCTCCTTCAAGCAGGGACAATTTTCACCTGATCACCAAAGAAATATGTGATTTAGCGTTATCCTGGTTGAATAATTATATAGTGTTGTTATTTGATTGCTATTACTCTCAATTTTTCTCCCTGACCGTGGAGTGACAAACCGAATGTTTCCTTGTAGGGAAACGGCTAATATTACCATTTTTCTTCTCTACGTGCAGTGTCCTTTCAGGACGTAGGCGGCCATGGCTCTCCACAATTTACTGATCCTTGTAGCTCTTAATAAATTTTGTCTTTCTCTTATTTCACCCAAACCCTGTTCTGCTATTCATTTACTCAAACTCACTAAGTGTGTAATGCGTTGTTTCCCTCTTTCTCTTTTGTGATTATCGGATATTTCAAGCCCCAATTCCTCATTATTTGCTCTAGAAAACTCAACTGTTTCTTCTTGATGTTAAGAATAAGTTTCCTTTTTGTTTCCATTTTTTCTTAAAATCCGTCGTTGCTCACATGTTCGCTCCATGGTATCCTCGTCCTTCTTCTGTAGAACCACATTTCTGTTGCTTCAAGTCTCTTCTTCGCCTTGGAGGAGATTGTCCAGCACTCATTGCCATGTAGGAGTTCAGATATCACGTAACAGTCTAGTGTTCTTTCTTTTTCAATTCCAATGAACCATTCAAACGTGTATTTCTCAGTGTAGCGTCTAGCAGTAACAGTTTACCGGGAATTAAAAAAAAATCCATTCTCTTTGAATTTCACCAAACAAAACGAATTACTTTTGTCTTCGGTATATTCCATAATATATAATGAATATTGTTTTGGACGTCGATACGATTGTCTTCATTTTACGCGCCATACTTTTTTGTCGTTAGACTTTCTTCCTGTGTTGAAGAGAGATTTATATTTGAAAAAGAGAAATATTTAATCGGTGATTGATATTCCTTTATAAAGGTTTAATTTCCTTTAAATATTTAGTTTATCCTTTTTATTTGATTATATCGGTTATATATGATTTCATGTCATTGTAAATTTTTGTCTATTTTCGTTAAAGAAATAGTTATATTATTAGGTCCCCTGTGAAAATGTAAAAAGTAAATGTTCAGATTGAATAGAGAAGGATGAGTTTTTGCAGTGATTGTGTCACTTGTTTGAGTGAATGAATTGTGAATCAGATTAGCCAGGAGTAGGATAGACAGTGTTGACCAACCTTTCCCCCCCCGCTCTGTACCACAAATCGATGTATCATTGGTTAAATAAATCCTTTATAGAGATTATTTCTAGATCTAAAACCCATTTCCTTGGCTTTTGAATTTTCCCTACGATTTCTCAACCATGTACGACAACTGATTGAGTGGCATAAGCAATAAAAAGCTGAATCAACTTTAGAGACGTTTGTATCATTTCTCAAGCATTAGGCAAAACAATGCGCTGGGAACTTGTACATCACTCTAATATTTCGGCTATAAATAATCACAGTCAAGTTTCAATAAAAGTTATTTTTTATTGCTTCTATTTTTTTATAATGTAGATTTTGTTGCTCTATTTTAAGTATGTATCATCACTGATTCGCTAAAAAATAGCAGACCATTATGAAAAAATTCCCCAAACTTAAAAAATTTATCGCCAAAATCTTTATGTTATAATTAAGAGGAAAGACCAAAGAATTTTTTGATTATTAAATTATATTTTTCATCCTTTTCAGAACGTTCGAAATTTTGGTTAAAAGAGGGGGCAAAGATTACTATTGGAAATTTTAGCGTTTTTTGGGGTTTTTTTTTTGTTTTTTTTTTGTGGTGAAGAATACATTGATTTGGAAATTCTTGCAAAAATCAAATAATTGTCGGATTTTAATGAAACTTTCAGAACTTATTAACAAATGAATTAAATTATTTTAGAAATGCTTTTTTTTAAAATCTTCGTAATTTTTTTACATCTGTTACTTCCCCCACATTTCATTTTTGAAATATCGAGAAATTAAATTTTGACCTATTTGATGTTTATATTAGTTAAAAGCAGAAGCCCTTGGAGAATTTAAGTCATCCATTTATTTTTGTAAAACAGCATTCTAATAATTTATAAAGTTTTAAATCTTTTAAAATTCTGTCCTAATTTGTCCCGGTTACGTGATATTTCATTAAGGCAAAACTATATTTACTCATCATAAATGGAAGAGCTTATTACAATTTAGCGACACCCAAGATTTTTAAAAGAATTTTGTTTTTTTTTGAATGTGTATAAAAGTGACGATTTTTGTAAATACGGATGTCCATACATGACATTATCAAAAAATAAGAGCGATAATTATAGTAAATTTAAAGCCAAAGTGTCTAAAATTCAATAAAACATTAGATTACAGAGAATATATTCATAAATTTTAAAGATTACTGGGTAGTTAAAATTATATGAAAAAGGCGCTCACTTTATATTGCTCAAGTAATTTTTACACTTATATCCACCGTAGAAAATTTTTTTTAGATAAACTTCCGTCTGTCAACTACAGCGGTAGTTGTGATAAAATTTCTGTAATATTTTAAAGTTATATTTGTTTCCAAAGCATTAAATCAGATAATATTCCTTAAATAAATTGCCAGAAAAATATATTTTATTTTTGAAAGATTTTTTGATAAAGAGAATTACATCGTGATGTTGGATAGCTACCTAAAAATGCCGCTAAAATCATCGATGTTTAACAATGTCAAAGGATTTCTCATTTTTAAAAATTCATTTAAAAACCCTAGACATCGCGTTTCCATGGAGATACATAATTTAAGCATTCTTCTTGTAAAAGAAGAATATTCTAAGATCAAATCACACATCTCACATAAACAGAAACTGAATAAAAACAAAAACTTTTTGAATTCAAAATGATTTATTGTATGCAATGCGCGGTTAGACAAGAATAAAGATTCAAAAATAAAACGTCATAATTAACAATTTCGTTTTCTGTTCAGCAAATAATACGTTTATTTTTGTATTAAATAGATTTCTCTTGGAAGTCATTCATTAATATCAACACCATATTCTAACAAAATAAATTATAAATAAAACAAAGCTTCTTGAAATTCAAACGTGAGTAAGGTTATTTCAAATTCTGCTGGTAATAAGCAAAATGATTTATTCGTTTCTTAATGTTCAGCAATATTCAATGTCGCAGTAGCATTAAAAATGTGATAAATCAATTAAAGAGAGCTAATACAATTTTTTTTATAAATAATTTTTCTTAACAATTTTTTTTGTAGATTAAACTAATTTAAGTTAGATATCAATTCCCTTATACACAATAGAACATTCTATAATTCATACAATGTGTCAAAAAACACTAAATTACTGTGATTTTTATTTTATTCTAAATTTCCAATTTATTTTATTATTTAAATTTCGGTAAAATAGAAACAAAAAAAAAAAAAATGAAAAATATAGGAGAAGCATTTGTCATTGAAAGCTGTTAATGATTAGTAAAAGCAAAATCAATTTAAAAAAAATGAAATTTGTCCAAACTAGTCAGTTTCTCTTTGACAATTAGATACTTTTAACGAGTAAACTTTCTTTGATTGAAATTGCACATAAGTTCAGCATTCCCTTAAAATCCGCCTTGACACAAGAAAACAAAATGAATTAATTAAAACAATACATTCCATTAAGCAATCTAAAAGTTTACCCTTTTTTATGAATGTGTTAAAGAATTAAATAATAATTTAATTTATAGCTGTTAATAATATATATCTGAACATCAAAGAAAATATTTGTACGGGTCGATAATAGTTTGTTTGCGTGGTTATTGCTTAATCTACAGAGATCATTTAACTTTAATAATTTCTTTTTAAAAATGGAGAGAAGACATCAATGGCATTTGAATATTTTTTCAAAGATTCAAAAAATCTAAGGTAACTTGATGTAAATGCAGCTTTGCACAAAAGTGAGACTTTTCGTGATGCTTCTGAAATGTTATGTCTTCAACTTTGTAAGAAAGTATTTCTTTTTCACTGCGCCCACATCACTACCGAATGTGGCACAAAGTCCAGGCTTAGAGAGGGTTTAACGGCAATAACGTGGAAGAATTGCCCAAGTCCTATCGGCACTTGCCCTTTTGGAGACGCCTCAGACGCTGGGCAATAAAGCTAGCCCCCCTCTCGACAGAGAAGTACTGCCTGGTGGGGAAGCCCTCTCTTTCTCCCAGGGCTTTGGCTTAATATTTTTGATACTTCCCTGGCTTATGCCAGGGAAATTTGTAATAAAGTAAATGGGAAAATGATATATACATTTTTATATATCAGAACAATTAAAAAAACAAAAAAAAAAAAAACATTTAAATCTAAAATTTCAGCGTCCCCTCTCCTTCATGCGCATGTATAATCACATCAACGTAGACATCACTTTTTAGTCCGATAAATTCTAAAGGACAAAACGCGTCACATAAAAAAATTCTTTCCAGTTTGCCATAAATATTCCTAAAAAAAAAAAGAAGTAAATAAAAATTTCCCAAATTTTTATATAAAATGATCTAGACATATATTGAACATTATTTTTTTAAATCCTAACCGTTGGACAAGAAGTCAGTGAATCATTTAAAAAAAAATACATTTAATGTACAACTGTAATTCTCTACCGGGAAAATTATAAACAAATTTCTTTCAACAACAAATCATTATTTCCCGAGAATTTGAATGATTCTTTAAAGGCGCACAATGAAGTCACGTGTTCAGTAACGCTTTCTTTGATTGATTTATTATTTTGATCCCGAGTTTCGATTTACTCTTGTGTTGTATATATACTGAATCATCGTTCTCTGAGGATTATCATTACTGTCGACGCATATCCGCCTATTTTCGTCGGCTCTCGTGTTAGGAGGACATGCATCAACACAAAGATAATGCAGCTTGTAAAACTTGCAACGTATACAATAGGAGACGCCGGGCCCCATGCACGTTTCACACAGTGGATGACATCGCCGGCAAACCTAAGCCAAAATGAAAGAAAACAAAAAACAAAAGCATTATGAACTGATTAAAACAAATTGTCCAAAAACTACGACTACTAATATTATTATTACTACTACTACTATTACTAATAATAATCTGCATATATAAAACGCAATGTGTATCCTTATATATTTTTTCAGTGTAACACTGAGATACTACGCTTAATATTTTACTATTTCCTAACAGAGGTAGAATGTGATAAAAAGGTAAGTTTAAGGTGAGCACAAAGATTGGGCAAGGATAAAAATTGCCCAATATCCGTGACCAATGTCATGAAGGCGTCAGAATAGTCTGCTCCTGTCCAGATTTCCAGGATCAGACTCTAGTTATCCCTCCCTGGTATAGGAGTTAAACTTTTAGACGGAAGTGGAGCAAACGTTTTCCCCATTTTAGAAGGGAAAAGGCGCCTAGTCCCGGGGATTACAACCTTGTGGCAGTACATTCCTCATTGCAGTAAGAGAGGTAAGGTCGGTGTAATATCGATGCCAACGTGACAGTGGTGGCGGGGACTGAGTAAACATTTTTATCTTTGGCTCATATGCATACGTATGTGCATGGAGGAGGCACGGTGGAGTAATGGATAGCGGCTCGGATTGACTGAGGAAACGGAGAACCGAGTTCGAATTCCAGTCGAATGCATTACATTCACTTACGTGCTAATACCCCTGGAAAAGGTATGAATCATCATCTTCTCCCTCCAGATATGGGTAAATAGCAGGACAAACCGGGTTCTATAGCCTTAGATGGCAACCGGTATACCGAAGAAAAAAATGGCAATCTAGTGCGGGAAAAAATCTGCCTCGTCAGTCATGATCGCCTAAGTGTGTATCACGCATGGCACATAACTGATGTCCATGGCGCTCTCCACGTTAAAACGATCTTGTGTCACATCTTGTTTTAGTGGAGAGGCCGGGTAAATATTCCTAGCTGAGAGCAACAAATACTACACTCCTATAATTATCTTATGCCTGTTCCACAGAAATAAGATGTGTTACGAGGTCGTTTTGATTTGGCGTGCCTATATATGCATATATATGTACCCAGTGTCCGCAACCGTTGTAACGGTGTCAATATCACCCAACCCTTCCTTTTTTAGTGCAATGTGTGTGTTGCTGCCGCAGGGTTAATATCCACGGGACTAGTTTTCCCTCGTTGTTTTTTCCGAAGGCAGAAACAAAGTGGAAAACAGACACTATACTTTGATTCCTGTATTTTACGACCTACACATGGTGTCAGGATATGACAGAAGTTTGGTTTAATTCTCGTTATAAAAACGTGAACTGCTCGAAAGTAGAAATACGATAGAAAGGTGGAGAACAGATATTACACTTTGATTCCAGTCTAAATTTGCTATTTACCTACATCCCAATTGTGGCATCATGTGACACAATGTGATGTGCCAAGGACAAAAACCCCTCGTGGCCACTGTAATGATGGCGTCCATATCCACCAAATCCTCCATCTGCAGTGCAATAAGAAATGTGCTGCGGCAGAGGTGGAATCTCTTGACTAATTCAAAAATTAACAGGTCCTCGCGACCACTGTCATGTTCGCGTCCCTTTTTTGGTGCAGTGACGAAGGTGCTGTCGCAGGGTTTGAATCCTAGAAACCAGGTATACCTCAAAACCAGGGCCGGTTCAAGGATCTCGTGGGCCCCTCCAAATCTATGATACTACATCTCACGTTACTACATCTTAATTTTTATAAGGTAGTATTCATATAAAATACAAAATTTATTGTAACCTAATAATGTACAATAATGGATCACTTACATTATTTACATTATTCGGACTGTTATCCTCATCTTCCAATCACCTGAAGAAGACTGGAGCGTGCAACGGCCGAAACGTTGTGAATATGGTAGTGAAGATGAGGATAACAGTCTGAATAATGTAAATAATGTAAGTAATCATAATACCTGATCTCAGAGACATAGACAAATAATGGATCACATAAATACACTTCAACAATATATGTAAATTCAAATTAGATACATATAATAGACAATTCCATCTATATAAAAAATGCGAATATCAGTCACTGTGCCATACTTTTTCAACTTCACACCTATAGGCTGTAGCCCAGTATATCATACCATTTTGGATTCATGTCTACGCTGTGAGCAAATTGGCTTCTACTGATAAAATCAATTTAAGGGACACAACTCTCTAACTTTCAATAGCTCTTGTTCAAATGAAAAAATTACTGTTCTCAAATTACAGTTTTGAAATAAAATTGTTTGTCTTTTTAACTTTACTCTTAGAGGCCATAGCCCAACATATCATGCCATTTTGGAATCAGGCCGATTCCGTGAGTAAATTAAAAATATTCCGGGCCGGATACGGACCCGCAATCCTGAAATTTTGGATTCCCAAGTTTTCATTACTGCGATTGTTTTCGGCGATTTTTTATGTGATTTTTTGCGACAAATTTATTGTACGATGATAATTTTTATAACTTGGAAATAAATTTGGTAATAATCGAACTTAATTGCGAAATCCAGCGAAAATCACCCATGAAATAAAAATAATTGTTTGTACGGAAAGTAAAAACCTACGTACATCAAATTGTCTTTAAATTAAGTGGCGACAGAAGAATTATCGTTGAACTTTAAAAAGTTAATCTTAAATATTAATGCAAAACTTAAATGCAGTGATCAATTTTGAGTTCTTCTGTAGTTTATTGTTGACTATCGCATATACTCCTCCTTATCAATTATGATGAAGGCTAAATCAAGATCCCTCTGCTGGAGATAGCAGAAATGATGCTCGATGGGGCGACTTTTAAGCTAGTCTTGAATAAATCCACAATGTTTTGAGGCATTTTGTAACATCAAACTGAGATTTTTCTTATTAAAATTTCAATAATTTTAACACATTCAATATTATGGATAAAAAAGTGAATTTATATATATTGTTTTTTCGAGACTTAGCATGTATGAAACAAATTCACGGATTTAGCAAGAAAAAAAAAAAAACAAAACAAAAACAGGACCAACCCAGAATAACATCAAAATCTGAAAATCTTTCATCCTTTAATACCAGTAGTCAGTTGTGTTTAGTTTAATTTGTAACGTATATAAATGTATTTAGAGAAAAGAAAATATTGGTAAGATAGCAAGAGTCACAAAACGTTACGCGGGGCCCACAATCAAGTTTGCCCCACCCCCTGCTCCGGTCGTGTAGGTGTCGGGAGTAGTACGCACCGGCCCTGCTCAAAACAATTTTTTCTGTGAAGAGCCCAAAGATAGAAACACGGCAGAAAGATGATGAAGAAATAATTCACTTGGTATTTACACGTCCCCCTCTCATGGTGACGGGATATGGCACAAGGCCAGTTTAAAGTGGGGAGCCCATGTGCGTGCACATGGAGAACGTCCAAAAATTGCCCAGTCCCAACAGCAACCAACATCGCGCTGGCGTCGACATTCCATTACCCCCCCCTTCTTTGGTGCAATGAGGCAGGTGCTCCCGCAGGGTTGGAATCCCCGGTACCAGACCTCCTTCATTTATTTGTTGTGTTCTGTCCGACGATAGAAACACAATTGCTCGAAGGCAAACACTCCACTTTGATCCCAGCAAGAAAGTTGAGTAAAGTAGCGCTGACCTAACCATCGGATAAAAAATTTCTGATCGAACAGCATGGTAAAATGCAGTTCAGATCTTGACGGAGAGTTCCCAAAAGTGAGTTCTCTCCTCTACATCGACACACATTTATTTAAAAAAGCTTCCCAGATTAGTTTCCTTTCATACGTACTAAATTGGTCACTTTTACTCATCTATCTCTGAAGTCCGACTGGGTCAGCCTTTGCTTGTCGCATTACACCTTCATCTTCGGCTGTTGCTGATGCTTGAAATGTGCAATCAGGTCATCGCGAGACAGCGGAGATCCATATAACATCACGTTTTGCCTAGTGTTCCACATGATCATTCTTGCTATTGCTGTTAGTGTGAGAAACATCATACATTTTGACCTCTCCCACGAAAAGGCTACATTGTCGCCAACGAAGAAGACACCTAGGGCAACGAAGTTTTCTAGCTCCATTCGAGTGACTAACTCACCCACAAAATCCTATTACGGGTAAAATTAAGGGCATTGATAAAAGGCATGTTCATCCATCTCTCCGAGGTCACCATAAATTCAGGCAATTCCACTACGACGATCGTGAATTTAATATCCTTCACTAGCAGAGCTTTCAGAGACACATATCAGGCGAGTCAGTTGGTGACGAAACCTCTAACAGACCAAGACACTTGTAGAGTAGATCACAATCGGTCTCTTTTTTATGGTTTATTAGAGTACCTTCCTGAGTTCAAAAGATATTGGACATCGCTGGTCGGTACACGTGGAAAATCTGATACTCACAGGGCAGATTGAAGGCAAGAGGGTTGGAGGAAAACTATGCATAGCCTCTAGCGAGCTTGAGTAAATGAATGGTGGAACAAGGTTTAAAAGACAAAATTTATTAAGTATCTGTCTATATTTCTGAGATGAGGCATTATGTACACTATTTACATTATTCGGACTATTGTCCTCATCTTTGTTGCCATATTTATCACAAAGTTTCGGCCGTTGTACACTCCGGCCTTCTTCAAGTGGTTGAAGTGAACCCTTTATTTCGCTCGCTAGAGTAGACTGTTCTAGTTCCACGTACCATGTCTAATGGATGTCAGTTATCAGTTATCTCCTGTTTATTCACCTCTCCAAGCTCTCCACTGCCTTAACCAAGTATTGAACTCACAACACTTTGGGTCCTGTCACTGGATCTAACCAACGTCTTTACCCACTGTGCCATGTGTCCTTAAGAGCTGCAAAGGATAGTAAATCGTGAGGAGTCATGATCGCCAACATCCTGAAGGTACACGGAACACAGAAGAATAAGAATGATGGGACAGCTGCCATTTTTTATTTTAATTTTCACAGTCAAAAATAGCGTCTTCCGCATAATGTAAGCAGATAGATAAAAACATTGTGAATATAGGAAACAATATTGCATTGTGACTGTCAGTTTTCCAGCCTTATGCCAAAAGCGATTATAACATATGGTTACTTAAGGTTACCATATCAATGTACACATAATTTATATCTATAAATGTTCTTGAATATTCTTTGTGCCTAAATATATCAAATTTTAAATATGATTACACACACACGCATACCGATAGAAACTGGGAACATGGAAATCATCACTCTATGCCATGGTGACTAGCAGTTTTCATACCTTAAGCCTAAAGGGATCATAAGATATGGTCCGGTGATTACTTAAGGCGTGAAACATCCGATCACCAGCTGGCTTTGTCCAATAAAATGTTGTAAGTTACACCAAATATTTTGAAATCGAAATAGCTACGCACAAATGCATAAATTCTTTTATATAGCCTTATCTTACCTTTGATCCGGCTAGAGGAAGACTTGAGTGTGTAGGCACGTCATCCAGGTAATAACCGCTGGAACATCCCGGAAGGTAAGGTAGTATGCATTTGATATGGGTAGAGTTGATTTCAGTGCCTTTCCAACATGTTTTACATCCTCCTTTACCTACTATGGCTGATGGACCTGTGCATCTGAAGGGAGAAATATATATATATATATATAATCTCAAAACAATATTTTCAGGTAAATTTTTTCAAGATATTTAGGTCTATATTCTTGTTTGTATCGATCAATATTTCTTTTCTCTACTTCTGCAAAGTAATACTTGTATTGATTCCTAAAACAATGTGGCGGTGACATACTTCTCTTGAAAGTGTAAGGTTTGTGGTTAAAAGCATTTAAAGCTACCCGCAAACGAAAAAATGTTAGAAAATATGAGTGAACATTTAAAAACAAACAAGTATCCAGCCATTGTCAACAAAAGTTTAAATTAAACTTTGAACATTATTGAACAGAATTAACCAAGAGTTTAGGAAATAACAAAACTATCTTTTAATCATCATAGAGAACCATTTTGTCTTACTTCAGCATGGTTGATGCTAACCTCCAAGAGAACAACTCGTTGCACCTTCTTAGTTTATAGGTTTTCCACTAACATAAAGTGTAGGGATTATATTGAATCAACTGCTTGGTCTGCTGATAGGAAAGTTGGTTCATTGTATCGTATCAAGTATCTTTCTCGTCACAATCCATCATTCACCTTTATAAATCTACTATTCGTTCGAGCATTGCGATATTGCTACCAAATCTTGCCTGGAACTCCTATAGTATAAATCGAAATTCTTGACAAAACTCAAAGAAGGGACTATAATATTATCGATTCTGACCTGGTATCTCTTCAGTCGTTTCCTACCGCCGTGACGTGGCTTCCCTCTGTCTTTTCGATAAATATATTCATTGTTCTAGTTCTCCTCCTTGATATGTCAACCGCATAAATTTAAACATACTACTAGATTGGCAACTAGGTCCCAACATTTTACTGTATACATAGTTAGACATTATTAGGAGGGTTTGAGATAAAATCCGTTTCGTTCATTTGGGACTCATCAGCAGTGCGAATCCACTATCGAGAACTGAAACCCGATCAGTTACGATATCTGGCAAACGCCATACCAACTGTACCAACAGGCCTCGGCGACGAAGAGGTAACGAATTAGACTCGATATAGCGCAGCTCGATCCCATATTCCGTGGTGGAACTCATCCGGGTTTCCCTTACCCATAGGACTGTGCCCCCACCAGCCACGACTACTATCCCCAAGCCGCTCCATCCAGAGCATTAGAAGCCGGTTCAAGCAAGGATATACAAGTGATAGAAATTATTTTGGAGGATTTGAGATAATCATAATTAAGTAATTCAGTTTTCAACTCGGTAAATAGTTAAATATAACGGTAAGTTCTTTTCTAATATTTTATTTTGTCGCAATTCTCGCCTGTGGAACGCTCTACCAGTTTCCCTGCCATCTACGACTTTCAAAGTTTTAAATGCAACGTCAGTCGATATCTTCTCTCTTCCTGATCACTAGTCTTCTTATTCTCTTTCACTTTCAGTAACTTATGGCGTCTTAGTGGCATTATCGCCTTGCTTTGGGTGAAATGATAAAAAATGTTTATAAAGGAAAATACCGATAATGACTTATAAGAAAATATGCTAGATTTATTTTCACTAAGATAGTTTGTCTGTGTTTCCTATCTTCTATTTCCTACGAGCGAAAGACAGGTTGTATTTTTAAGTTATTTTTCTTTTGTTTGAAAGATAGCCACTCTGAGGCAGATTTACATAAGACGTTTTGTACCATTTTGTTCTTATGGGCTTATAAATAAATGTTATGATTAAATTCTAAATAGGCTGACATTATTTATATTCAGAGTTCAGGCGGAGAGAAATAAACATTCAAGAAATCTGATACTGTCATTTCTAGAAAAAAAAAAAACAATGAAGTATGTCTAGACTATTCTAACATCGCAGTCGCAACATACGTTTTTTTCCCGGCTAGCAAAATATATTAAGTGCACAATTTGGTAACGTACGGGAATATTACGTAAACACGTTACTGTGTATAATGTATGATTTGATGTTGTTATTTCCCCTCCATTTTCGATACATTTCTCTCTTTTAAAGCTTAATGATTAAAAATCAAACATATGATTGAACATTGCTTCTTTGTTTATATTATTCATAATTACTCAGATGTTTAAATTTTAGTGTGAGGGCGTCGATGACAAGAATATGCTGGGCTTCGTGATTCAGCTACGGCGCTATAAGTGTGCTGCGGGGGATTCAGTCTCCATCTTTTGCTGGAATGGAGAACTAAACAGAAGACTACATTTACCTTCTTGGTCTCAATCTATGACACTGCTATTAAGCTGGGCTGTGCCATTTTTCTAAAATCATTACTGCCATTACTTTTAAAGATAAATCAGGAAATATCATTTTCTGTTTTTTCTCTACGCGAAATATAAGCTTCTAAAACTTTCATTCCAGAAAATAACTAAAAAGAAAGTATTTAAAATTAAAACCCAAAAGGTTTACAGTAAGATAATAGACGTAAAATATTCATTTTAAGAGAGGATTAAATAAAATAAATATATACAATCATAAATCTGTAAAACTTAACATCTGATTTAGTCACCCCAACAAAAAAATCTTTTTATTTTATGGCACCGATCCTATAATTATTACTTAAATTCCAACTTAGTTGTTCCCACTTATTTTTCTTGAATACACTATTTTTTTTATTCATTTCACTCCAAGCAAAGCGATAATGTTACAAGGACGCCAGGGACTAATGAGAGTGGGAGAGAATGAGAAAATTTTAGTGAGTAGAAAGGACAATAAAAGAACAGGTTTCAGGAAGACAGAAAATGGCAATTGACGTTGCATTTAAAACTTTGAAGATTGTAGGTGGCAACGAAGCAATAAACCGGATGAATTCCATAAGCGAGAAAAGAAATTATTAGAATAGAACATGCCGCTATATGTAGCTATTTATATAGTAAAACGATGAGATCTATTTGCCTATCTGGTTGACGCTTAAATTCATGCGGTCGCGGTATCAAGATGAAAAGCTTATTAGGACAATTGCAATGAAAATATTTATAGAAAAGATACAGGGAAACCACGTAATAGCGATGTAAAAATATCTGAAGAGATACCAGGTCATTACCTTCTTTGGATTATGTCGAGAATTTCAAGATATATAGGAGGAGCACCAGACCAGATATAGCAGCAATATTTAATGCACGGACGAATGGTAGATTTATAAATTTGCAAGAAGAATTCTGGCGAAAAAAATTGTCCAGCAAAACATAGCGAACCAATTTTGCTAGCAGCAGATCTAGCAATTGATTCAATATAATCGTTCCTCTTCATGACAGTAAAAAACATGAGACCAAGAAGGCGCAACAATTTGGTCTCCTGGAGGTTGGCATCAACCATGCTGATGGAAAGCAAAAAAAAAAAAAGCAAAAAAAAAGAAGTTATCTAAGACGACTAATAAGAGTAGTTTCATTTTCGAGGCGTTAAAATTCATAAGTCATGTCTTACCCCAGTTAATGTCAGATTTAGAGTCATTTTCGAGATCAACTGTCAATTTTACTTTATCGAACCTATTGGACTTACTATTGTGTCATTAGCAGAGATACCGAGTCGAAAACTGGTAGCATCGGGAAGGTCGTTGGTGAAGATGAGAAACAAGTAGGTCCAAGGATAAAACCCTGAAGGAGAACTGCATTAATGTGAATGAATCTAGAAGAGTGGCCGTTCAAGATAAGCTTCATTACACAATTTGTGAAGAAAGAGTGAATGAAATAAAAAAATCCGGAAGAAAGAGTGAATGAAATAAAAAAATCCGGAAGTAGGTATCATAACCAATCAGCCTGTGAAGAAGAACAGCATGCAAATCCTTGTCAAACGCCTTCGAGATGTTTAAAGCCATAGCCCGAGCTTTGCCGTTCTTATCTAAAGCTTGGCAGACACTTTCGGCAATAACCGTTAACACACCAGCGGTTGACCTCGAGAAGCGAAAACCCGTATTGTTTGTTTGAAAGAAGACCGTGCGAAGTGAGATGCTTAACCAATTGGCAGTTGATTAGAGTCTCTAGTACCTCGCCAAAATAGACTAATAGGTTAATTATTTGAATGATCGGACGGTTCACCCCAGTTCTTAAAAACAGGGGCTACAAAATAGGATTTTAAGAAGCTGTAAAGCAAGAAGCAGCGAGGTATTGGTTGTAGAGTTTAGAGAGAACAGGAGCCAGTTTAGGATCACATTACTTTAGGAGAGGGATATCATCGTCCGCATGCCTTGTGTCCATCTAGTTTGGGGATAGTGGAAACCATTGAGGGAGTTATATGCATATTACACA